>JANAVB010010800.1:2062871-2315055 GCA_029216955.1 Iris pallida
TTTTCTTATTCGTTGTTGAATTTGATTCTTGGTATTCATTATTGACTTAATTTTGTACCAAGATGAACATTATGGGCTAGGTTGCCTCAGTTATGAAATCTAGAGTCTTCTACAGTCATATTAGCTGGTTGGCGATGGGATAGAGTCTGATTTTGGATACATTTCTCGGGTGTGAGAATTTAAGATTTTTGCATCCAAGCTAGCGATAATGCAAAATTTTAAGTACCATGATTCTAGAAGTATGTACCTTAGTTACGAACTCTACGGATTATCGTTGTTGTATTTACTAGCATAATGAGGATTCTGGTAACATCATTCTGAATAGACGTGTATGATTATCAGATTACAGAATAGATACCATATAGATGGTGTCCTAGTATAGAGTAGGATATCAGCATGGATGTTGCTTAAGTTATAGATTAGATACATAAAAACGAGACTTTCTAACAGTCTATCATGCATGGAGAAAATCCAGAATAAAATAGAACTAATAAAGGTACACGAATCAATGAACTGACTATACATAAATGAACTGCTAGACGAAGACGAGAGGACTCCTGTCTAGGAGTCAACGGATAACAAATTGAATACTCAAACCCTCGCCCCTAGTGTGGACTCACAGGTTTGATCAACTACTAACCCTCGCCCATGGTGTGGACTCGCAGGTTAGCTTCAAGAATCATCCTCGCCCCTAGTGTGGACTCGCAGGTGTGGACCAATAACTACTAACCCTCGCCCCTAGTGTGGACTCGCAGGTTAGCTTTAAGATTCAATGGCAAGTTGGTTTAGCAGTTCAGTTTATGACTTCTCATCCTGTGACACGACTCAATCAAGACACAAGTGTGAACACGTCAAATAAAACTCAACTAACTGTGAATAAGGGCTATATATATCAATGAGGCAAAATGTTAACATGATATGAAAAACACATGACAAAAAAATAAAAAAACTGGATAATGAAAGACAGTGCATGCAATAAAGCTATAAAGAAAGGCAAGGTATACTTGCATGTGCTCCTGAGCTGTTGTACGGGACAAGTCCGAATCGACGTCCAAGTAGCCTGTTTTAAGCATTATAAAGTTAATAAGGAGCAAAAGTGAAACTAGCTTTAGGTTTATTGGTTTATTGGTCTATCCCTATGGCAATGCATCTATTAGTATTGTACTCCTACCTGCTGCTGTACCTATAGTCTCTACTTGTTGCTACCACCATATCGAGACACTAAGTAATCCCCATTGTAGGCTGATTCCAATCCTTCTTGGCTTATGCATATGTGTTCAAATTTGCCTATGGTCCTTATAGAGATAGTGTTACTGTTACTGCTTTGCAGGCATAAATAGGGGTTCCCTGTCCCAGTTTGTATTGTTTCACATACATATAGCAATTTCTCAGGTGGTCATGACATTAGTCCTACACACTACCTGTATATAGCCTAACTTGTTTCTCAGATAACCTTACAACACTTAACACAGGGATGCATAAGAGTACTGTCCTATTGTTGTTAGGACATCTACAGAGCAAATAGTACACACACACCCTGGACACCACTGAACACTCCTGGCATTCCCTTTGATATGGAGAACAGAACACTGGTATGCTTCATATTAAGTCCTTTAATGTCAACACAAGCTCAAATAAGACAATAAAAAATATATCTTAAACCAAATGTGCCAAATTACAAACATGAAACTATATCCAGAATAATTTAATTTCTTTTATTTCCATCACAGTTGGCACCCCCTGTGTCCGGATACTATAGATACTCAAAGTGATAGGATGTACTCAGGAAATATAATGGTACCTACCAAGTATGGCATCAAATATCATAGGCATATGTTTTCTGTAGGCTTAGCTCCTATGCATATTGGTTGATACCCTGTGGTACGGCTTCAATTCACATTCATCCCTGCTATAGTAGGTGAAAATAGGGACAACTAACTACTGTTCTTCCTATTTCCCCCAAAACTGGACACTAAAACCCATGACCCCTAAATCTATGTTACTACTGACAGCAACACATCCATTCCAATGTATCTACTATTTACTTAGTATCCACCTAGACAAACAGTGTTCAATTCTTGTTGTACTTCTGATACTTACCTATCCAAAACCTTATGTTCATACCTATAGCTTCTTCCTTAAGCACAACCTCTGATACTGATACCCAACTCATGAAACTGAAGAATTAAACCTTACAACCAGAATATATATTGATTTACTGAGAAATTTTCTTGTAAATAATCTTTGGTATGATGGCAACACCAAGGATATGGAGCTAACTCTAATTATAAACAAATATCTGGAGGAAAATGTTGATTGATACCAAGGACATGAGAAAAAGGGCCACTGACTCGAGTATAGCTTCAGTTATACGGATCATCATGGTGTATTATAATGTAGCTCTCTACCAATTTGAGATAGGTTCCTCAAACTTGTTTCTCAACTCCTCATGATAGACTAAAATATTATGCCCCTGATACCAAGGACATTATTTGCTCTATTTCCTGCTGTAGTCTCAAACATATGGCATGAGTGATGCTATGCAGGATACAACTCAACCCTTTGGTACCACCTTGATACTTGGTATCCGTGTTTGCCTATATACACCTTATTCCTATTAAAAAAATGATTGAGTTAACTAGGTTATAAGGAATCAATAGCCATGTTGGGTTAACTGATATCTCATAGCAAATAGGACTGATATAAACATCAACCTAATGACTGATGCAAGTTCAGTGTATAGACTGAAACTAATTCAAATGGTTATTGATACTTGGTTTGGTATATCCTAATACTGAATATTACATTGGGTACTCGAGCCTCTATTCTCCTCTCAACTGATACCCTGGTACAACGGTACTGACTCGGATACTCTGGTATCCTAACTGACTCTTAGACATAATGACTTATGAACACAGATGGTTCACTCCACATCTATATACCCTCTGTACATGTTTATGCGTATAGAAATACTGATACACAAGGACACACGTGGGTAGACTCTTAGAACAGGGCCATATGCTACCTATTGTCAGAAACCTACTCCTTTCTGTCTGGGGGGTTATCCACAGGTGCATAAGAAAAACCCTGTACAGGTTTACCTACTCGTGTGTGCTGTTACCCATGAAGAGCGGACATTGGCCTCAACCCAAACCTGATTCAATTTATTTGTTCAATCATAGCTTTCTTTTTAGGCATTAAAGCAATCACCTACACTATTATTGAAAGTAGAAACAAACATAACTAAGGTTCAATGATTTGAGGGTCGATTGCGGGGTAGGAATTACCTGTTGGTGAATCGAATGGTTTTTCGAGGCAATCTCTCTCTCTAATAGCAATCTTGAGTGAATTAGGGTTCTGTAGAGACATGTGACTACCCTCTCCATATATATATATGGAGTTGAATTTCATCACAAATCCTAATGGATTTGGGAAATCAATTTGAATTCGATTGATGCTATCCCTAATGATCGAGTTCTCAAACGGCCCGAGGGGAAAAATTTGAATTTGGAAAGTTTCCTACCAGCCCCCTCCCCCCCAAGAATGTGGTTTATACAAAAGGGCTCTCCTCTAATTATAGGGTGGTTTCTACTTATATATATATACACATATTCCCTTAGGACTATATTCATATACGTACACATCCTCTACAAAATCCCTTAAATATAAAATATACTAGATTAAGATATCTACTAAAATCCCAATTCATTATATTGGGTCAAAAATTAAGTATAATAATTACTCAAAAAAATCAGGGCGGGGGTTTACATCCTACCCCCCTTAGGAATAATTTCGTCCTCGAAATTTAAATAAAGCCATGATCTATTTGAAAGAGTAGTCTAGTATTTAGCTATCAAATTATTCTGAATACTCGCAAGTCAAAGTCAAACATAGTACCTATTAATAATGCTGTTACTATAATCTACTAAAAATTTCTACCAACTTCCCCTTGTGGTGTCGCCGCATCCTCCGTGATCATGGAAAAAGCTTGCCCTCCTTGTGCGGTTGGTAGTGGTAGGGTGCTTGCATTTCTCTTCAGGCAATTTCGAGATAAATGTTGGTTGGATCCACAAGTCCAACACAATCCCAATCTGCCGCGACAATTTTCTTGAGTGTGGCCTTTCTTCGAGCAATACTGGCAGGTAGGAACATATTGGACTTGACGTGGGACTACTTGTTGTTGCTGGTGCTGGTGCTGTACTGAGGTCTTCCCTAGAATGTTAGGACGTTTTGCCGGTGCTGATTGGGTGTTGCCTCCTCCGAATGCGTCTTGATTCCTCTTTGGCTTGTGACTCATCTTTTCATCTACAGCTTAGGCGACCTCCAGAATCTCTTCGTAAGTAGTGGCTCGGCTGGTGGCGATTGCTAGACGAATCTTGTGGGATAGTCCCTACCTGAATTATCGTGCCTTATCTTCAGGGGTGCTGACCAAGCTCTCTGCGAAGTGGCTGAGGCGAGAAAACTCTGATGTGTACAAGTCGACGGTGTGGTTGTCCTGCTCTAGGTGCTCGAACTGGCTCACCAACGCCTCTCGTGCTACATATGGATAGAATTTCTTCTTGAATAGTCGCTTGAATTCCTCCCAAGTCACATCTGAACCGAAAATTGGGGCTCGCCTTCGTACCACGTCCGTACGATATCGAAAAGTTGCCCACTAGCTGACTCGATCTTCAAATCTTCTGGGACTCGGGCCATCTTCAGGTATCATCCAACGTTCCCCAACCACTCATCAGCGTAGAGAATTTCCTCCGTCCTATGGAATTCCCTGGGTCTGAGGTCCATGAAGTTCTTGAAGTTCCACGGCGCTGTCGGGGCGCATCTCTAATCTGAAGAGCCTATCTCAAAGTATCGCAGAACATGTTGGCTTGCTGCTGGAAGATCCCCAGGAGTGTGTTATTGTCCAGTACTGGTGGCGAAGGCAGAACAGGTGCTGGATACATCGTAGGTGTCGGATGCATCATAGGAGCTGGATACATCATCGAGGTTGAATGCATAGGAAAAGCTGGATACATCGCTGGTGTTGGACGCATGGCTGGTACTAGATGTGGAGCTTGTGCTGGTGGTGAAACAGATGCTGGAGGTACAACGAGTGCTAATGGCAGAGTCTACGAAGGAAACTGCGGAAGTAGTAGAATGTCGTCTCTGCGAAATCTTGAGAGCTACGGCGGTAGCGGATTGCCCGTATGAGTGAGCTGGCCTCCTTGTATTGGTGGGGTCATGTATCTAAAAAGCCTCCTGCAGTTGATGGAGTGTTCAGGGGAGCGTTGTTCTTGTCTTGCGAGTCCATCTTAACTGTGGTAAAAGAAAACACTTTAGCCGTTGAAAAATTTCAAGCAGGATGCAAGTTGAGGATTTAATGAATAATCAAAGATAGAGATCAACAAGGATTCAAGACACGTGGATGAGATCCTATGAGTCTAATCCTATTTGTAGGCTCACATTGGTACAGTGACGTAACCGAAATGATTAACGTAGACCTGCATGGGCCACCAAAAAAATATGTTATGACCTGCACCCGCATTTCGGATACGAAGCGTGTCCAAGCCCAGCCTTCGACACAATGTCGGCGGTAGAACGCTGTCTATGACTCACAAGTCACTGAAACTAGTATCACATGGAAATCTATATCTCATCCACAGAATAATTAAGACACAACCAAGAACAATGAATATCCATAAAAGTAAGCAATAATGAATATAAACTGAATGTTTCCAAGAATCAAAGCCACGTCCGGTGGACAAAAATCTACTACCATTAGACAAAAATAGAGAAATACGTGAAATAAAGTAACTGAGTACAAACAGCTAATCAAAACAATCTCAACTACAAGGCACCATAGTTTGATGCTGATTTAAACCCGCTCGTCTGCTCTTGACTCAAACTCGGCTAACCTGAAGAGATCATCACGTCCTCAGAGGACAAGCAAGATATATAAAAATGAGCCTTTATAACAGTATATCATGCATAGAGAAAATCCAGAATAAAATAGAACTAATAAAGGTACACTAATCAATGAACTGACTACGCATAAATGAACTGCTGGATGAAGACGAAAGGACTCATGTCAAGGAGTCAACGGAAAATAAATTGAATACTCAAACCCTCGCCCCTAGTGTGGATCACAGGTTTGATCAACTATTAACCCTCGCCCCTGGTGTGGACTCGCAGGTTAGCTTCAAGAATCACCCTCGCCCCTAGTGTGGACTCGCAGGTGTGGACCAATAACTACTAACCCTCGTCCCTAGTGTGGACTCGTAGGTTAGCTTCAAGACTCAATGGCAAGTAGGTTTAGCAGTTCAGTTTATGACCTCATCCTATGACACGACTCAATCAAGACACAATTGTGAACGCATCCAATAAAACTCAACTAACTGTGAACAAGGGCTATATATATCAATGAGGCAAAATATTAACATAATATTAAAAACACATGTCAACAAAATGAAGAAACCGGATAATGAAAGACAGTGCATGTAATAAAGCTGTAAAGAAAGGCAAGGTATACTTGCCTGTGGTCCTGAGCTGTTGTACGGGACAAGTTCGAATCGAGGTCCAAGTAGCCTGTTTTAAGCATTATAAACTTAATAAGGAGCAAAAGTGAAACTAGCTTTAGGTTTATTGGTCTATCCCTATGTCAATGCATCTATTAGTATTGTACTCCTACCTATTGCTGTACCTATAGTCTCTACTTGTTGCTACCCCCATATCGAGACACCTAGTAATCCCTAATGTAGGCTGATTTCATTCCTTCTTGGCTTATGCGTATGTATTCATATTTGCCGATGGTCGTTCCAGAGATAGTGTTATTGTTACTGCTTTGCAAGCATAAATAGGGGTTCCCTGTCCGAGTTTGTATTGTTACACATACATATAGCAATTGTTAATGCTCGGGCACAATTTTTTGATGGAGAACTTGAGAATATAAAATGTTTGTAAAGACAATGTTTAAAATCAACACTTCAAGGAAGGTGATCCTGAATTACGAGAATCTAAAAAGATTTCGTAATCAACAGCAATCGATCGTAGTACTTCTAAAAAGAAGATACAATCAGAATTACTGGCAGCAATGAAGAAGGTGACTGGCGAAAGATGGAAGATCTCCTGCTGGGGTGAATAATCACCGTTGCTCTAAGCTTTATTCGCCCTACACGAATAGCTTCCAGGAACCAGCAAGTTCATCGGAGATCTTGGAATACTTCTGCTCTTTTGACTCCTCGGATGGACACGAACTCCCGTACAAAAGCAACGCTAGTGCGGTGCCTTTTCTCTCTCTCGAAGGCTGCTAGAATTCGCAAGAAAATTTCGATCAGAACAGTGTTAAAGAACACTTATGAATTCTCTGTTTACTTGTGTTAAAAAAATACTTCATAAACTTTCTGTGGTGGCTTCTCTTACTTGTATATATATTGCCTTGTGAGAGAGAGGATGCCTTATATAGGCCCTGTAGCAACTGCTCGGTTGCCACAAAGTTAGGGACGTGGTAAAAACCACCCTGAACATGTAGCAACCGCCCAGAACATGCAAACGCACGTTCTGCTACAAGTTGCGCCAACTGTGCATACCCTGCGCTCCTTGTACTCTGTACACTGAGCCACTTGCGCCAACCTGTACCACTGTGCAACCTGCACGACCTGTGCCACCTTGCGCCACTCGCGCAACTTGCGTAACGTACGCAACGTGAGCAACCGACGCACCCAACGAAACCTGTGTGCAACCTGTGCGCAACCTGGCGTGCAACCTGGCATGCCCCTGGCGCGCACCCTGGTCTCACAAACTGTAGCACGCAATGTTGCAGCGTAAGTGGCTCGCGCAACGAGCGCAACTAAAGCGCATTATGTGCCTAACGACGATGCTGACGTGCCAAGTGCAAAGTGCGCCAACAAAACGCTATATTACGCCTCATGAGCCTATGAGCCCGAGTCCGAGTCCGAGTTGCTAAGCCCCTACGGGGCTTAGCTCCCGTGGAAAAAAATTTTCGAAGAGCAATAAGCATGAATGCTTTCAATTATTGATTTAACCTTTTTTCCATTAGAAAATTAACCCCACATGGCACACCCATGTGCACCTCCACAACACATATGCATCTCTAAACTAGCAAAGCTAATATATAGAAATACAAGTCTTTTGGTCTAGCCAATGTGGGACTAAAAATCTCTTTGAAAAAGACCAAAACCCAACAATCCCCCACATATCTCTATATATGAGTATAAGTGTTCCCCATAGTAACTGTCCATCATGCATTAGGAGAGATATCGCTGACGACTTGAATCTTCCCGTATGGTTCAAACAACAGACTATAATACAAGAATGGACTAAGCCTTGAATTCTGCATCATAGCTAAAATTCTTTCCACACACATAATGTAGTTACATGTCATTCTGGCTACACATTAAAGGCCCTGTGCCAGCCTGGTTTCAGTGTATAATTTTGGGTGTCTACAAGTTTACCCTCAAGAGACGGCCTGATATCTCTTTGTCCATACACTATAGGTGAGTTCATTATAAAGAGTCATGGCATGAAGCGCTTTGCGCTTTCCTTGCGGTGCTACGTCGCTATGACATGGCTTAAAGCCAAGGCCTTACCCCGTAACGGGAACCTCATCGTAGTGCCATACTACTGTAGCATGAGGCAACCGCCTCTTTGTAGTGCTAAACTACCCAGCATGAAGCCTTAGGCTCCCTTGCGTTGTTACACCGCAACGACATTGCTTGCAAGGCCGAGGCTTTATCCCTAACCGGGTACCTCATCGTGGTGTCGTGCCACTGTAACATGAGGAACTCCTCCTCTTTGTAGTGCTGACTACACCCTCTTTATTTTAACAAACAGCATTAGGCTAACTGCCTATTTGCGGTGCTACGCCGCTGTGACTTGGCGTGCAAAGCCGAGGCTTTATCCTATTACTGGAAAGCACCCCACATATAGAAACCTCATTGTGGAGAACTCATTAAGGCAATTAAGCCAATCTTCCCATATGAACCATTTTTCGCAGAAAAATAATAGTAGACAACAGTGGTTATAGGTCCGTAACCTCTCCATGCCCAATAGAACATGTACCCACCGTTCCTGATATTCTTTCGATTAGTGGTCCTCCCTTGAACCAAAAGCTAGATGCCTAGTAGATTTTTCTTCGAACTATTAGCATAAAACTTTATGGTGGGAATACAATAATACAATATTAGAATGCCTTCAAGCCCATTTTACAAGCTATGTCATCGACCAGCTGGCGCTTAGGCCCTTGGTGAACGGATATGCCAGGTTCTCCTGACTCCGAACATCAATCACTGCAATAACACCTCTCTTGATAAGATCGTGTACTGCCCTGTGCTTCAACCACATAGTCCTCTTCTTCCCGTCGAAGAGGTCATTTGATGCCACCGTCGCAGTCGCCTGGTTGTCGCAGTATATCGATATTGCCGTTATTTGTGCCCCAACCACTGGAAGATCATACATGAGCTCTCGAAGCCATTCTGCTACTTCGGCTGCGATATCAAGTGCAAAGAACTCAGATTCAATGGATGACCGTGAGAGCATAGTCTGCTTCTTCGACTTTCACGATATAGCAGCTCCAACCATTGTAAAAATAAATCTACCTGTGGACCTCTCGCTCTCCACCTCTGAGCACCAGGTGGCATCACTGAAGCCTTCCACTACCGGCAGATCTTCGTTGTAGTACAGTGCATATGTCTGAGTCTTCTTGAGATATCTCATAACCCGTTTCAAAGCTTTCTAGTGTTCAACACCTGGGTTGCTCGTAAAACGACTCAGCATTCCCACGGCGAAAGCTATGTCAGGCCTTGTGGCAGTAGTAGCATACATCAAACTCCCGATTATGCTTGAATACTCCAGCTGCCTGACACTTTTCCCTGAATTAGGCTTCAGCTTCAGATCACACCTGTACGTCGTATCTATCCCTGGAAGATCCCGATACCCAAAATGAGTGATCATTTTCTTAATATAATGAGACTGTGACAGCGCTAGTCCAGTGTCTGTCCGGATGATCTTGATCCCTAAGATCACATCAGCCTCCTCCAAGTCCTTTATACTGAACTTGCTCGAGATAAATTTCTTTATCTCCGTGACACAACCTATATCCGTACCTAGGTTAAGCATGTCGTCCATGTAAAGGCAAACGATCACACCTCTTCCAACAGCGAACTTCGTGTAAACATACTTGTCCGTCTCGCTGACCATGTAGCCATTTGACCTTATAACTTTGTCAAATTTCTCATGCCACATCTTGGGAGCCTGTTTAAGACCGTACAAAGATTTCACCAACTTGCAGACTTTGTCTTCAAGACCCTTAACAACAAATCCCTCTGGCTGTTGCATATAAATCTCTTCGGTCAGCTCGCCATTTAGTAAAGCCATTTTTACATCCATCTGATGTATCACCATCTTATGTATTGCTGCGAGAGCAATCAACATTCTGATGGTGGTCATCCGGGCTACTGGAGCATATGTGTCAAAGTAGTCAATCCCCTACTTCTGAGAAAACCCTTGGCTACCAATCTAGCCTTGAACTTGTCAATAGTTTCGTCTGCTTTCATTTTCTTTTTGAAGATCCATTTGCATCCGATGGGTTTTGCTCCTTCAGGAAGATCAACCAAGACCCAAGTGTTATTGGAGGTGATGGATTCAATTTTATTGTCAATCGCCTCCATTCAGAAAACTGTATCTCTGGTCTTCATCGCCTCATCATAGGTAAGCAGATCTGCTTCCACATGATAGGTGACAAAGTCACTTCCGAAGTCCTTCGGCCTCCTCATATGCTTAGCTGACGGCTCAGCTTGTTCTGGTTCAACCGTTGTTTCAACAACAATATCTTCTTCGACCACATCTTCTTTGAAGACTTCAGTTTCCTGTGCATCCTCATTGTTCTCCGGTACATCTGCAAGAACAATATTCATGTGCCTTGCAAATTTGTCTTCAAAATATTCTGCATCGCAAGATTCAATGATATGATTTGACTCAATATCAAGAAATCGCCAAGCATCACTCTTCTCGGCATACCCCAAGAAGATCGTCTTAGTAGTCCTTGTCCCAAGTTTCTGAATCTTCAGATCTGGAAGCTTGACATATGCCAGACACCCCTACACTCGAATGACATTCAAGTTAGGTCTGACTTTGAATCAGAGTTCATGAGGAGTAATGTAAAAAGTTGCATGAGGTACCCTATTCAGAATAAAAGTGGCCGTCAGTGCAGCTTCTCTCCAGTAGCACTTAGGAAGACCCGCAGTCAACAACATTGAGTTAATCATTTCTGTTAATGTTCTGTTCTTCCTCTCTGCTACTCCGTTTGATTGAGGAGAGTATGGAGCCGTAGTCTCATTGACAATTCTATGTTATTTACAGAACGATGCAAATTTATGAGACCTATACTCCCCACCTCGATCACTTCTTATTCTTTTGAGTAGTTGTCCAGTCTGCCGCTCAGCTTCGGCTCTGAACTCCTTGAACTTTTCAAATGCTTCGTATTTAGCCTTCAGCAAGTAGACGAACGCATACTTTGAGAAGTCATCGATGAAGGTTATGAAATACTTCATCCTGGCCTTTGTAGAGAACTGTTTGAAGTCACAGATATCAGAGTGTACCAACTCCAGAAGATCTGTACTTCGATTAATCCGAGGAAAGGGTTTCCTTGTGATCTTTATTTGAGCACAAACTTCACATTTCTCTACCTTACCCCCACACTTGGAAATAAGTCATAGACTAGACATTCTGTTTATTCGTTTACAATGAACATGTCCTAGCCTATTATGCAACAATTCAAGAGTATAAGGAGAAGGAGTGATTTCATTAATAACATTAATTATATTGGACTGATTTACAAGCTAAATTTTGAACATTCCTTCGGTATAAAAAGCTTTCTCGAAATATATTCCTTTGATAGACATCACCATCTAGCCAACATTGATGTGCATCCTGAGGCCTACGTTGCAGAGTAGGCCTCATGAGATCAGGTTCTTGGCGATAGTAGGTACGTGCTTCACGCCTTGAAGCGTCAGAGACTTCCCCGAAGTCAGCTTCAACACCACCGTCCCGATCCCGAGCACTTTAGCTTGTGCTTGCTTTGCCATCGTAACCACTTTAGAAGTAGGTGTGTAGGTGGTGAACCACTCCTTACTGGAGCAGACATGGCAGTAGGCTCCAGTGTCTACCCACCAGTCAGAGTCAGTCCTTACCACATTAACCTGCAAAATCATAGCAACAACGTCAGTGATCATAGATACCTTAGTAGTCTCTCTTTGCTCTGATTGTTTGGTTTTTGCTTTGCATTCACTTTTGAAGTGGCCCTTCTTGCCACACTTGAAACAAGGCATCTAAGACTTTGCCTTCTTTCGCTTGAAGGAAGTCCCCTTAACGTTCAGATTGTTAGGGTCCTTCTTCTTGCTGTGGGAAGCCGCCTGCTTTCCCCTTTGTTCCTTGTTATGAACCAGATTGGCGTTAGCCAATTGCTTGGACAATGCGTCCACCTTCAGTTGAGCCCGCATCTGGTCCTTAACATAGATTTCCTGCAAGAGATCTTCAAGACTGATCTCAAGCTTCTTCCTATGCATGTTTGCATAGAACTTACTCCATCCAACGGGGAGCTTTGAGACAATCCTCTAACATCAAACTTGTCTGGGAGGGGCATCGTCTCGTCTTCCAACTTCTGTTGCAGCTTCAAAAATTCTTTTACCTGCGGCAACATAGACTTCTCGTCCTCAAAGAGCCATTAGTGATATTTTTAAACACAAATATCTTGCTCCTGTTCTTATCTTCTTCGTACAGATTCTCCAGAGACTCCCATATGTCTCTGGAAATTGGTTTCTTACTATAGGATTCTACTAGGGAATCCTCTATAGCATTCAGGATAAGCAAGATGCAAATACTATTCTCCCTTCTCTACTTGGCCTGAAGTTTAGTAGCCGCAGTGATTGCGGCAGCAGACCCATTATCTGGAACGGTAGGTTCCTCTTCAAGAAGCACGTGATCAACGTCTCTGAGTTGAAGACTGAGATAAACCTTCCTCTTCCAGACTTGATAATGCTCTCCATCAAACTTTTCTAACTTACAAAAGTCAGTATTAAGGAGTGAAGCATTAAAGTTTTCCATCGTAGCAATATAGCTTTGAGCTTGTTAATGTCGGGGCACAATTTTTTAATGGAAAAATTGAGAATATGAAACGATTGTAAAGATAATATTTCAAATCAACACTTCAAGGAAAATGATCCTGAATTACGAAAATCTAAAAAGATTTCGTAATCAACAACAATCGATCGTAGTACTTCTAAAAAGAAGATACAATCAGAATTACTGATAGCAATGAAGAAGGTAACTGGCGAAAGATGGATGATCTCCTACTGGGGTGAATAATCACTGTTGCTCAAAGCTTTATTCGCCCTTCACGAACAGCTTCCAGGAACCAGCAAGTTTGTCGGAGAACTTGGAACACTCCTGCTCTTCTGAATCCTCGGATGGACACGAACTCTCGTGAAAAGCAACGCTGGTGCGGTGCCTTTCCTCTCTCTCGAAGGTTGCTGGAATTCGCAAGCAAATTCTGATCAGAATAGTGTTAAAGAACACTTCTGAATTCTTTGTTTACTTGTTTTAAAAAAAAATACTTTATAAACTTTCTGTGGTGGCTTCTCTTACTTGTATATATATTGCCTTGTGAGAGAGAGGATGCCTTATATAGGCCCTGCAGCAACTGATCGGTTGGCAACAAAATGCCACATTACGTCTCATGAGCCCGAGTTCGAGTCCGAGTCCGAGTCCGAGTTCGAGTATGAGTCGCTAAGCCCCTACGGGGCTTAGCTCCCATGGAAATAAATTTTCCAAGAGCAAAAAGCATGAATGCTTTCAATTATTGATTTAACCTTTTTCCATTAAAAAAATAACACCACATGGCACACCAATGTGCACCTCCACACCACATATGCATCTCTAAACTAGCAAAGCTAATATATAGAGATACAAGTCTTTTGGTCTAGCCGATGTGGGACTAAAAATCACTTTAAAGAAGACCAAAACCCAACAGCAATTTCTCAGGTGGTCATGACATTAGTCCTACACACTACCTGTATATAGCCTAACTTGTTTCTCAGATACCCTTATAGCATTTGACACAGGGATGCATATGAGTATTGTTCTATTGTTGGTAGGACATCTACAGAGCAAATAGTACACACACACACCCCCTGGATACCATTGGACACTCCTGGCATTCTCTTTGATATGGAGAACAAAATACTGGCACTCTTCATATTAAGTCCTTTAATGTCAACACAAGCTCAAATAAGACTATAATAAATATATCTTAAACCAAATGTGCCAAATTACAAACATGAAACCAGATACAGAATAATTTATTTTCTTTTATTTCCATCACAGTTGGCAGCCCCTGTGTCCGCATACTATAGATACTCAAAGTCCTATGACGTACTCAGGAAATATAGTGGTACCTACCAAGTATGGCATCAAATGTCATAGGCATATGTTTCATGTAGGCTTAGATCCTATGCATATGGGTTGATACCCTGTAGTACGGCTGTCAATTCTCATTCAACCCTGCTGCAGTAGGTGAATGTAGGGACAACTAACTATTGTTCTTCCCGATTCCCCCAAAACTGGACACTCGAACCCATAACCCCTAAATCTATGTTACTACTGATAGCAACACATCCATTCCCATGTATCTACTATTCACTTGGTATCCACCTAGACCAACATAGTTCAATTCTCATTGTACTTCTGATACTAACCTATCAAATACCTTATGTTCGTACCTATAGATTCTTTCTTAAGCACAACCTCTGATACTGATACCCAACTCATGAAACTGAGGAATTAAACCTTACAACCATAATATATATTGATTTACTGAGAAATTTTCTTATAAATGATTTTGTATAAGGACAACAACAAGGATAAGGAGCTAACTCTAAGTATAATCAAATATCCTGAGGAAAATGTGAATGATTCCAAGGACATGAGAAAAGGCCCACTGACTGGAGTATAGCTTCAGTTATATGGATCATTATAGGGTATTGTAATATAGCTCTCTGCCAATTTGAGATATGTGCCTCAAACTTGTTTCTCAACTCCTTATATTACACTAAAATATTATGCCCCTGATACCAAGGACATTATTTGCTCTGTTTCCTGCTACAGTCTCAAACGTATGGCATGAGTAATGCTATGCATGATACAACTCGACCCTCTGATATCACCTTGATACTTGGTATCCGTGTCTGCCTATATATACCTTATTGATATTCAAACATGATTGAGTTAACTAGGTTATGTCACGACCCGGTCCTAATTTCTTGGGTCGAATCGGATCATGCCAAGCCTGTACCGTTGTTGAGACGACGGCAGTAAGCTGTAATACTCATGCAGGTATTCGACAACACAAATTCAAATTGTCACAACTTTAATATTCCGATAATTAAAACTTGTCCAAACACAAAGTTTTCAATACAACCCACATCTGAAATAAAATATTTGTCTTTCACAATAACATAAACTAAAAATAAAACTAATTAGCAATCTCCCCATCATCATCCTCTGGTAGAATCGTCGGGTAAAGCTCAGGATCATAGTAACTACTAATCAGTAGTTCTGCATCATCAATAGGACCTAAAAATATAGTCTCCAGTCAGGAGGGAGCAAAGTACAATTTATGATATTTTAACAATTGAAATAATAATAGAATTATGCACTTTTAGACAATTTGAAGTAAATAGTTTTCCAGCAGTTAAAAACAGTATGATGTGAATAGGCAAAGAATATGACCGGATTGGGTTGTATAATTGTATTCTATTGATACGATATGGCTTATCCCCGTGTGTATGAGGGGTAAGCTAACACAGTCATTATACTATTTTGGATGTGGTCATACTCATTACACTACTCCCCCAGTACCCAATGGTTAAACAGTCAATGCTTCGTGTTGCCTCGTGGTTTAAATTTGCAGTAAAACTATTACTAAATAATTGAAAACTACCACAAACTATACTTGCCTTGTTTATGACTGGAGTGAGATGTCGGTACCGGGAAGAAACTCAAGTTCGTCCTTAAAAATCCTACAGTTTGAGAATCCTGTCTTAGAACCAAAAATTGATACCATCTATAGGTGTGCTAGTTTCAATTTCTAAAAGTTTTGTCCTAATCCAGTTTTATGTTATTAATAAGAACTACTAAAACACATCTATCGATGCAATTTACTAGTTTATAAAATTACGAAAGAACAATCAATTTATCTTTTATTAGGAAAACTCGCACTTTTGCGATTATTCAGCAAAACTTTATGTTTTGTAATATTATATAATGAACTAAGATTTTTCTTTTAGATGAGAAAACGTAAATTTGTTAAATTGCAAACTTGTAATTTTTTACTAGTTATTTAATGTGAGAAAAATGTTATTAATTTTCCATTTCAAAATAAATAGTCATTTTATTATTCTACGTGTTTAAACTAATAAACCAGAAAAGAAAGATAAAAAGTTACGCTACATTATTACAGAGCCGCAGAAAATAAAGAGAAATACTGGGCTTATACCCTATTACAGACCTTATTACATAAATTTAAATAAGAAGAAGAAAATTGTTAGTCTCTAAAAATCCTACAATTTAATTTCAAAAAATAAAACTAATAATAAATTAATTAATGAGTCTCAGATTTTTGGTTCAATCATCATAGCTAATGTCTCAACGTCCGGACGAAACCGATTTCGTTTGCACTTAGCAAGGGCCCATTGACCAATTACGGTCGTCGTCCAAAATTCAAAAATACAATCTTTCCCGAAAAACCATTTAAAATAATTAAATTTTATAGAAAAATCCGACAACACTTTCTCTATTTTTGGTCAACCCAAAAACTGGGAAAATGTGCCAATATTTCTGCAATTATCCCAAACCAGGGAAACCCAAATATTATATAAATTATGTCCACAGAAAATATTTTCGAAACAATTTCGAAAAACTCGAAATGAATCCACAGAACCATAAAGAACCAGAACCAACATTCAGAAAATATGAACTAACCGAAATTAAAGAAACCCTTCCAAAAGTTATTCGGAAAACCCGAAACGAAACGAAAATCCCGAAACTAACTTGGAAAACACCACAGCTCATATTAAGCCATCAATTCGAAAAAATCCGAGGATCACAGAAACTATTCCGAAGAGTTCTCGAAAAATCCAAAATGGAATCGAAAAACCCGAAACTAAATCAGAAACAATAAACCAAAAATCTACAGAACTTGCCAAAGGCAAATTCGAAAATTTCGAAGGGTCGGAAACCTCACAATCGATTCCCGTTGCGGGATCAGGATAATCAAATATCCTGAGGAAAATGTGAATGATTCCAAGGACATGAGAAAAAGGCCCACTGACTGGAGTATAGCTTCAGTTATACGGATCATTATAAGGTATTGTAATATAGCTCTCTGCCAATTTGAGATAGGTGCCTCAAACTTGTTTCTCAACTCCTCATATTAGACTAAAATATTATGCCCCTGATACCAAGGACATTATTTGCTTTGTTTCCTGCTGCAGTCTCAAACGTATGGCATGAGTGATGCTATGCAGGATACAATTCGACCCTCTGATATCAACTTGATACTTGGCATCCATGTCTGCCTATATATACCTTATTCCTATTCAAACATGACTGAGTTAACTAGGTTATAAGGAATCAATAGCCATGGTGGTTAACTGATATCTCATAGCAAATAGGACTGATATAAACATCAACCTAATGACTGATGCAAGTTCAGTCTATAGACTGAAACTAATTCAAATGGTGATTGATACTTGGTATGGTATATCCTAAGACTGAACATTACATTGGGGCTAACTCGAGCCTCTATTCCCCTCTCAACTGATACCCTGGTACAACGGTACTGACTCGGATACTCTGGTAACCTAACTGACTCTTAGACATAATGACTTCTGAACACAGATGCTTCACTCCACATCTATATACCCCCTGTACATGTATATGCGTATAGAAATACTGATACACAAGGACACACGTGGGTAGACTCCTAGAACAGGGTCATATGCTACCTATTGTCAGTAACCTACTCCTTTCTGTTTGGGTGGTTATCCACAGGTGCATAAGAAAACCTCTGTACAGGTTTACCTACTAGTGTGTTTTGTTACCCATGAAGAGCGGACATTGGTCTCATCCCAAACATGATACCATTTATTTGTTCAACCATAGCTTTCCTTTTAGGCATTAAAGCAATCACCTACACTATTATTAAAATTAGAAACAAACATAACTAAGGTTCAATGATTTGAGGGTCGATTACGGGGTAGGAATTACCTGTTGGTGAATCGAATGGTTTCTTGCGGCAATCTCTCTCTCGAACAACAATCTTTTCGACTTCCTTTGCGAAGAAGGATGAGTGAATTAGGATTCTGTTGAGCCAGGCGGCTACCCTCTCCATATATATATATATATATATATATATATATATATATATATATATATATATGGAGTGGAATTTCATCACAAATCCTAATAGATTTGAGGAAATCAATTTGAATTCGATTGATGTTATCTCTAATGGTCGAGTTCTCAAACGGCCCGAGGGGAAAAATTTGAATTTGGAAAGTTTCCTACCAGCCCCCCCCCCCACAAACAATATGGTTTGTGCAAAAGCGCTCTCCTCTAATTATAGGGTGGTTGCTACTTATATATACACACATATTCCCTTAGGACTATGTCCATATACGTACACATCCTCTATAAAATACCTTAAATATAAAATATACTATATTAAGATATCTACTAAAATCCTAATTCATTATATTGGGTCAAAAATTAATAATAATAATTACTCAAAAAAATCAGGGCGGGGGTTTATAATTATTGGAGGTTTGACCAAGAAGGAGTATTATGATTGGACAGACCATATGATTATCAGATTGTATCTTGGGAGGATTTTACCTTCTGTTTCAGTCTTTCAAAATAAATAAATTGTTTCCCATCATCAATTAACTTAGGAGTAGGGATAACTTCAGATAACTAGTCTAATTCTTTGTAGAACTTATTTAGTTATAACTCTTTCATAGTATAATGGTTTGATAGCTTGTATTAGACTTATTCTTAGGTATGGTAGTCTAGTTGACATTAGAATTGTAACCCTTTATAGTTAAATCTCTGTTAATTTTGACTATCAGTTTCATATAGGATGTTAGTCTGCTCAGGAGGCAGTGACCCCTCCGGCTCACCAGAAGGATAGTAGGATATATTGATGGTTATAACAGTGATATTTCGTAGGTGTACTTTAGAAACAACAAGGATATTCGAGGTCGATTTGTTTTGTGGACTTGAATAATTTTTGGTTATTGATTCTCGAGATATTTCACTTAAGATTGTGATGCTAAATTTAGGAATTTAGAAATGGAGGAGAGAATGTAACTATGAAGCGATGATGATACCAAAATTGAATAAGATGTTGGTAAGAGGACAGAGTGAACACATGGATATTGGGTTACGGGGAAATTTAAAGATTTTGTAGAGGTTTTAAAATTTGAGAAGAAGAATATTTGAAGGTGTACGTGAAGGAAATACGATGGTCGATTTTATAATAAAGAATAAGTTCCTGCATGACATAGTAGTATTATCTTCCACTAAATTCGAGGACAATGATTTGAACAAGTTCGAGAATTTTATAGACTTTGACCTTGAGATTTTAGATCAAAGTTAGGACAAGGTGTAGGAATTTAAATTTTTGGGATGATTAAGTGGATAAGGTGGAGTAAGATCAAAAAGAAGGAATAAGAGGTTTTACAAGAGCATGATTCATGAGGAATGCCTTGGGAATTTAGGCCCTGCTTCTAGGAGAGAGTTTTAGTCACCAGACCTAATTTGAGGTGAGTTTTTGACCTAGGCTTTAGCATGTCTTTTGTGATATTTTGTTACACCCCTTGCTTGTATGTTTCGGTACATTATGATTGTCTTGTGCTATAGTATGGCTAGTATAGCTAGATGAGACCTCAGACTGATATTGCCTGCCATGACTCTGTATGTTATTCTTTCAAATTACATGATTTAGATGAGCTTCTAAGACCATGATTGTTGGGGACGAGACTCTAGAAGGAGTACGACCATCTTAACTTCGAGGACGAAATTTTTCTAAGGAGGGTAGATTTGTAACCACCCACTTTTCTGAAATAAGGGTAATTTTGAACTTTTGTAAAAGTTTATTATTTAATAATAGAATTTATGATTTATAGAATTTTTTAATTAATTTAATACTATTTAAAATTGATGAATTAAAATTTTGATACGTTAGCTAGTGAACCCTAGAACTGTTGAGCCTAGAGACTAACCATGACCATGGGGACCTAACCATGTGAGTAGAATGACTAATTACAACTTTTTAGGCTAAGTGTATTTCGTTATTTTGTGACTTTTGAATTATTTAGGATTTTCATTAATTGGTGAATTTTAGATCATTTTAATAATATTTAAATTGATGTATTATGATTTTGGCCATTTTTTATATTTTAATATTTTGGGAATTTTTATAATATTGATTTTACGGGATTTGTTTAGTCGGGTTTGAGTTTCGTTTCGTTCGGACTTGTGTTAGTGACCCGGGTAGCTTAAACTCTAGACGGGACCCCAAGATTTATTAGTCATGGCCCACAAACTCTACTAATTAAGTTAGTTTAAACTAATTCCACTTGTTAGATTGGTTAAGTTAGAGTCTTAAATTTAACCCTTTTGATCCCAAGCTTGAACCTAACTTAAAATTAACCAAAAGGACTAGTTGAGGCCTTACTGGGCTTTCCTCCAAGGCCTAAATAGGGTTTATGGCAGCCCCTATAGGTAGGTTAACCACCCTTCCTTTCACTTCATTCCATCAAGCCTCCATTTTCCTTCACAAGTGTTCTTCACCAAATTAAGAGTTTTCCTCTTTGATTTGATCTCCAAATACTTACATTCCTCCCCCCAAAACTTCCATCAAACCTTCTCATACTACCTAGGGAGGGTGCTAGCAAAGATTTGAAGCAAAGTGCAAGGAGGAGTGTCCTTATTAGAAGATCTTCGTGTCAGAGCCGTGTCCTTGGGAGTATCATTAGGATTCCACTCCCAATAGGTAAAACCAACACTCTAAATTAATTTTATATGCATATTAGCTAGTTTTGAATACATAGGATCCACCCCCATGCATGTACCTACTTTAGATTCAAGTTTGAAGCCATTTGGAGCTCTTTAAAGCAAGTTAGAATTCTGTCTTGTGTCCTACTTATTAGATCTCAAATTAGGACACCTCATGTGTTTGGTTTAATGTCTGATAGGTTTAATTGTGTTTTAATTTCAGGTTTAGACATGTTAGAGGATGGATTGATGTTAGTTTGGATGGTTAGAATGAGTTTCATTTGGATACCCATGGTAAGATCAAAGTGGTTTAGTCTACATGTAATACTTCTAGCCTCAACTTTCATTTTATTGTCTATTTATATAATTGACTGTTTTGTATATATATAATAGGTATGTTAGATATATTTCATATATTTAGATGTGTGTGGATATGTTGTTGTGGTGTACATGTGTTAGAGGAGAGGGGAGTGTGGTTTGATGTGTGTCATGAGTGGTGTGGAGAGTGAGATGTGTTTTTTTGTCCAAACAACCCAAATTTGTCATAATATTCATCCACGTTTTTAGTAGCCATAACAACTTAGAAATGTCATAAATTTTAGCATAGAACTCCGATTAATCTTTCGTTCGTTTAAAAGAACCGTATCGAAGTTAGCTTTCCAAATAGATATATTAATAGGTCAAATGCATTCTAGAACTTTCTGTAGAACTATTTGAGTGTCAGTTGTATGAAAGACGAACGTGTTTCGGTGTTTTCGCAGTTCTGAGAGCTTTCGGATAAGAAAATACGATCCGTTTGAAGTTTCAGAAAGCTAATACGAAGGAATACAACATACTTTAATCCTAGAATTTAGTTAAGGCCCAATTGGTACAGTATTGCTTTTAAGCAGAAGAGTGGCTATACGATATAGGCATTTTGTGTAACTATGAGCCTATGTAGTATCGATATTAAGTGAATGTAGGCATCATAGGTTGTCGAGTATATGTATAATATAGTACATATATATATATATATATATATATTTATATATATTTATATATATATATATATATATATATATATATATATATATATATATATATATATATATTATTGTTAGGTAATATATGTTAGTATGTTTGTTAGATGTTGGTTAGTAGAGGGTTAGATATGTCAGAGTTGTTATATGTTAGTGTAAGTTATATATATTAGTATGTTTGTTAGATGTTGGTTAGTAGAGGGTTAGATACGTTAGAGTTTGTTATATGTTAGTGTAAGTTATATTTGTTAGTATGAGTGTTAGTTAGATAGTAGAAGTTAGTATTTTGTTAGATATTTGATATGTTGTTAGATAGTTTGATGATAAATATCTAGTATGTTCGATATTGATATGTTAGTAGGTTATGTTAGTTCTAGATATTGGTATGTTAGCAAGTTAGTCTCTATAGGTTATATGTTAGATATTAGTTAAGATGTTACGTTAGTATATTATATAGTTAGTTAATTAGATAATTGAGGACTATATTGGTATCTCATGATACCAAGTTAGTATTTTAAGGTAAATATGAATTACCTTTAACTTCAAGGTAAATGATTAGTTTATCTTATGATCAAGGTATTGGGTTTGGGATGCCAATATGACAAAGATTGATATGGTATCCTAGTGTAAGTAGGTTAGTGTCTAAGTGTTTGAGTTTGAGTAGGTGATGTTAGATTGTAAAGGGTTATATAGATAGGTATATATATTTTTTGGTTATATAGTATCTATATATATTATGAGAGTATATAGATATAGGTTATGGTTCATAGTGAGGATATGTATATACTTGATATATGATATCTATATGTATGTGTTAGGGTGGTACTATATGGGTAAGGATATATGTGATATATATATAATTTATATTATATAACTAAGTTTGTGTGTCTTATTAGCTATGTGGTTTAGCTATGTGCCTTAATTTAGGCCATGTGTTAGATAGCAATAGTACTAATATACTAGATTGTTTAGGCTATAGACTTGTTTAGACCTAGAATTGACTAAATTAGACTAGTTTGACCATTGTTGACAAAAACCTAGCTAGTTTGACCACATTAGACTAGTTGCCCTAATTTGACTAAGTTGACTGGATGTTTGACCAAGGGTTAACTTTTGAACTAGAGAGGCCTAGTGAATGTAGAATTTATTGTTTAATTCAATTATTCATTGTAGAACATATTGTAACCTGTATCTCATTAAATAGGACACTGTGACTCCAGTTCGAACACCGATACACATTAGTTGCTCAGGATATCAGGCGAGTATATTCACTGATCATTTTATACTTGCTAGGACTTATACTCTTACTCTAGACTATTTTACTTGATGTTGTCACGACGTTATTACAGATTGGTACTATATGAATCTTTTCATGAGATGTTATCCCCCTCGGGAGCATCGGGTACATCATGTCATGTACGTTTCGCTTTCATCATGTACTCCTGTGCTTTTACTATTCATGTATACTCTAGTGATTCATGTACTCTCATGGTCACAGAGTCCTCATGTATAACTTCATGTGCAGTTATTTTTGAGGCCCATGTGATAATCATGTACAATAACATAACTTGTCTAGATCCTTGTGTATTGATTGGGGTACGGGGGAGTAGAAATAGTCATGTTAACAATTCCAAGTAGTGTAATTATGTATAACTCAGTAGTGTAATCTTGTATTGATCAAGCCGTTCATATGTCTATCTTGTACTCTAAACCACTAGTCACTTGTAGTTCTTTACTTATAGTAGATATTTTCAGTTACAACTATCTCTCTTATTTTTCATGTACTTTTCTTTATAGCATTTCATGTATCTTATTCTATTGCTTGATTTATATTCCTGCCATGATATGAACTGTATAAGATGTATTATGCTCGTTCCTGTCTGTAGAAGCATGGAAAATACTAAAGAAATTGACTCATGCGGCCAAGAAAGACCCATGCGGCTAAGAAAACGCATGCGGCTCAGGGAGTCATACGGCATAAGGAGCTATGCGGCCGGAGGCATTCCATGCGGCTCAGAAGACATGTGGCGTGACAGTACTCCCCTCCGATCCATGCTGCATTAATTGCTTTGACGGTTGACCCCTCTGAAAAGTTGACAGACCTGACACCAAAGCAGGTAATTATGACTCTGTCATGATGATGAATCTCTAGGGACGAGAAAGAAATCTCTGACACGATCCCCCGAGAGCAACAAAATGCCATGTGGCCCTGCCACGTGGGTGTGCTTATGCGGCTCGAAGTGAATACTTTCCATGCGGCTCGAAGTGAAGACGTCCCATGCGGCTCGAGTGGAATCATCCCTATGCGGCTCAAGAAGATCATGCCCATGCGGCTCAAGCAGACACACCATTATGCGGTTCATGCGGCTCATCATATGGTTCAGAAGTCTGAAGGAGGGGGCCACTGCCCAGACAGCCCTGACACGTGTCCCAAGTCTTATGCGGCCCAAAATTTATACGGCCCAAATCTCATGCGGCCCAATCTGCATGCGGTTCCAGTCTCACCATTGGCTCTCAGGACACGTGTCCTCAGCCGATCAATCTTCCAGATTTATGGCAATGCAAGATCGGGTCGAATCCCAATGATCTGGGGCACGTGGCAGGCGAGTAAATTTGATTTATTCGCAGATATTAGAGAATCATTATAAGGAAGATTTATGCCAATCAGCATTAATTGCTAATGGGGATTTGGTGTAATCTACCCTTAATGGTTCTGATTCATCACAATTAGAAACGAACGGCCTGGATTGATCAATCCCCAGGCCGCCGCCATCTCCAAGAGCTAATCATTGGCAACCCTAGTGATCACATCCCACTATTATAAATAGCAAGGTACCATTCCCTTGTAATAGATAGATAGATATACAAAAAAAAACCCAGAGAAGAATACGTATACACAGAGAGACTTCCCCCATAGTTAGAGAAAGAATATACACAGAGAGAGAAGCCAGGAGATCAATCAGAGAGAGAGCAAGAAGGCATTTCTTCGTCAACGACCAAGCAGATCTTCCCCGAGTCAAGGCTGTGTACCGATCGTCCAAGGAGTAAGGCAGAGCGGCCGTCGCTTTCCCGAGCCTCTATCGTCACCCCCCCAGAATCTAAAATAAACAATCGTACTTAGACTGCTGTACCTAGGTTTTCGTCCCTAGGCTTTCTTTGTACGAGCGAGTTTGTATTGTGAGTCTAAGTTCAGTCCTCCGATAATTGTTCTGTACTTTTACAATCAATGGCAAATACGATGGCGACTCTACTGGGGACTAACTTCTCTACGGCTGAGGAGTTGGTGACGCAATCGGACGCAGCCAAGCTTGGCTCTACACAACAGAAGATGGTTGTACGCTTTGACCAACAGGCGTTCGAAGAGATGCTCTCTGAAGGTAGCACTGGCCCGGTCCAGAAGCGCACCCGCACCATAAAGGCTCGCAAAGAGTGGAGGCCAAAATCATTTGCTCCTCCGCAAGCCCTTGATGGGGTGCTCTCTGTTGCTCAAGATGGCGAGAAAGACTCCCCTGCGGCCCCACCTCAGACCGTAGACAACTCTGCTGTCCCCAAGTCCGGCAGAAGAAAACACTATGATGCTGGACTTGCAGGGGCAAAGAGGAACTCTACGCGATCCGAGCCGCAGAAGAGTATTAGCCGCAGGAAGAAAGCCCATACGGCTACAACCGCCGACCGCATAAAGAAAACTCATGCGGCCACATCTGTCAGTCGCATAACTTATGCGGCTACAGTTGCCAACCGCACTGATGAGACTCATGCGGCTATTAAAGTCAATCGCTTGCAGAAAACCCATGCGGCCATAGATGCCAACCGTATGCGGTCAGCCTGTACGGTCGTGACTCCTAGCCGCATAAAGACTCATCCTACAACAAAAGACAGCCGCATGTAGACAGCCTGCACGGTACCCAATGCTAGCCGCATAGCATCCGTCCTACGCTTCTCTCGATCAGTCTTCGATCGGCTCTCATGCGGTCCTGACTCTGATCATTCTCTGGATGATAATCCAGACTCTGTAGTATTCGACTTAGACTCCTCCTATTACACACCCACAGGTGCTAAAAGGAGGAAGTCTAGGGCAGCGCGAGCTCATCTAGTCCAGACGGCTGCCCCAACCTCTGTCTATCGGGGCGTCCTGCTGATTATCATGCGGGCCTCTGATGGGAAGTTGTATAAAACCACTCAAGTCCAGCCCCCGGCGGCAAACAGACAAAGTGGTTCCTCTGACCTGCGTGAGGTTATCCTCCACAAACGCAAGGAAAGAGAAGGAGCTTTGGAGTGTAAAGAGCCCTCACACGGACATCAATGTACCCAGATCATCGTCAACTGCTGTTGCAGCAACGCGACGGTGACGGAAGACCGGCTATCCGTCTTCCCAAGACTACATCACCCGAGCTCAGAAGATGAGGCACCTCCTGTTGTCTCCTGCAAGTCCACACAGAAAGTTCTCGCCAAGGGAAGAGGGAAGAAAACGAGCATCTCCAGCCCAAAGGTGTCAACTACTGCAGCTAAGAAACCGTCGTCTAAAGGGTTATCCTCCACTGGAGTATTTCAACACACCCGTTCGAAGACGAAAACTGCTGTAGTAGGAAGTTCGTCGTCTGCAACATTGGGGGTCGTCGGAACTGGGGGTAGCACTCCTCCAAACATCCACGATAATCCGACATTCCAAGAATACGGATTGGAGGAAACAAATCCTCCGACGGATACAACAGATACCGACGTCCCCAAGGACATCCTAGACGAAGCAAGCTCCGAAACTGGGGGTAGTGTTCCTTCCGAGTCCGAACCTGAAGAGAACATCCCCACATATCCTGATGATTTTTTGATGCACGGGTACGACTCGGAGGGTACATCCTCCACCACTCCTTCCGTCACTCCTCATGTAAAGACGGTGTTCATGATAGACAGCAATCAAGGCAGTTCCGGTGATCGCCAGCGTATCGACACTTTGGAGGCCATATTGCACGCCTTGGTCAAGTCTGTAGATGAGATCAAAGCGGCGTTTCCTAATCTGTAAGGGGTGACACCTGGCCAGACAAGCACGGGTCCCACAATCAACGTAGATTCAAATTCAGCGGCACCGAACCCGGGCAACAATCCTCCCGAGATAACGGCCCCTACCGCGACAGATGAGGCCCGAGAAGTAAGAAGAGAGGTTCAGAAGCTCCGGGCAATGTTCTATGCCCAAGAAAACTCTCAAGACCTCAGGATACGGCAACCATATCCTGCTGAATGGAGGGATGTTCCCTTTCCACCAAGATATAAGCCGTTCAATATCAACCCATATAATGGCAAGACTTCAGCAAGTCGGTACATCACATACTTTGAGGTCACTACCGACCATCTGCCCCATGATGACGCTATCCTTACGCAGTTATTCATTGGGGCATTGGAAGGAGTCGCCTTCGATTGGTACCGCAACCTGCCGGACAATTGCATCCATTCCTTCGCTGGCTTCAAACGCCTGTTCTTGGAGAGGTTCTATAAGGTAGGACAGGACATCACGATGTCTACCCTCATGGACGTCATTCAAGGAGAGAAAGAGCTGACGAGGAATTACATTGAACGGTTTCGTCAAACCGCAATAAAGTTACCATCTGGCAACCCGGACTCTTCCTTGATCGAAATTTGCCAAAAGAGACTACTCCCAACAATCAGTCTCTGGATGGGTGAGAGTCAATTCAAGGACTGGAAGGCTTTTATCATTAGTGCTATAAGTGCCGAAGAACGATTAAAGAAGGCTCGCAAACTGGGATTACATATCTCAGAGGGAGAGAACAAGGGCAAGCGTCCCAGCACCACCAACGACAATGGGGGTAGCCCCTCCAACAACCGGGACAACAGAGGCAAGCAGGCTATGGTGGCCGATACAGCCCAGAAGCCTGAGTCGCAACCTGCAGACAAACAATGGCCTCAAATCACTTACTCTTTTGAAGACGGTCACGTCAAGCCTATCTTGGACATGCTCATACAAGGAGATAGGATTCAGCTTCCTCCACCAAGACGGGAGCCTCGGCCGGCTGATCTGGAGAACCCAAAGTTCTGCCATTACCATCGCTACGTCCACTATGCTACGCACGACTGCTACCAACAGAAACGATATATCCAAAACCTCATCGATTCGAACGCTCTGGCCATCGATTTCGAGGAGGTAACCGTGGCAGCCAATATGGTGTCCGTACAATTCGGCAGCTTCCCTCTAACAGAGACCCAGGACGGGATTATACCCATCCCTCTGGCAACGATGGAGATTGCTAATCTCCTGCCTGCTCAAGCTGCTGGTCTAGTACCCCTCACCATATCACGAGGAGAAATTATGTGGGTCCATCCGGACCTAGTCCATGAGGTAACTCGGTCCACTCCATCTTCTAAAAAGAAAAGTGGAAAAGTCAGATCCTGCCGTACCACCTCAGCAGATGAAGAGGAAGTCACGGCCGTTGTTACTCGATCCAGAGCACAATCTCAACCTGTGGCTGAAAACTCGACTGATGATCATCCGCCCACTACCACGGATGCTCCGGGACCAGCTCAGCCTTCGACGACATTCTGCCCGAGAACCTGAAGGAGGCTACTTCTATCAGACGGCGTTCTCTCAGATTCTTCTACGATACAGAGACAAAAATGCTGTATCGCCGCTCCTACGACAGATTACTACTTCGGTGCTTGTCGAACGCAAAAGCCAAAGAAGCCGTACGAGAGGCTCATGACGGTGTCTGCGGGGCCCATCAGCCTGGCCCTAAGCTGCAAGACCGCCTTCGCCGGATGGGCTACTACTGGCCCACGATGGTGGCTGATGCAATAGATTATGCCCGAAAATGCAAGGCCTGCCAAGTCCTCGCAGACTTCATTTACCAACCATCCGAATTTCTACATCCGACAGTAGCGTCCTGGCCATTCGAAACATGGGAAATGGATATCATTGGTCCAATCACCCCACCTTCCTCCCGAGGACATCGCTTCATACTTGCGATCACTGATTACTTCTCAAAGTGGGCAGAAGCTGTCCCACTCGCCGAAGTCAAGACTTCGAACGTAATCAGCTTCCTGAAGCACCACATCATCTACCGCTTTGGACTGCCCCGAAGGATCATCCATGATAATGGTCCGCAGTTTATAAGCCATGCATTCTACCAATTTTGCGATAAATACCACATTCAGAATGTCGCTTCGACACCATACAACCCGACAGCAAATGGGTTAGCAGAGGCATTCAACAAAACAATCATCAAACTCCTCAAAAAATTTGTCTCCTCCAACAAACGCGACCGGAACGAGAAGCTCGGCGAGTGCTTATGGGCTTATCGCACCACGGTTCGAACAGCCACCGGGAATACACCATTCTCTCTGGTGTACGGGAGTGAGGCAGTTCTTCCATTAGAGACTCAGATTCCCTCACTCCGAGTCACCCTCACTTATCAATTGACAACGGATGATAACTACCGACATCGACTACAAGAGTTAGAGGCCTTAGATGAAAAATGCCTCCTAGCTCAGCAAAGGATCGAATTATACCAAGTACGCATCTCAGGAGCCTTCAACAAAAAGGTCAAAGTCAGAATATTCTAAGTGGGCGATCTTATTTTGGCAGTCAGGAGGCCAATGGTCATGACTCACAAGACCACCGGCAAGTTCCAGCCAAAATGGGAAGGCCCATTTATTATCGAGGCCGTGTTCTCCAATGGTGCTTACCGCCTCGCCAAGCAGAACGGAGACTTTCTCATGTTGCCCGTCAACGGCAAGTTCCTGAAGAAATACTATGTTTAAACAACATTTTCCAGAGTGTCGAGTTATGTGCCCGCTGGTACCACTGAACTCAGCCCCCTAATTTTCCAACTTATCGAGTCACGTACCCTCGTGTACCGCTGAACTCATATCCCAAATTCCCAAGTCATGTACCTGCTGGTACCTTTGAACTTACACTTTTCCAACATTCATGGATTGTCGAGTTATGTGCCCATCGGTACCCCTGAACTTACATCCCGGTCACTCTTTTGAAAGAAAGTCATGTATAATCATACCGCTAAACTTTTTTCCTACAAGAGATCATCCCTCATGATCTAATACCTGTACTCCCAGTGCACAACAAAGGTAACGGATCCACCAATTTCCAAGATGACCATGTCCTCATCACCTCTGAGTCGTCCCATTTCTGCCAAAAACAAATCACCCCTACATAGAATTTCCATGTCCTCATTACCTCTGAGTTATTCTACGTACCCCCCTTCATTGAGCCCACTCCTGTCATATCCTCATTACCTCTGAATGGGAAGGCTCCGTCGAAGAAACCTTCATACTTGCCATGTCCTCATTACCTCTGAGTAAGTATGATGATCCCCTTTCGACCTATTACCTGTACCCACAACCGGAGTACGCCAAGGGTAATGGGTCCACAAATGTCCTCTGTTGACCACAAATGTCCTCTGTTGACCACAAATGTCCTCTGTTGACCACCAATACCCTCCGTCGAGTTCGCTCCTGCCATGTACTCATTACCTCTGAGTAGGAAGACTCTACGTTCAAAAAACTTTTCTACTTACCATGTCCTCGTTACCTCTGAGCAAGTATGTCAATTCTCTTTCATCCTATTACCCGTATCCTAAACCAGGATATGCCAAGGGTAATAGGCCCACAAATATCCTCAGCTAAATTTCTTAATACAAACCTATCACCTCATCATGCCCCAGGAGCCCAGCTGCTCTACGGCAATTCTTTTCTCAATACCAAGAGCACCCATGACCACTTTGCTATGGCTGCTTCAGGCATCCTGACCGAAACTTGTTATCTCTACCTAAAACCAAGGTACGCCATGGGTAACAGGTCCACAAATATATCCCCTATGCGGGGGAGAACATTATCACAATATCACAGGTACAGCAAGCAATACAAATGAAGGGTAGAATTAAAAGTACTCTTAATTTGAAGGAAGAAAAAAAAAAGCATTACATATTTCGGGACCACGTCTCTTTCAAAAAAAAAGAGAAGAGAAAGAAAAAGAAGGAAAAAGAAAAGGCCGACTACATTTCAGTGTTACTCAATTCTAGGAGGCGGTCTCTCACTGAGGTGGTCTTTCGCTCAATCCGTTGCCGAGCGCGACGCTCGGCCTCCTGGAGTAACCGCTCCTCATTGTCCAAATCCAGGAGCGCCTGACAGTCATCTTCCAATTTCTTCAAGACAGCCTCCAGGTCAGTCGAAGCTTGAGTAACCCTGTCAGCTTCCTGAACAATTAGCCCCCTGTCATTACGGGCAGTCTCGAGTTCAGACTCCAGGAAAGTCAACTTCTTCTGAAGCACAAGGATCTGCTCCCGCGTCTCGGTAATCTCACGAGAGACAGACTCCTCCCGAGCCACAACGTTTTCGGTCGCATAACTCAATTGATCATACCGATCAGCTAAGTCGCTGAGATCCTTCAGTGCGGCCGGTCTGGTCTTATCTCGAGCCGCTCTGGTCCTATCTATAACAGCAATAAGGGAATTTCGCTCCTCGTTTATAACAGCAGGCAGATCAGCCTGCCGCAATACTCGAAGCTCGGACACCAGCTGATCAGCCTCCAGCAATTTTTCCTCCAGAAGCGAAGCCATTCCTGCATCATCAGGAAGATCCCTAAGGATGTTTATTTGACCATGGGCGCATCTTCGGGCCAAGGTAAAAGAGGTCCCACTTTCTACAACCGCCTCGATTCCCCTCTTCAAATGACGATAGAAACTGGCAACCACGTCCTGCAATGCGTCGTTCAAAACTTCAGCAGAGGAGGGCGTTAGGGGAAGCCGGAGCGACAACGTCGGAGGAGTAACGCTAGAGCTCGCCACCAAGGGAGCGGAGTCCGAGCAGAACGATGCATGAATAGCGGCCAACTCGTCTTCCGCCGCCCGGAGAGCTTGGATGCTCGGCAGGGAAGAAAGGTTGATTCTTGAAGCCATTGGAGCAGAGGATGATGCAAGGACCATTGTTCCCTGCCCCGACTGCCCCGAGAACTGGCCCATTAAACTCGGGCCCCCAGAAGGCCCATCAAGACGAGTCAGGCAGTGAGAATGTACACCCCTTTCCACCGATGCCCCTTCGGTTGGGGTTGTCTCGACGACGTCCATCCTCGGTACTGAAGGGGCAGGACCTGAATGTCTAGAATAACAGTCAATCGACGTAACCCGAAGGACATGATGATAGAGCAGATAGGCTTCCTCACGGGTTAAGATTCGGCTAATCTTACCAGGAGAGGGGCATGAAGGTCGCGGCTCATCCACAACTGGCATGGTCCCCCCACCCGCGATCCCCGAGTTAAACTCAGTCACGTCCCCTGACCCCGTCACCTTGAAGGGGGATACAGATTGATCTGCGTCCTCTTGAGTAGGAACAGGCTCATGGGAGTCCCCATCATCCTGGGTCACCGCCTCGACATCCTGAAACTCTTCTTCTTCCTCCGACACCTAAAAGAGGGAACGAAGACAATCAGGATTGAAACTCAAAGGAAAGAAGGAAGAAGGGATCGAGAGCAGTTTTGTTACCTCTGACGCGGGGTTGACTTCTTCTTCACTCTCTTTTGTGGCTGGCGGACGGTGCCTAGTCACAACCAGCTTCCGGGATCGAGAAATACTGCTTACAGGAGGAACCTGCCTGCTACGTTTCGGGATAAGACCAGGCGCAACAAGGGACTGATCCCTCAGCATCTCATCTGACAAAACATGCAACTAACCCACCTCTGCGCCTACCATTGGAAGGATAGAGTTATCTTCATTATGCTCGTTGCCTTCATCACCTTCAGCAGCGGAATCCAAATCTGGCACTTTGGCTCTAGTCTTTCTTTTCTTGGCCCCTTGAGAGCCTTCCTCCAGACCGGTGCCAGCAATAAAACTGGTACCTGGGTTAAAACCGACCGGGGGCTTATTCGCCATGACATGATACAGAGCCGCCATATACAAGATCTCCACTGACTCCTTAATAGCAGGGACCGAGAAAATGGTACGAGTATGGAACGAATCATAATATTGCCAAGCTCTGATACCATCAAGAAGACTTCCCTCATAACCCAGACAAGAGCTGGGGCTGTCTAAACAAAGTTGGCTGTACCCAAACTGTCGGGCAAACCTGCTAGGCAGATACGGCTCTAGAAAAATAGCATTGCGGTCACGGTACACGAGATGTGAGGGACGGATGTTATGCAACCATAAGAGCATCTGGCCATCCAGAAGTTGAGGAGGCGCAATACCGTCTATATGCACAGTCTCTATGTCCCTGGCAGAAAAACGAGGGACGGATACGAAAATATGATACTTATCTGCCCTTGCCAAGACCATCCGGCAAACCCACATGGCCTCACATTCCCAAGGCTCATCACGATAACGGAAGATAAGGGCGTCATTATCAGTCGCACCGCCCTGAGAGCCCGACCTCATCAAAGATGGATAATGTATCAGCAGCCACCCTATCAAATAATGATAAGGTAACTCAGTTCGTTCAAAATCCTTGGTCACATCGCGGGCAATGACTTTGGACATGAAGGTACGAAGGCCACGGTGTATGCTACACACCATAGCCGGAAGGAGAGCTAGCCTGATTCGTAAGACTAATTTCACAGCCGGGAGGATAAAGTTACAACTAATTCTCTCAATAGAACCGGTTCCTCCCGAGACTACACAATTTCGTAGCCAGATCATCAAAAATCCTGCCAGAAGCGCTTTCTCAGACAGCTCTTGAGTATCCTGGTAAAAGTAATCAAAAGTGTCGGTTTGGCTCCCGAATCTACCACTAGTAGATGACACCAATTCTTTGACCGCCTCCCGAGACCTAGGGCGACGAGAGGTAACCAGACCTGAGGCATCTTCTGAGAAGAGATAATGCACCCAATCCTTGGTGTAGGGAGCATTCCCTTCCTGGTTATCCTTGCGGGTTATCTGATGGCATGTGTTATAATGACACAATATCTTCTGGTAAAGGGCCGCAAAGCCAGGATACCGTCGTTTTAAATCTTCGAGTTCCTCATTAGTGGGAGTATATGCTTCAAACGCTTCGTCCCCCCAAGGAAGCTTGGAGACCGCATGCATTTCATGGAGCACAAGTCCCATCTCCCCTACAGGTGTGTAAAAGGTCCCTGTACGACAATTATACATTTCCAGCAGGGACATGAATAGCTTCTTGTTTATGAACAAGCCATGACTGGTACCTCGAATAGCATGGTACAGGCCAATCTCGCACAAAAAAGCCTCATACTTCTGCAGGATCCAGGTAGATAAATTGATCCACGAGGGAATAGGGTGTATCCAACCAGGAAACGTCAACCGACCAACGGGATAGGAGCCTTTCCGGGCAAGTCGATTTATAAAAGTTTCGGCGGTAGAAAATGTGAAGTTAGGACCTGCCACATTCAGAAAAGAACCTGGGACCAACCCTGTCACAGAACAACTGGTATGCACCTTGCCAGCAACCACGGACTTCAGATGGTTATTATAACGGATGTTCCCCACGAACATCCCACTCCTGGTAGGGGTTAGAGTCCACTCCATCTTCCGGTCCAAAGGGAGCATATTGAACCAAGATAATGGAAAGTGTCGCTCCATCTGAGGGATACGGATCGTCATCCCGTTAGAAACAAAATTCCAATCCTTCGATACCTCCAGAACATGATCATTCTCCACGGTCAAGGCGTCTCCAAAAAAGAATGCAGGCTTCAAAAACTCTCCTTCGAATTTTTCGGAGTTCATCATAGCATTAAGGAAATAGAAAGGCTAATTCTTGATGGCATTCAATCTGGCCATAGGCTCATCGCTCGGAAACTGATCCGCCACGTGCTGAACAATATGGTCGTACCTATAGCCGAGAGCAGCTTGAGCGCTACCCACCAAGAGTTCTCCGGCGACGTTAACCGGCAAATTCACTGAAGAACAGACAAAGAAAAAAATAAGTTAAACAGAGAATAAAAAAGAGCTGATTAGGTATTTTCAAACCACATGCGGCTCAAGAAAATATCCATGCCCCCCATGAAGTTCTCAGAAGTCTTATGCGGCTCCAAAAAGCCCCATGCGGCTCTAGTTCAGAAGACCGCTTATGCGGCTCCGCACAATAAAAGTCTATGCGCCACCTATGCGGTTTCACTAATAAGGAGCACATACAGACACAATGGTTTTTCTTATACGGTTCGCAGCTCAGCCGTCGGGCGAACATACGATTTACAAAGGCTCGTGCATAAAGTATGCGACGTAGCCATGGCGGTTGGGGTTCCTTAATTCATACATTGTCTTTACCAACAATGGGGGGATGGACGTCAGGATGAACAGCAGGCACGACGACGGGCGGGGCAGCAACCGCACCCAAGGTGGAAGTGGAGGCCGCCTTCTTGCCCTTCACTGCCACGATCTTCTTGGGAGCCATCAATTATCGAAGAAAAGAAAGGCAAGCGAGATAAGAGAAAAAAGAAAATAAAGAAGTCTTCTCTCTGTTCAAACCCCTCCTATTTATAGGAGGAGGGGAGAAGGCGGACACGTGGGCCAATGACCGACTCTTGAAGAGCGAAACCGACTCCTTGGGTTTTGTCTCCAAGATTCACCCAAGGCATCAAATCCAAAAATATTTAATGAACTGACCCTTGAGATTCCCCCTACAAAGACGGCGCTGAAGCAACTTGGAGATAAATAAAGACCCGTACACGTGGACTGGACCATCTATGCGGCTAACACACCCCCTACGGCTGAAACAGTCATGCGAATAACACATCCAAGCAGCCAGAACTCTTATGCAGTCAGGATCGCATATGCGGCCAATACAGCCATGCTTCTTGTTCAAAGTATTTCAATTTTAAAAATTGAAAACTTTGAAGGGGGTCCTATAGAAGCATGGAAAATACTAAAGAAATTGACTCATGCGGCCAAGAAAGACCCATGCGGCTCAGAAAATGCATGCGGCTCAGGAAGTCATGCGGCATAAGGAGCTATACGGCCGGAGGCATTCTATGCGGCTCAGAAGACATGTGGCGTGACAGTGCTCCCCTCCGATCCATGCTGCATTAATTGCTTTGATGGCTGACCCCTCTGAAAAGTTGACAAAGCTGACACCAAAGCTGGTAATTATGACTCTGTCATGATGATGAATCTCTAGGGAAGATAAAAAAATCTCTGACATGATCCCCCGAGAGCAACAAAATGCCATGTGGCCCTGCCACGTGGGTGTGCTTATGCGGCTCGAAGTGAAGACTTCCCATGCGGCTCGAAGTGAAGACGTCCCATACGGCTCGAGTAGAATCATCCCTATGCGGCTCAAGAAGATTATGCCCATGCGGCTCAAGAAGACACACCATTATGCGGTTCATGCGGCTCATCATATGGTTCAGAAGTTTGAAGGAGGAGGCCACTGCCCAGACAGCCCTGACACGTGTCCCAAGTCTTATACGGCCCAAAATTCATACGGTCCAAATCTCATGCGGCCCAATCTGCATGCGGTTCCAGTCTCACCATTGGCTCTCAGGACACGTGTCCTCAGCCGATCAATCTCCCAGATTTATGACAATCCAAGATCGGGTCGAATCCCAATGATCTGGGGCACGTGGCAGGAGAATAAATTTGATTTATTCGCAGATATTAGAGAATCATTATAAGGAAGATTTATGCCAATCAGCATTAATTGCTAATAGGGATTTGGTGTAATCTACCCTTAATGGTTCTGATTCGTCACAATCAGAAACGAACGGCCTGGATTGATCAATCCCCAGGCCACCGCCATCTCCAAGAGCTAATCATAAGCAACCCTAGTGATCACATCCTACTATTATAAATAGCAAGGTGCCATTCCCTTGTAATAGATAGAGAGATATACAAAAAAAAAAACCAGAGAAGAATACGTATACACAGAGAGACTTCCCCCATAGTCAGAGAGAGAATATACACAGAGAGAGAGAAGCCAGGAGAGCAATCAGAGAGAGAGCAAGAAGGTATTTCTTCGTCAATGACCAAGCAGATCTTCTCCGAGTCAAGGCTGCGTACCGATCATCCAAGGAGTAAGGCAGAGCGACCGTCGCTTTCTCCAGCCTCTATCGTCACCCCCCAGAATCTAAAATAAACAATCGTACTTAGACTGCTGTACCTAGGTTTTCGTCCCTAGGCTTTCTTTGTACGAGCGAGTTTGTATTGTGAGTCTAAATTCAGTCGTCCGATAATTGTTCTGTACTTTTACAATCAATGGCAAACACTGTCCTGATTGGACATGTTGAAAATATTATAGGTAACATAGAGATTCACAGCTAACCTAGAGGACCAGTAGAGCTTGGAGTAGATTGCTAGTTTATGGTTTAGTTTTCTCTGTTGGAACTTCTATTATAGTATTTGGAGATTGAGTTGTATTTTAGATTGTTTGAGATGTTGTTATTTAGAAGTTTATTCAAGTTGTTGATGTTTGAGTTTAGTTTATTTATTAGATTTTTGTGTTAACTTATCATGCTTAGACTGTGATTGAGTTACATTATATCTTATACTTGTCCTCCATTCGGAGTTGAGATGTGGAGGTATATTATATATTACGTGAGTTATTTAGTTAGCAACTTAGAACAGTGTTCCACCGTCGACACTGTGGCGTATGCTGGGCGTACCCATTTCTAGTGCCCCTACACTGGGTGCGGGTCGTGACACCACCAGAAGCTTCAATACTGTAGCACCCAGTTTCCCAAATGAGGGTAATTTTGAAATTTCGTATTTATAATTATTTTAATAATAATATTTAATTAATGATATGATTTTTGGTGATTTTAAGTCATTTTAAAATTGTTTAAATTAATGACTTGTAGTTTTGACGTTTTGCTAGTGAAACCCTAGAGACTGTTTGACCTAGAGCCTAACCATGTGATTATGATATTTTAATGTCATTTTTGGCCTAAGGATATTTTTGCATTTAACCTCTTTGAATTATTTTGATATTATTTTATTATTTATGATATTGTTTTGGGGTTATTTGAGTCGGGTTCGAATTTCAACTCAATCCGACTTGAAACGGGGACCTGGGGGTAGTTTGACTCTAGTGGGACCCACACACTAGTTAGGCATGGCCCACATAATATTAATTTTAGTCCACATGATAGAAATATTTTAGTTAGAGGTTAGACTAATTATTATGGATAAGGTTAGCGTGATTAGAGACTTTAGAATGACTAATTTAGCCCCAACCAATTAGCCCTTTCCTAATACTCATAGAATAAGTTAGTAGGGGCTATTGGACTTTTTCTAATAGAACAAAACCACCTTTATGGCCAGCCACAATAAGGATAGGGTTGAGCCTCCCATTTATTATTATCCATCTATTTTTCTCTCTCTTGTTCTTCCCCAATTTTCTAGAGAGCAATCCCTAGCAATTTCTCCACCAAATCATTCCATTTCACCACCAAATCTTCTTCTTTCCTTCTCCATTCTAGCCAAGGAGGAAGCTACCCAAGTTTGGGAGGATTCGGAGCTCGTTCGTGTCCTTTTGGAATCTCTACGTGTCGGTGTCGCTCCGGGAAGGCTTTTCTTCGATTCGATCTACCGGGAGGTATAAATCCCTTCTCCTTTTCATTTCCTCATGCATATAGTTCTATTTTGAGCCCATAGGAATGATCCCATGGTTGTATCTCCATTTGTGTCCATTTCGTGTCCATTTGGAGGTCATAGGAGTGTCTTTTGTGTTGTGGTTGTGTCCTTGTGGGAAAATCCCAAATTTGGGCACACTATGTGTTATTGTTATGTATGAATGAATTATTACATGTTTAATATCATATTTTTTGTATTGGAGATGTGTTCTATAGTGTCTCATATATATATTAGTGTAGAGAGTGAGTTCTTGATATATTATGTTATATACTTGTGTTCTTTTGTCTCAAACTACCCAAATCCGTCATGATTTTTATCCACGTTTTTAATTTCAGCCTTAACTTAGAAATGTCATAACTTCTAGCTCAAAGCTCAGTTTAATCTCCCATTTTTTTTAAAAGAAGCGTATTGAAGTTAGCTTTCCAAAAACATCTATTACTAGGCCTAATTCTTTCTGTAACTTTCTGGAGAATTATTTGAGTGTCAGCTGTATGAAAGACAAACGCGTTCTCGGTTTTTTCGCGATTCCGGGAGTTTCCGAAAACGAAAACGCGATCCGTTTAAAGTTTCGGAAAGCTAACACATAGATCTATAACATACTTTAATCCTAGATTTTAATTCAAGCTGAGATGGTACAGTATTGATTATTAGTAGGAGTTACTATTCGACATATGCATTTTGTGCACCCTTGTGTGTAATATAATGATCTATTTGATTTTAACCCATGTTAATGTATATACATTATGTAATTAAATAGAGAATACAAGCATGAGTAAATGTTTAAATAAATAATGTATGAGTTGTAAGTATCCTATCTAATGTAAGCATGTATAAGTATGGCTTGTAATGAATATGTAGGTTCCATAGTATGTAATGTATGGTGCATATAGTGGTGCAAGAGAATAAATGAATGATGAATGAATGCAAGCATGAATGTAATGTAATAATAGATATAATGTATGTAATATACAAGTTAATGAGATGTAATATTCTATGTTAACACAAATCCTATATTACCTCATGTACCCCCTTACACTATGTTAACACTATCACACTTGACACATTGTTCACTTACACTTTGACACTCTTTGATATGTATACACTATGTATGCCCATTTAACCCTCACTTGCCCCTTTGCCATGTTCACATACACACACATAGCCTCTTAAATAAGTATTTATGAATATAGTTAACTTAGCTATGTATGTATATTATATATATGTTAGCATATTGTGTTGTAATATATAAGTTTATATAACCATTTGAAATGCCATAATTATAGACCTAATATTGAATACCAATATATGCATGTGTATATATGTGTAGACATATATAGCTTAAAGTAATAGATTATCTAGTATATATCCAATGTGAATTCTTGCCTATTTGAGTATTGAATAATTGCATGCTATATAGAGTCGGGTGTATGTTGGCTTGTATAGCCTTGTATTGATGTGTGCTTGCTATGATAGTCTTGGTTAGGCCTAGTAAGACTTGCTGGGTTAGGACATGACCTAGTTTGACCTAATTTGACTAGTGCAGTTGACCAGAGTTGACCAAGGGTTGACTTTGGCCTAGTTTGACCTAGATTCATGTAGAATACATTGTAGAACTTTATATTACCCTTCTGGACATGTTGCGACTTGTGCTGTTCTAATTAGGAGCCAGACACCTTGTAACCTATGTTGCTTTAAATAGGACTCTGTGGCTTAAGTTGGACCCCCTATATTTATCAGATGTTCAGGTTATCGAGGCGAGTACATTCTCTGATCATTTCATATCTTGCTTAGAATTATTTCCTGTAGTAGATTACTTTACTTGTACTGTCACGACGGTCACACGGATTGGTACTATATGGATCCTTTCTTGAGATGTTATCCTTAGGGAGCATCGGGTACTACGTGTTCTGTGCGTTTCACTTACATGGCGTATCACTATGCTTCTTAGTTTACTTGATTACTTGTGACATGTACCCTCATGATCACAGAGTCTCTTGAATCTTACACAGTTGGGTAACCCCCAGACTCTCTATTTATGGGACATCCATGTATCACCCTTCGGGGGCCGTGCATGGAATCATATAACATAACCTAGCTGGATCCTTGTGTATTGATTGGGGGTACGGAAGAGTAGAAGTGGACATGTGAATAATACACCAGTAGTATCTTCATTGAATCATTCCGTAGTGTCTTCATTGAATCATCCCAGGCCATTTACATGTTCATGTTGTACTCTGACTCACTAGCCACATGTTAGCTCTCTATTTATAGTAGTTATTTCTATTACAGTTCTCTCTCTATTTTTATACTGCACTTCTTTCAGTACTTGTATCTTACTTTACTGCATGTCTATATTTTCTAACCTGCTATGAATTGTTGAGATGTACTGTGCTCGCTCCTGTCCTGACTGGACCCGTTGATAAATTTTACAGATAGCTTGGAGGTTGCCTACTAGCCTAGAGGAGACACATTAGAGGATGTTTAGATTGTTGTTTCATTGTTTGGAGTTGTATTTACTTTATGGATTACTGTATATAAGTTTGAGGTGTATTTTTGGGTTTTTGTATCTTAGACACTTAGACTTCTATCTGTTGTATCTCTTTTCGATTTCATGTTTTATCTATCTTCCTTTATGCTTTACCTTAGATGTGATTGAGTTTGTATTCTGTTATGTCACCCCCTATTCGGGGAGTATAAACTTCTTAGAGATATATTGTTAGATGTTTGTGACCTAGGACAGCGTTCTACCGCCGACACTGCGGCGTAGGCTGGGCGTTGTTACATTCTCGTACCCTCACAGTGGGTGCGGATCGTGACACGTTTTTAGTGGTGGCCCATGCAGGTCGAGTTTGTGTAGTGGTATTCAAACTAGAGTACCACTACAGGCTGCAGTAGGATTAGGATATATTTTTGAAGTTACCCAATCACAATTAGGATCCCTTGAGAGATTCCTGGGACGACCCTTGAGAATCTTGTTTAACTCCGATTTGAAAACTCTTTTCTTTTTCCTTGATTTGATTTATCTTTACTTTCTGCTATTGAATTTGATTTTCATAGATTATTATTGAATTTGAGTTTATAATTATTAATTTTGATGGAAGATTATCGAATTTAAATTTTGATGATAGCTATTGCATCCGAGCTTATATTTTGATGGATTTTTGTTCATTTTTGAGTTTGATGTTCGTTGATAAATTTGATTTCATTTTTGGGTATTCATTGTTGATTTAATTTAATTTTTGGCAAGATAAAATTATATGGGCTAGGTCATCTAAGTTATAGAAATCTTGTCTTCTATAGTCACATTATCCAGCATGGTGAGGACATATAGTCTGACTCTGGATATATTTCTCGGGTGTGAGAATTTAAGGTTTTCGCAGCCAAGCTAGCGGCATCGCAAAAATATTAAATACCATGATTCTAGAGGTATGTGCATAAGTCAAGGACTCTGTGATTATCGTAGCCTTGCTCACTAGTATGACGAGGATTTAGAGTACCATGATTTTGGATAGACGCATATGATTATCAGATTGTATCTTAAATATTTTCGAACATGTTTTGCGACTTTTGTTTCAGTCATTCAAAAAAGTAGAAGAAGGAATTATTGTTTTATTTTGTTTTGTTTCTCATTGTTTACTTAGGATGTAGCTTTAGCTATTTTTATAAACCTTGTGTAACTTCTTATAAAAATTTATTTCTTCTTAATACAATAAACCAATGATTTGCTAGGCCTTATTTTGGATTTGGTATTATAATTCTTGTTTCAAAAAAAATGGGTCCCTCTTTTAAATAGATAAGTAGAACAGATTCTATTATCAATCTTTTCCTGCCAATATTTTTACTACCATCATTCCTTGTCTTATATACCTGTCCTGGTTATATCAATTTCCTGTCTCATATATAATTCTGTCAGCTATACCTTGAAAACTCTTGAATCTTTATATTATTTTTTATCTGAGAAATGTTGAGAAAGTGACGTAAATCATCTAGTTCAAAAATGATGTAATTGGTTATCATATGATAATTTTGTAGGAATCAGAGTGTTGGATGTCAAATATGAAAATTTTGAAATGGAGATGTGGTAAAGGTTTAAAATGAAATCGAGGGATAAATGTTATCAATTTAGAAACAATCACAGAAAGTGGGTTATGAATAATTCATGGATGTATTTCAAAACTAATGAGGATGTTTAAGGTCAACCTAGTTTTGAGAACTTAAAAATCTTTGTTATTGATTCTTGGGAACTATTACAAGGCTATGTAGAAATTTAGAGATGGAAAGGAGAATTTAATCGAATAAAATGATTATGCAAAATTGAACTAGATATTGTAAGAGGGTGACTAGAGACAGAGAGAACACAAAGATTTTACGTTATAAAAATTATTTTAGATGATTGAAAGAAAATTGTAGAATTCAAAAAAAAATATTTGAAGGTGAACGTTGAAGAAAATATGAAGGTTGATTTATAAAAAAAAGAATAAATTTTGTGTGACATAGTGGTATTGGAGTTTAGTGAATATGAGACTCGATTTGAACAAGTCCAATGATTCCATAAACTGGATTTAGAGGTTTCGGATCTAATTTAAAACGAGGTGAAGGAATTTGAAATTTTGATTAAATGAATAAGTGTTGACTCCTAAAAAGAGGGGTATGTTTCGTGGAAAATGTTTTGGAAGTTAAAGATTTTGTCTATGGTCATTGTGGTTAAGGTTTAGATGATTGAAGGTTATAAAATTTCGATGATAGTTATATAGAGGTTGATTTTCATATTGGGACTTGTGAGAAAAAAAAGAATATGGTTTGGCAAATGATAAACTTATAGTATTAGAGAGGGATGATTTGCTGACTTCGTATGAAATCTTTTCCTATTTTCTCTAAAAGGGGTTTTTTTAATATCATTGAATCCTAGTTTCTTTAATCCGACCAAATCGACTTCGATTATCTTTTCTTATCATATTTATATCTTGGGTTGTACTTAATTGAATTAAATTTGATTGTGACCTGAATCTCTATCCTTGTATGCTCGATCTTAGACTTTGTTGAACCTGTCCTCCATATTGCCTAAATCTTGATTTCCCCAATTTGATTAACATAGATCGTATCAAGACTAAATATTCTTAATACGTATTGTGATTGGAAATTTTCCATGGAATTGGCTTTCATTTCTCAACTTCGATTTTGATTTTCTTTTTTTCTGAACCCTTTAAAGATAATGGGTAGTTACTTTTCTTTATTTTTATGATAAGTATCAGTTTTCATATAGGATGGTAGACCGCCTTACAGTTTTGATAATTTGTTGTTTCTGTAACTTCTCTAGTTTAGCACCCTAGATTGCTTGTATATTTTGATACCCTATGACCGTTTCGGTTAGCATGACTAGTATACCTAGATGAGACTTTCACTACCACCGTATGCCATAACCCTATATGTCGTCCTTTTGATCACATGATTTGTTTTAATCTGGGACTTTGATTGTGGGGGTTTGACCTAGAGGGAGTATGGATATTTTAATTTCGAGGACGAAATTTTTCTAAGGTGGGTAGAGTTGTAGCACCCAGTTTCCCAAATGAGGGTAATTTTGAAATTTCGTGTTTATAATTATTTTAATAATAATATTTAATTTATGATATAATTTTTGGTGATTTTAAATCATTTTAAAATTGTTTAAATTAATGACTTGTGGTTTTGACGTTTTGCTAGTGAAACCCTAGAGACAGTTTGACCTAGAGCCTAACCATGTGATTATGATATTTTAATGTCATTTTTGGCCTAAGGATATTTTTGCATTTAACCTCTTTGAATTATTTTGATATTATTTTATTATTTATGATATTGTTTTGGGGTTATTTGAGTCGGGTTCGAATTTTAACTCAATCCGACTTGAAACGGGGACCCGGGGGTAGTTTGACTCTAGTGGGACCCACACACTAGTTAGGCATGGCCCACATAATATTAATTTTAGTCCACATGATAGAAATATTTTAGTTAGAGGTTAGACTAATTATTATGGATAAGGTTAGTGTGATTAGAGACTTTAGAATGACTAATTTTGCCCCAACCAATTAGCCCTTTCCTAATACTCATAGAATAAGTTAGTAGGGGCTATTGGACTTTTCCTAATAGGACAAAACCACCTTTATGGCCAGCCACAATAAGGATAGGGTTGAGCCTCCTATTTATTATTATCCATCTATTTTTCTCTCTCTTGTTCTTCTCCAAATTTCTAGAGAGCAATCCCTAGCAATTTCTCCACCAAATTATTCCATTTCACCACCAAATCTTCTTCTTTCCTTCTCCATTCTAGCCAAGGAGGAAGCTACCCAAGTTTGGGAGGATTCGGAGCTCGTTCGTGTCCTTTTAGAATCTCTACGTGTCGGTGTCGCTCCGGGAAGGCTTTTCTTCGATTCGATCTACCGGGAGGTATAAATCCCTTCTCCTTTTCATTTCCTCATGCATATAGGTCTATTTTGAACCCATAGGAATGATCCTATGGTTGTATCTCCATTTGTGTCCATTTCGTGTCCATTTGGAGGTCATAGGAGTGTCCTTTGTGTTGTGGTTGTGTCCATGTGGGAAAATCCCAAATTTGGGCACACTATGTGTTGTTGTTATGTATGAATGAATTATTACATGTTTAATCTCATATTTTTTGTATTGGAGATGTGTTCTATAGTGTCTCATATATATATATTAGTGTAGAGAGTGAGTTCTTGATATATTATGTTATATACTTGTGTTCTTTTTGTCTCAAACTACCCAAATCCGTCATGATTTTTATCCACGTTTTTAATTTCAGCCTTAACTTAGAAATGTCATAACTTCTAGCTCAAAGCTCAGTTTAATCTCCCATTTTTTTAAAAAAAGCGTATTGAAGTTAGTTTTCCAAAAACATCTATTACTAGGCCTAATTCTTTCTGTAACTTTCTGGAGAATTATTTGAGTGTCAGCTGTACGAAAGACAAACGCGTTCTCGGTGTTTTCGCGATTTCGAGAGTTTTCGGAAACGAAAACGCGATCCGTTTAAAGTTTCGGAAAGCTAACACATAGATCTATAACATACTTTAATCCTATATTTTAATTCAAGCTGAGATGGTACAGTATTGATTATTAGTAGGAGTTACTATTCGGCATATGCATTTTGTGCACCCTTGTGTGTAATATAATGTTCTATTTGATTTTAACCCATGTTAATGTATATACATTATGTAATTAAATAGAGAATGCAAGCATGAGTAAATGTTTAAATAAATGATGTATGAGTTTTAAGTATCCTATCTAATGTAAGCATGTATAAGTATGGCTTGTAATGAATATGTAGGTTCCATAGTATGTAATGTATGGTGCATATAGTGGTGCAAGAGAATAAATGAATGATGAATGAATGCAAGCATGAATGTAATGTAATAATAGATGTAATGTATGCAATATACAAGTTAATGAGATGTAATATTCTATATTAACACAAATCCTATATTACCTCATGTACCCCCTTACACTATGTTGACACTATTACACTTGACACATTGTTCACTTACACTTTGACACTCTTTGATATGTATACACTATGTATGCCCATTTAACCCTCACTTGCCCCTTTGCCACGTTCACATACACATACATAGCCTCTTAAATAAGTATTTATGAATATAGTTAACTTAGCTATGTATGTATATTATATATATGTTAGCATATTGTGTTGTATTATATAAGTTTATATAACCATTTGAAATGCCATGATTATAGACCTAATATTGAATACCAATATATGCATGTGTATATATGTGTAGACATATATAGCTTAAAGTAATAGATTACCTAGTATATATCCAATGTGAATTCTTGCCTATTTGAGTATTGAATAATTGCATGCTATATAGAGTCGGGTGTATGTTGGCTTGTATAGCCTTGTATTGATGTGTGCTTGCTAGGATAGTCTTGGTTAGGCCTAGTAAGACTTGCCGGGTTAGGACATGACCTAGTTTGACCTAATTTGACTAGTGCAGTTGACCAGAGTTGACCAAGGGTTGACTTTGGCCTAGTTTGACCTAGATTCATGTAGAATGCATTGTAGTACTTTATATTACCCTTCTGGACATGTTGTGACTTGTGCTGTTCTAATTAGGAGCCAGACACCTTGTAACCTGTGTTGCTTTAAATAGGACTCTGTGGCTTCAGTTGGACCCCCTATACTTATCAGCTATTCAGGTTATCGAGGCGAGTACATTCTCTGATCATTTCATATCTTGCTTAGAATTATTTCCTGCAGTAGATTACTTTACTTGTACTGTCACGACGGTCACACGGATTGGTACAATATGGATCCTTTCTTGAGATGTTATCCTTAGGAAGCATCGGGTACTACGTGTTCTGTGCGTTTCACTTACATGGCGTATCACTATGCTTCTTGGTTCACTTGATTACTTGTGACATGTACCCTCATGATCACAGAGTCTCTTGAATCTTACACAGTTGGGTAACTCCAGACTCCCCATTTATGGGACATCCATGTATCACCCTTCGGGGGCCGTGCATGGAATCATATAACATAACCTGGCTGGATCCTTGTGTATTGATTGGGGGTACGGGAGAGTAGAAGTGGACATGTGAATAATACACCAGTAGTATCTTCATTGAATCATTCCGTAGTGTCTTTATTGAATCATCCCAGGCCATTTACATGTTCATGTTGTACTTTGACTCACTAGCCACATGTTAGCTCTCTATTTATAGTAGATATTTCTATTACAGTTCTCTCTCTGTTTTTATACTGCACTTCTTTCAGTACTTGTATCTTACTTTACTGCATGTCTATATTTTCTAACCTGCTATGAATTATTGAAATGTACTGTGCTCGCTCCTGTCCTGACTGGACCCGTTGATAAATTTTACAGATAGCTTGGAGGTTGCCTGCTAGCCTTGAGGAGACACATTAGAGGATGTTTAGATAGTTGTTTCATTGTTTGGAGTTGTATTTACATTGTGGATTACTGTATATAAGTTTGAGGTGTATTTCTGGGTTTTTGTATCTTAGACACTTAGACTTCTATCTGTTGTATCTCTTTTCGATTTTATGTTTTATCTATCTTCCTTTATGCTCTACCTTAGATGTGATTGAGTTTACATTCTGTTATGTCACCCCCATTCGGGGAGTATAAACTTCTTAGAGATATATTGTTAGATGTTTGTGACCTAGGACAGCGTTCTACCGCCGACACTGCGACGTAGGCTGGGCGTTGTTACGTTCTCGTACCCTCACAGTGGGTGCGGATCGTGACAAATACTTCGTGTGAGGTGGAACATGCAGAGACCCGGTTGAATTCAGTTTTATCTATAGCACAGAAGAGAACATTAATAGCCCTAGCATCTAGACTAGCATGTTTCTTTTCTTGGTCAGTATATTTGTTGTGGGGTTTATATATTAGATTTCCCTCGACATAAATTCTAAAAGGCTTTTTGTAACCATCAGTTACTATGGTCCATAAATCAAAGTCTAGAGACTTTAGGTAGAAACTCATTCTAGTCATCCAATAGGCGTAGTTGGTTCTATCAAATAGGGGTGGCCTATTTGTGGACTGGCCCTTACCATAGTTGGTAAAGATAGGTTGTGTAGTTGCCATGGATCGGCTCTAGGATGTTAATCCAATATCAAGAGAACAGAGCTTTGATACCAATTGAAGTTACGCGTAGGCAACTCTAGAGGGGGGTAAATAGAGTTTGTGTTGATAATCACCAATTTTAAAAGTAAATCTATATCAACTCCATAGAACAACTATGAAGAGAGTAAGTAATCAAAGGTAAATGTGAAAATAAATGGCGATCAGGAGAGCATACGAAAACACATAGATTTTAACCTAGTTTTCCTCGTGGAGGACTACTCCAGCCTGAGAACTCTTGCTCAGGATTGAAATCCACTATTTTTGAAATATGATACAACCACGTGCCTTTACTCAGAAGAGCACGCCAACTTCTTTCAACTTTACAGAGGCAAAACTTGGAATTATCCAAGTGACTTTTCTTTCACTCTTGTACACTACTTCGAGCTGATATCGCACTGAGCACCTTGGGCTAAGGAGAGTTGTGGTTTAAGAGATATGGAAGAGTGGGGCTTAGAGAGTAGAGCTTAGAAGGCTTGAATGTTTGAAGGTAAGAGATGATTTAAAATGGTAGAATTTAAGCTCTATTGATACTAGTCTCAGAAGGCAGAATTTTGCCTGAATTCTGTCCACAAAATTAAAATTTTTGAACATTTGGACAGCTAGTATCAAGCAGGCCCTAAAAATTAGTATCTTGATTTTTAGGAGACAGAGTTTGGCCCAAATTCTGTTTAGTAGGGGCCAAAACTATGAAATGGGCTTTGGATTTATTAGATTGGCTTGGTGATGTCTTGTTTTATTTGGTGGAGTAAGTCTAGTCTGACGATAGCTCAATGCGACTCAGTGCACATAATCCTAGACTCAATAAAATAAAAAGTGCAGACTCCATACAAGTAAAATTGCAATGATCGATATGTTGATGAAGACAATCTTGAGCTTGATATGTTGTAGCCGATGGTCTTCATTTTGAGCTCATTGTGTCATATTCGATCATGTTAAATATTGTTTTGTTAATTCTCTAAATTAGGTTGACTGTGATCCAGTTTGGGTCAACATATTGTTGTTAGGTCGTTCCCTTCGACGATTGCAGTAGCTTTTGTAAGACACTTCAAAATTTAAATAATATTTTATTTAATTAAACATATTAATTTGGATTTTTATTTACTTCTAATTTATTCTATCCTATTTATATTATATAATAAGGGCTATAGTCAAGATTGAGTTTGAATGTGCAAGTTGACTAGAAAGTATGGCATGCCTAGTGTAGTCGGTTGCATTGATAAGCATACTAGCCATGCTAGGAATGCCATGATTATATATTAGTCTCTTGCATGTTAACAATTCAAATTATGGCACAAGTCATATTTTAATCTAATTAATTAGTTTATAAAGCCTTTATGACTTTTTAGGAGACCCGGTTGTACCAAACCTTTCCCAAACTTCCTCCAAACCAAACCCAAACCTATGTAGGCATGTTGGGCATTAAAATACATTAATAAACCCATATATTTTATATTTATTCAGATTTTGGATTGTATTTATATATATAGATCAAATTAGTCCATATACATACATGAAAAAGGAAAAAGGATTCCAAAAGGAAAAAGGAAAAAGGATTCCCAACCATATACATACATGAAACCCGTAAAGCCCATATATATATATATATATATATATATATATATATATATATATATATATATATATATATATAAAATATATATATATATATATATATATATATATATATATATATATATATATATATATATATATATATATATATATATAGTATACTTGTAAAGGTTCGGCCGTTTGGCCTTATTGAATAAAATGGTGGTTTCCAATATATATATATATATATATATATATATAGGAAAAATATATATATATATATATATATATATATATATATATATATATATATATATAATATGGGAAAACGGGATATGAGCCATAGGCTCATACTCTTATATGAGCCATTCCACCTGGCTTCCATGTGTATCAATAAAAATATAGTAACATGAAAAATAAAATTTAAATAAATAGAAATAAATGATCCCATAAATGATTTCATAAATAATAACTTATCATATCTTTGCCCAGGAACTTACCAAATATGTTTGCCTAGGAGTTTAAATAGATAGAAATAGAAGATCCCATAATGCTAATGTTAATATTAATATTAATATTAATATTAATATTAATATTAATATTAATATTAATATTAATATTAATATTAATATTAATATTAATATTAATATTAATATTAACGTTAATATTAGTATTAAATTTAATGTTAATATTATTGTTAATTTTAATTTTAATATTAATATTAATTTTTATTTTCATTTTAAATTTAATTTTAATTTTAATATTAATGTTAATATTATTGTAAACATTAATTTTAATGTTAATATTAATGTTAATATTATTTTAATTTTAATGTTAATATTAATATTAATTTTAATTGTAATGTTAATTTTAATTTAATTCTAATTTTAATTTGGAAGGACAAATGACATTATTCATAATTAAATTTCTAGGCAAGTCCGAGCTCTCTAGCCTAGTGGTATTAGAGCGGACACCCGGAGGGGCCGGCAAGGTTCGAGCCCCCCAATTGCGTGTGTGAGTGGGATTTCAAAAAAAAAAAAAAATTTCTAGGCAAAAATATTTGGTAAGTACCTAAGCAAAAATTAGGTAAATTATTATTTATCAAATCTTTTTGAAATCTTTTATTTCTATCTATTTACATTTTCTCTTCCAAGTCATTACGTTTTTATTGGTCCACAAGGAAGCCACGTGAGATTGCTCATATAAGAGTATGGGCATATGGCTCATATCCCGTTTTCCATATATATATATATATATATATATATATATATATATATATATATATATACCCTAACCCTAAGTTAATTTCTCCTTCTTTTTCACCTCCATAGCTGACCATACTCTCTTCCTCCCTCAAATTTCGACAGCACCAAGCTCCATAGCCCTCATAACATCATCCCCTCCATTACACATCTCTCCATCCTCCATAAAAACTCATCTCCTTCACTATACATCCATCCAACCACCGAAACAAACCCTAGAAACCCCATCTTCCCCATCCAACCATCTATGGCAATTGCCAACCCCTTCAAACTCTCCAAGAAGGGAGTAGCAATCAAGAATAGCAAAAAAGGTGGGAGCTTTGGCAAGGAGAAGCCTCCACAACCCAACTAGCAAGGACTTTTGCAAAGAAACCCTACTTTTTCCATCTAAAACCTGTATTTTAATTCTGTAGAAATTCTGTTATTAAATCTATAAAAATAGTATTTTGGTACCTTTTGTTATTTATTTTTACCTAAAAAAGTTTTATGAATTATGGTTGTAATATTCATGTTTCGGTAGGGTCGATTCCAACCCCGTTGTGAAGGAACTATAAGTTATTAATGGTTATTTTTTAAAATGAATTTTATGTATGTTAATATATAGAAAATATTATTTTTAAGTATTTTTCTACGATTTTATCAACTCTAATTTGGTCAAAAAATATAGGTCAAAACTAGCTATTTTCGGGTAACCTACTGACATAGAATGTCCCAAACTTGTAGTATAGCTCAACCCTTGTACCTATAATATTATTCTTTGAAATAATGTATTTTATTTCTGTTTAAAATATTTTTTTTGTTATTTTAGCAATTTGGAGTCATTAACTATGTTCCGGGCGAGTTTCGGGTAGACTAGCTGACTTAGTAATCAACTAGTCATAAATGTCTTTAGAAATATTAATTATAGAATTTTTGAGATAAATATATATAAAATTAGTTTAAATATTATTTTTATGATTTTTATATAATTTTTAAGTATGTTATTGAAGTAGGGGCATAACCGACTAATTAAGAGTTGGAAATCCTAAACTATGTTTCGATGTCCCGTGTAACCTGTGTATGATTGTATAGATCTAAATGGTTCCATGAGAGATTGAATATAATTTTAACACATTACTTTGACTAATTAAGTCGTATCGTAAGTTTCGTGAGTAGTGACTGAATCTAGTTAATTAATTATCTAGGAGCGTCGGGTTCCGAAGGCGTGGACGCAGGAGCGGCATTTTATATTCACAGCAGAATTAGGCAAGTGTACCATGCTATCATAGAGTTCTTGTTTCATTCTTTTATTTATTTCTTTTAATTTTATCTCTTGTACTTGACCTCAGGAATTATATCGATACGGGCTTCCAGATTACATCTGGGTGCCATTCAACTAATGAGTTGTCTAGTATTGATATATAGAACCTGCTTGAGAATTATGGATTTATTTTGATAAAAGACCTGTAGGATACGACACGTGATTGATACATATATTAACCCGATACTTGAGCCAGATTACCTGAGATACCTGATTCCTAATACCTGTAGGTTAAGGGTGCTTGTGTCATTTTATCTTTCTTTTAGATGTGTCATAGGATTGCCGTCTAGATAGAGGTCAGAACGGTAAGTTGTGGTTGCGACTTATTGTTTCTTGAGAGTTGAGGACGACTACTACTTGCGTGGGCCATGCTGTGCAAATACACTCTTATATATGTATATACATTTATCTTGAGAGATTATCAGTTTCCTGTGATCCATGTTTCTCTCTTAGTTATCGTTAAGATTTCGTTACGGAGCTACGACTATATGTACGCCTGACCCGGATGTTATTTACTTTGGAGATGTCTGCGCTTACGAATGTTGTCCTCAAAGCGTTACGTGCGTTTGGTTTAGATACCCTGATACTTTGTTACTTACTACACTTTAGCTTGTATATTATGTGCCTTGCTATGTCCCCTGAGGACCTAGTTATTCTCTAGATTTAGCTGACGAGGTCTTCCATGAGGAGTATGGGCCGGGAGTCTATTCTTTTGTTGCACCAGACGTGGACTACGAGGTTGATCCAGAGTAGTCGTTCGTTGACATCTATCTTTATTTTACTTTATTTTATGTCAGAGTTGAAGACTTGTAGTGGAGATTTTTATAATTTTATTTGAGACATTGTAGTGATCATTTATTTGACTGAGACTTATAACCACAGCATTTCCATATGATTTTATACTTCTCTTTGACAGTTTTATATTCCTTTATTTCAGCACGATATGCTTTCTTATTCTGTGATTCTTGTTCCATAGATGAGTATAGATATGTGCTTTTTATGAGATTATTTTACAGCTTAAAATACCTTCTATTGGTCCATTAAATTAGATTTACCTATGGAATGTGTCTGCTGGCATGCCACATGTTCTAGTCCTTATAGATTTTTGGACTGGGGCGTGCCATATTTTTGTGGTGGCCCATGCAGGACTTCATTAAATTGCCTTGGTTACTTGACGGTGTCAAGCGAGCCTGCAAATTATGATTATGCTTAAAATAGGATCTCATCCACATAGTTGATCTTCTTCATTGATTCTATTTTTTAACTCTCGTTTGACTGCCTTGAATTGTATCTTGTTTGATTCCTTTTTCTACCGTGAATCTTATTTCTCAATAGAAGTTAGGAAGATGACTTGTAGGCTCCATTTATATTACTAGTTGAATTCTTGTATGTTGGGTAGTATGTCTCACAACCTAGCAACCCTTTGGTCTTACAACCGATTATTGAATGACACAAATAGGTAATCAAGAGGTACATAACCTATTTGTAAATCAAAGTCTAAGACAAGAAAACAGTAGGACAACTGTTTTGGCACAAACACCAGGCGAGGTCCATAACCTATTTGTAAATCAAAGTCTAAGACAAGAAAACAGTAGGACAACTGTTTTGGCACAAACACCAGGCGAGTTTTAGATTTTGGAAAACTTGAACTATTTCTCACGTACTTATATTTTTGACTATCTTGACTGATACTGCTATTATAGCCTAGTTTTAAAAGCTTATTTCTTTTATCGAGCTTGTTCATGACGTATATATTATTAGGTGCACCCACTAACATATTGTCTAATCAGAACAAGTGTAACATGGTATGATCATCCTAGCGCACATGGTTCGCTCTGCTTATGATTATTCCACGTGGATTGAGATATAGTTAACAAATACATTTGTCCTCTAGGATCTCATCCGCAACTACCTTGACAACTCTTTTTTTACTATTCAATCGCCTTTGAACCCCGTATTTGTAATAGACCACATCACACTTGAACTCTTTATTATTTTTCATCTCTACTTATTCTAAAAAACAAACGCTCGTACTTGATAGATAGACACATAATATCCCCTTAGCGACCCTCATTTCATAGTTTCCATATCGTGCTTTCCTAATGTTTAAATAGTTTGTCGTCGAGGTTGTGTGATTTTTAGACCCCCAGGTCTTTCGGAGTATGAATTTCTTCAAGGGGCTATAGAGCAGGGTACCAATCCCACTCTGAAGGGCCACATAGCAGAGAAGGAGCCAGCACTGCCGAGAGTTGTATCAGAGTTTGAAGATGTGTTCCAAGAAGACCTTTCCGATTTGACATCCGTTAGAAAGATTGAATTCACCATATAGTTGCTTCCAGGAGCAGAGCCGATTTCTTCTCATGTGTACCGGTTGGCACCAAAAGAAATAGAAGAGTTAAAGGCTCAGATAGATGAATTGCTAGACAAAGGATTATTCGATCTAGTGGTTCTCTATGGGGAACGTTGTCTTATTTGTGCCAAAGAAATACGGAACTATGCGCCTATGCATTGACTACAGGAAATTGAACGAGGTAACGATTAAGAATAAATATCCGTTACCGCGTATCGATAACCTGTTCGATCAACTTAGTGGGGCACAAGTGTTTTCCAAGTTTGACCTAAGTTTCGGATACCATCAGATCTGAATACGGAAGGAATATATTCAGAAGACAGCTTTTCGGACGAGGTATGGATACTATGAATTTTTGGTGATGTCGTTTGGTCTAACCAACATGCCAGCAGTGTTCATGAATTTTATGAATAAAGTATTTCACCAATATCTAGACAAATTTGTAGTGATATTCATTAATGATATAATGGTATACTCTAAGAACCATGAGGAGCATGAAGAGCATTTTCGAGTTTTGTTGGGAGTATTGAGAGAGAAGAAGTTGTATGCTAAGTTTAGTAAGTGTGACTTTTTCTTAGACAAGGTCTCATTTCTTGGCCATATTATTTCCGGTGAAGGACTTTCAGTTGATCCGGAGAAGATAGAGGTCGTTGCGACATGGCCAGTGCTTACATCAGTTTCTAAGTTGAGGAGTTTTTTCGTACTTGTTGGATACTATCGGAGGTTCGTAGATAATTTCTAGAGGATTGTGGAGCACATGATGCAGTTTATGCGTACGAAGCACGCGTTCATCTGGACGACAGAGTGTCAGACGACTTTTGATGAGCTAAAGAAGTGTTTGACGACAGCACCGGTCTTGACTCTTCCTTCAGGGTCAGGAGGCTTTGTGGTATATAGCGACGCATCCGACAGTGGATTGGGGTGTGTCCTGATGCAACATGGTAAGGTAGTTGCTTATGCATCGAGACAGTTGAGGACTCATGAGAAAAATTATCCGACGCATGATCTAGAGTTAGCTGCAGTTATATTTACACTAAAGCTCTGGAGGCACTATCTATATGGAGAGAGAATGGAGATATTCACCGACCACAAGAGTTTGAAGTACGTCTTTACTCAGAAAGTGTTCAATATGAGACAATGATGTTGGTTGGAGCTAATGAAGGACTTCGACATTGAGCTACAGTATCATCCGGAAGGCGAATGTAGTTGCAGACGCCTTGAGAAGGAAGCCTGCAGCTTACTTTTTGACGACAAAACATCATTTGCTTGAGGATCTTCAGAAGCTTGGGATCAAAGTTATATTACCGGGATCAAAAGGTGTTCTAACACAGTTGGAAGTTCGGTCTTCACTAGTTGAGAGGATTAAGGCAGCATTGCCTACGGATGAGTGATTCAGAAGACTCCTTGCGAAGACTGAGATATGAGAGCAGACAGGGTTACGAATTCACGAGGATGGAACATTGATGTACGGAGAGCACTTATATATTCCAAACGGAGAGCTTCGACAGGAATTGATGGAAGAAGCGCATAGTTCTATCTACTGTATCCATCCCAGCGGTACATAGATGAACCGAGATTTGAGGCAACATTTTTGGTGGCACAGAATGAAGAGGGAGATTACTGTGGGGCATGTTTGCCATTAAATATCAAGAACAAGAATTACAAAGGAATTGAACTTGATTGCAAACTCGTTTGTACAAGAGAAAGCCTAGTAAGAAATCCTAGGAAACAATCTAAGTACAATTATTTAGTTTTGATTCTGTGGGGGGGACAATAGAGTCTCGAAAAGTGTAGCAACTCTGCCTTACTCCTTGGACTATCTGACACGATCCTTGCCCTTGAAGAAATTGCCCTTCGTAGGTTGCTAGCCTTTTGCATTTGTGTGGTACACTGCTATTTATAGTGATATATATCTTGAGCCGCATAGATGGCTACATGTCCACGTGGCTACAATAGCACACAAAGCCCCGCTCTTTGACAGCCAGCTGGTGACTTGTTGAGATTTTGTTACAGAAAATTTGGGTGGTTGAGACTTGGTCAGCCTGCCACGTGTCCTATCGCAAGATAGGATCAGTCTGCTCGAGTCATTTTGAGCCGCATAGGCCTTTCAGTGTTTGACCATGCTGGGCTGTAAAAGACTCATACGACCCAGGTCGTAATCTCCTTTAGTCCGCACGTAGCTTGGAGACTTTTTGAGCCGCATAGATTCTATATTTTGGGCCGTATAATGCTTATGCGGCTCAGTTTGCAGTCACCCTTGGCTGCATGAAGCGTGCATGGATTGAGCCGCATGAGGTTCATGCGGCCCGGGTCCCATTCCTTCTAACCGCATGACTATGTCCAGTCTGGTGACATAACATTTTGTCTGATAACGTCTTATATTATTTTTGTCAGAGTGTTAGAGCTGTCAGCTTTGTCAGAAGGGTTGATCAGCTTAGAAGCATAAGTAACTATTCTTTCTGTGGCTCAAATTAGTCTGGTTGCGAGATAGTGAAGATGTGTCGCAGGGGACATGCCGAGTCTGTCATGCGACTCTTCTTTATGCGGACCACTTTGTCCTAAAGTACTCATACGGTCAGTTGGGATCCGCATGAATCCCATATTTTCCATACTTCTACAAGATCCCCTTCAAAGTTTTCAAATTGTAAATTTGGAATACTTTGAATAAGAAGCATAGAGATTTGTCAAGCCGCAGGGAGTCTTCGAGTCAGGAGAGACAATAAGCCACAAGGAAATTTTGTACCGCAGGGAGATCTTGTGCCACAGGGAGATCCCATCCATACTGCCAGCTATCACTGCTGCATTTATTGTCTTGATTTATTTTTGGATTTGGTATTGTTTTCAAGATAAAGTTGACGGTTACTGAGGATATAATCCCCAAACGTCATCATTATCTTTAAAGGACTCGAGAATCGAAACGGCGCTCTTTCAAAAACCCTATAAATATAGGTTGTTCAGACAAATTTTTCTCCTTCATCTTCTTTTCGTTCGTATTCCCTATCATCCTTTCTGTCCCAATTAGCTATGGCTCCAAAAACTTCCAAGTCGACTGGTGCTGCAGCCAAAGGGAAGGGACTCGCCTCTCTGTCGAGAGCTACGTACTCTCCTTCCATTTATCCCGACATGCAACCCCCTATCGAGGGTAAGGACAGTGGAAAAATGACGACTTAATTTTGAATGGCTACATCACATATTTTATGTGCATGCCTGTCATAGATCGCCTTTGTGCTTTTAGGCATGATGCATGCCGTATCTCATTGGGCAGCATATGTTCTGTATAATGGGGCCGCATGGCTAAAGCATACGCTTTTTTTTTGAATGTTAACCCCTCCTTTTTCTCTTTTCATATTTTGTAGGGGTTTGGCTAGAAGATTTTTCTTGGACCGGTATCGGCAATTTTGGGCATGGCAAAGATGCAATACTTGACACACACATCAGAGAGCTCATAACTCTTCATGCTTTGGAAGAGTTTTCCTCATATGGTAGGAAGAACCTTTATACATCGGAGAGTCGGACGGTGGTGGGGCGTCATCATAAAAGTTTTATTTTCACGGCTCTCCAAGTAAGCAAAAGCAACACTAGGGATGTTGTTTTGAAGTTATGGTCTTTTGGAGGAACGGGCCTAAGATGTCCGCAATACGGAGGAGATAAAAGCATGCTATATTTGCCTTCCCCCGTGCAGCTTCTCGAAGATTCAACAGCCTTGTTTGCTTCTCAGCAGTAAAACATGACTTCTTTCGAGGGCCACGAAACTGCTCTTTGATGAAGGCGAAGTACTGCCAAACTGACCAAACTATGTGTTGTTGGATTTTTCTTTCTTTTCTTTTTGCTGCTAATGTAGTCCTATGAATGTAACTAATTTTGAATAAACAGAATACATTCACTCCATTCTTCTTGTGGTATCTGTGGTGCTTGTATTAGAGGGCCTAATATTGCATTTGTGTTTTGATAAAGGATATCCCACTAGGGGACTTTTTGTGGACCTATTGCCCTTTTGTGCATCTGGAGATGCGAACAATAGATTTTAATAATATTTTGGCGACCTAATACACTTCTATGCACTGGGGTACGAGTAATAAATTAGGATAAATTATGTGGACCTATTATCCTTCTATGCACTCGTGGTGCGAGTAATAGATTTGAAATAAAACCTAACAGAGGTAATATGGACGTGATAGGTTTTGTAGTCTTAACACGATGTCTTTGATCCCATGTTGGGTACAGGTGTTAAGTCAATAGACTATCGGCATTAGAGGTAATACGGACGTGACACGCGATAATAAAAAATAATCTTTGGTACACCTATTACTCTTCTGCGCACTGGTGGTACGAGTAATAGATTTTGAGACAAAACCCAACAGAAGTAATATGGACGTGATAGGTTTTGTGGTCTTAACACCATATATTTTATCCCGGGTTGGGTACAGATGTTATGTTAGGAGACTATCGGTATCAGAGGTAATATGGATGTGATACACGATAAACAAGACCAGGAAGTTCGCTCAGAGATAATGATAAGCTGGGCAGACTCCTGTGTGATAAAGCATTGGAGTGGGAGTTTAGAGGTATCAACATACATGACTCGCCACTCAGGGAGATGTGATGTGAATCTACTCGGAGTAAAATAGAGTATGAGTTCAGAGGTACTTGGCGCACATAATTCGATGGTCTAGGAGATTTGGTGGATTGAGGAAGTAGCAGCATGTCCTTAGACATAGTATTTCTTCAGGAATTTGTCGTTTATAGGCATCATGAGTGAGTCTCCGTTCTGCTTCGCGAGTCGGTATGCGCCGTTGGAGAATACTATCTCGATGATGAATGGACCCTCCCACTTGGGCTAGAATTTGTCGACGATTTTGTGAGTCATGACCATCGGTCTGCGAACGGCCAAGACGAGATCACCTATATGGAATGTCCTCTGCTTGACTTTCTTATTGAAGGCCCGAGAGATGCGTGCTTGATAGTGCTCGATGCTTTGCTGAGCTTACAAGCGCTTCTCGTCTAAAGCTTCCAATTCTTGTAGCCGTCGGCAGTAGTTATTGTCCGATGTTAACCGGTAAGTAAGGGCCACATGAAGTAAGGGGATCTGAGTCTCCATTAGGAGAACTTTCTCGCTCCCGTACACCAGAGAGAACGGTAAATTTCCTGTAGCCGTCCGACTCGTATTACGGTATGTCCATAAGCATTCGCCCAACTTTTCATTCCTGTCGCGTTTGTTTGCAGTAGGGGTGGGCACGGGTCGGGCCGGGCCCAAATTTGTTGGACCCAGATCGGACCCGTTACTTGGCGGGGCGGGGCGGGGCGGGATGGGTCCAAAAAATATTGGACCCGGACCGGACCCGACCCGTTTGAAACGGGTCCGAAACGGGTCGACCCGCGGGTCCAAACGAGTGCAAAAAAAGTTTAAAAAATTCAATAATAGTAAACGTTTACATATGTTATATTGTTTATAAGAACAAAACAAGTCTAATGTCTTCCCAAACGTCTAGAATTTATTTAGTAAACAATAAGATATTCTATTATGTATAGACTACAATAACAAAAAATGCTAAAAATTGATAAAAAATATATATACTCCTAGAAATGGGTCGGGCCGGGGCCCCGTCTATTTTGAAAATAGGACCCGTCCTGACCCGTTAATATCACACGACCCGTTCCGGCCCGCCCCGTTTAAATTTTAAAATTTAGGAACCGACTTGTTTAGACATTTTACGGTTCGGGCTGGGTCAGAACCGCGGGTCCTAGAACCATATGCCCACCCCTAGTTTGAAGACACGAACTTCTTGAGAAGCTTGATTATGGTTTTGTTAATGGCTTCGGCCAGACCATTAGTTGATGGGTTGTATGCTGTTGAAGCAATATTCTAAATCTGATTCTTGTCACAAAATTGATAGAAGGCATGACTTACGAACTGCGGATCATTGTCACAAATGATCCTCCGTGGCAGTCTAAAATGGTAAATGACATGATGTTTTATGAAACTGATCACATTTGATGTCTTTACCTCTGCCAGGGGGACAGCTTCCGCCCACTTGGAGAAGTAGTCGGTAATTACAAGTATAAATCGGTGCCCTTTAGACGACGGCGGGGTGATTGGGCCAATGACGTCCATTCCCCATGCTTCAAATGGACAAGAGGCCACCATTGGGTACAAGAATTTGGACGACAGATGAATAAAATCTGCGTGGATCTGACAAGCCTTACACTTCTTTGCATAGTTGACTTCGTCTGCTACCATCGTAAGCCAGTAGTAGCCCATCCGACGGAGACAATCTTACAACTTCGGTCCAGGTTGGTGAGCCCTACAAACGCTATTGTGAGCCTCGCGTAACGCTTCACTGGCTTTTGCATTTGATAGACATCTTAATAGCAGCCCGTCGGAAGATCATCGATATAACATTTTTGTTTCCGTGTCATAAAAGAATATGAGAGAACGCCTTCTGATTGAAGTTGCTTCTTTCACATTCTCATATAGGATTCCATAGAATGCAAGGTCGATGAACGGGAGTCTCCAGACTTACACGTCATTGGTTATCTGGGCGGAGTAACTCATATCCAGTTGAACGTAATTTTTGGGATATACCAACTCATGGCCTATCACGTCGACTAGATGATAAGCATAGTTTAGAACCGCCAAAGCAGCGGCGAGGCCTGCTAGGGCATCGGCTTCAATATTATGGAGCCAAGGAACATGCTCTATAAAGAACCCTTCCAAGGTTACAATAATGGCAATTGCTGTCTGATGATAGGGAATCAGGTCCGCGTTACGAACCTCGTATAAGCCTCGGATCTGATTAACAATCAGCTGTGAGTCGTCACACGCTTCCAGGTATTTGACCCCTACCTCTTTTTTGAGTCGAAGTCCGATGACCAGAGCGTTATATTTAGCTACATTGTTTGAACAAGACTCTTTGAGAGAATATTCTCGATTGACTACTAACCCAGAGGGAGAAATTAATACTACCCCGACTCCAGCGACGATATCATCTTATGGGTCTGTTCATGAAGCACCGTGAAAGAACATTCACCAAACATCATTATGAGAAGTCATGTTTGAGTTAACGACTTTGTCTGGATTTCTTCATAGATTTTGGCTGCTTCTGAGCCTAGATGGGCTGCTAGAAAGTCGGCCAAGGCTTGACCTTTGACAGCCTTATACGGAACGAAGACCATGTCGTAGGGGATAAAAGTATAGCCCATATGGCTAGACAAAAACTGAGTGCGTCTGGCTTGGTCATGAGAACCCTAAAGGGATTAACTCGCAAGACAACATGGATGGTCTGCCCTGACACATAGTGTCGTATTTTCTGAATAGCGAACACCAAGGCAAGGCATTCCTTCTCCATGGCGGTGTACCTATGCTCCGGCCCCACCATCATTCGGCTGAGATAGTAAATGGCTTGCTCGTGTCCTGTATCATTGTTCTGTGCTAGCAAGGCAACAAGGGAGTGTTCTATTGCCCGTACATAGAGCGTGAAGGGATTTCCGGCGAGTGGGGCTACCAGAACTGGCAGATTCAATAAGTATTCCTTAATGTCACCAAAGGCGCGTTGACATTACTCATTCCATATAAAAGAGACGCCTTTTTTCATGAGTTGTGTGAAGGGTTGACATCGCCCTGAGAGGTTAGATATGAACCTCTTAATGAAGGCTAATCTTGCCTGAAGGCATCGGAGTTCAAGGAGGTTCTTCGATGGACTCATCTCCAGGATTGCCTTTGTCTTATCGGGGTCTATGTGAATGCCCTGCGAAGTAATGATAAAGCCTAAGAACTTCCCGCTGGACACACCCAGGAAGGACTTTGTGGGATTCATCTTTAAATTGTGCGCTCGCATAAGGTCGAACACTATCCTCAAATCGTGTAAGTGATCATCTTTGGAGCAGCTTTTGACGGCGATGTCGTCAACGTAACACTCAACCGTCTTGCACAAATGATCTCTGAGGATGACGCTCATCGCTCTTTGGTATGTAGCACCGGCATTCTTCAGGACGAAAGGTATGACTGTGTAACAATACACACCGATCGATGTTCAGAATGACGTATGCTTCTTATCATCAAGAGACATTTTGATTTGATTGTATCCTGAAAAGCCATCCATAAAGGACATGCGCTCGAAGCCACACATATTATCGATCATTATACCGGTAATGGGAAGAAGGAATTCATCATTAGGACATGCCGCATTCAGATTGCGAAAGTCGATGCACATTCGGATCATTCCGTTCGTCTTGACCACTAGTACTATATTACCTATCCAGTCAGGGTGCTCCTCCTTGCGGATGAAACCGCTAGCTATAAGAATATTTACTTTTGCTTTAATGGAGTTCATGATGTCTGGACGGAACCACCGTTGCTGTTGTTTGACTGATTTTGCGTCCGGATGAATATTGAGCTTATGAAATTCGATCTCCGAGTTTAGCCCTGGCATGTCTTCATAGCTCCAGACGAAAAGGTCGATATATTTTCTGACGAGTTGCAACAATGACTCCCGTTCGTCATCCGTCAGGCTTTTACTGACGAAGATTGGCTTATGAAAGGATTCATCACCGAGGTTAACTTGCATGACCTCATGTTTAGTGGGAGGGTTACCTAGTTCAAAGCGCTTCTCCATTGTACGTCCAATTGTTAGACCCACGGCTCCAATTCAAGAGGTTCAAGTGGATCTTCGTATTCCTCTACAATGTCAGCGGATGCCATGTTGACAGATAATGTCTGCCTGAATATATCTCCAATATTGTCATCGAAATCGTATACAGGTGATTCGGATGAGTGAGAATGCCACTCGTATTCCTCATCGAAGCTCTCGGGCATTTTTGCTGGTGTAACATAACCAAGGCCACATTTGGACTTGCCGTAATAATCCTGAGGTTTCCAAGACGGAGTTGACAGCTACAGAGGCGATCGTCGACCGTTGCCATAATTCAGACCTGGGGTAGCCTCCATGTCGTACCCTTTCTTTTACATGAACTACTTGGCTTGAGGACTATACAGGTAGAGAGGTAATCTTTCAGTATCGGGTTCTAGATCAAACTCTTGAGGCATAAATGGTTGAGGACCTTCTTTTCGGCCAAAGATGATCGTGTGATCCCCTTCTCTTCTGCCGGGGACTCGGAAGTAGGTACCTTTAATGGAAGCAAGTCGATTTGCAATATGGACGGTTGTCACCTGTGTGTGCAGGTTGATGTCCCGATAGTACTCCGCAGTATACATCAGACTAAGTTTATTACACTCAGGATAGTTCAATGGCAGCCTCTTATTGATGAAATAAGGAATTTTGTCCACAAAGAAGACATCATCAGGAGAGGGACTATCCACCTTTGCAATAAGATACTTCGCGAGTCATGCCTCCTCTTCAGCTACCTCCTGCCTGACCGGAGGTTGGGACGCTGTCATGGACAACTTGACCACCAAGGGTTCTACTTGTGGCATTGGCTTGCCTGAGGGTCTCGAATCAACACTTACTTGCCGGCCCGTCCTGGGAAGACGGATAACCATCGTATCGGCAGAGGACATCGTGTCTTCCGATTTCTTTTGATTGGATCTTGGCAATCGGATCACCATCGGCTCTCCAGAGGGCCTAGCATCTTCCGGTCGCCTTTGATTGAATTTCGAAAATTGGATCACCATCGACCCTATGATGGGTTTTGGCTCCAGGCTGTATCTTGGGAGTCGGATGACCACCGGTTCCGACTCTGCAGCTAGGACGAGAGAACCGGACACCTCTTTATGAAAAGTTGCGACAAGGGGTGCAGCTTTTCCCGGTTTACGGGCCTGAAGATGAATTCTCAAGGGTTCCTCTGGCCCTGTGATGGCCTCCAGTTCATCAGTTATGTGCTTCTTTGATTCTTTATATAGACAAGCGTCCAAAGAATAATATGACTCAACCCCTTTTAAGAGATCGATGTCGGCAAATTCAGTCTTCACGAAGCCATGCTTACTGACATACTTGAAGCACTGGTGGAGTGTGGATGGCCCGATCATATAGTCATGTATCTATGGACGCCCCAAGAGGATATTGTAGGACGTATCTACATCTATGGCGTAGCAGGTAACCTCAGTCCTCAGGTCACCAATCTGACATTTCAATCGGATCTTTCCTAAGGGATAGCTCCTTCCGGAGTTGAAACCGCTAATGGCAGTATTGGTCACCGCTAGCCGGTGCATAGGGATGCCGAGGACTTGAAGAAAACTTTTCGGGATGATACTTATCGACGAGCCAGGGTCGATGTGCATCCGATCCACCTTGATGTCACCTAAGTATCCAGTGTTCTACAAGGGGCGATCATGCAAGTTGGTCTTGATCAACATGTCCTGCGGGTTGAATACGAAGTTGGACATTACATCCGCACAGTTGCTGCCCTGGGGATCTTTCGACGAGTCTTTCCCTGTAGGTTTGACCTGGACTAAGTAAGCGTCAGCATTTTGGAGCGTTTCGCTCAATGCAACACGAAGATCCTTAGAGAGCCTTAGGAGCTCGTATAACGACAACTTTGTCGGCATATTAGCCAGTTGTGCTAATATGTCAAAGTTGTAAGGTCTATCCAGCCCTTAAGGTACATCTTTACGGAGCAGCCTGTCGAAGCGGGTTTCTTTCGGCTTGGCTCGGTCTGCCGGTGGAGGCTGAGATGGCCTTTGAACATCAGTGGCAGGCATCGTTGCCGGCTGAGGGTCCTCGACTGAACTACCCAGAGTGTGCTGGACTTGTGCCCGAGTCCGGGTGACAATGGCCACTGCCTCCCCAGCTTCGGTTGAAATGGTATGTCAGGATCTGGACTTCCTGTCCTTCTTCTTGTTGGCTAGAGATCACACTGCCTGGGTAACTTCGGGCACTAAGTCTGGGTGCACCCACATGACCTCTCCTCTTAACGTTGTGAGAGGTACCAAGCTAGTCGTCTGGTCCCGGACGGGAGAAAGATTAGTAACCTTTATCATTGCCCGGGGGATAGGTATTACCCCATCTTGAGTACTTGTTGGGAGGAAGTCACCGAACTGAATTAATACCGTGTTTGGCGCCACGGTAACCTCTTCAAAGTCTAGCAACAGAGCTTTGGAGTCGATAAGACTCTGGTGTCACGCCCCAGAACCAGAATACTGGAGAGCGGGGGCAGACATAGCCAGCTACGTATAAGAAATGGATTCCATCTCGCTATACGGTCACGGCTGTCTAGATACATGAGGGTTTATCTACAAGCCAACAGTCTCTTAAGGTCATGAACAAGCCGAATGTCTCAATCACAAGCAAGTAAGTAAATGTTACAAGATGTATGATCATTAAATATACAATAATAAGGCGTCCCAAATATTACATATTCAGCTGATCATGAAGCTAGTCGTTACAAAATGTGAGGACTAGCAAGAGTTTAGTCATACATGATCAACCCTGGGATCTGTCAATCATGTTACAGCCCGTAGGCAGACAGTAAGTAATACAATCGAGCTAAACAGGTGCTCGTCGGCTAAACGCCTCAAAAGAATATTTTTACAATAAAGTGGAAGAGAAAAATAAACCCACTCGTTGCCCGGGTTACGTCTAGTCGCCACCATCGGGCTGGATAGTGGATAGATCCTCTGGAGCTGCTCCGAAATCTGGCCATACAAAACCAGCTGGGTCAGATCCCAGAAAGAGCAAGTGCCACAAAGGAAGCTTCACTTAGGAACTAAAACCAGCAATCAGCACAAGAATATAAATAAAAGTAAGAACTGAAAATAAAGAAAATACATCAGGATGATATACGACGAGATAACCATGGAACTATTCAGATAACCAGGTTACAACCCGTAAACCAAACAAGGATCGGGGTTGTAACCCTTCGTCTGAACAGAACTTGGAACTCTCACCATTTATCGGTAAAATAAATACAGGCATTCAAGTCATGCAGTGATCTGGAACAAGGTCAGGGCAAGACTAGACTGGTTAGACTCCATCCAATCATTTCACGGCCACGCAAGAATTACGGCTTGATACTTTAACTAACTAGGGTTATCACAGGCCTAATTACTAGCAAGATGCAGTGAGATTATTCCACAGCCACAAGCCCTGCAGACCATCCAGGTTACCCAGGTCGAATTTTGGGGTTGAATTCAGGTGGGTACACCGTCCAGGAAACGCATGTACCCTTAGGTAGCTTGAAGGGTGCAACAAATGACAGTATGCTGGAAATGTGCCCTACTCGACGGCAGACTACAGATCCCAAGCGCGCCCAGGTAACGGGATTGCCTGTAGCTGGGAGATCTCTTCATGACTACTGTATTAATCTAGTTATTAGCCTTAGTCCATTTCAGTAGGTACTCCTGACCGTGGTACTCAGGAGTCCCCTCCTAGACATGATGCAAGACAGAACTGGATTATTTGTACAAGCACAATCGCCCATGATGTCCAGGATTAATTATACAGGTCATGCCATGTCAGGTAGCCGTCGCAACAGCTATTCGAGATAATCATGTCAGGTTATCATGCCAAGTGTTCTTGTCAGGAGTGCGCCATGACGGGCCACTATCAGGTCATGTCAGATTTTCTTGTCAAGAGTGCACCACTATGAGTCACTATCGTGTCATGCTCAGGGATATAGAAGAGCCATGCGGCTAAGGCATATGCGGCCCGGAATGATCACATGCGGCTGGAAGAGAACAGCCCATGCGGCTGAACTGATATGGGTTCATGCGGCACAAAATTCGAGTTCATGCGGCTCGGAAAGGTCTGTCTCAAGGCAGTGCGGGCGTGCGGCGCATGCGGCTGCAGGAGCTTATGCGGTCAGGAAGGGAGGGGTCCCATGCGGCTGAAGGGGATCAGGGTCTATGCGGCTCGCGAGTATTGGAGTTCATGCCGCTGATGGGAAGCAAGTTCATGCGGTCAAGGAAGGCAAATCCATACGGCCGGGAGTGATGGGCGCACATGCGGCTGACGGCAAGTGGGACCCCATGCGGCTAGAAGGAACTGAGGGCTTATGCGGTCAGGTTCAATTCGTAGTCATGCGGCCAATGATGGAAGCAGGCTTATGCGGCTAGGACGCAAGGGCCTCATACGGTTTAAGAATGAGACTCAGCCCATGCGGCTAGAAGTCTCATGCGGCTGAATCACTTGCCGCATGGATTGCCATGCGGTCAAGTCAAGCACTGTTCTTCTTCCCCATATTTCAGAGAAGAAGAACACCATGAACCCAAGCTTCCAAGCTCCATGAAACCTTCATCCAGAGCCCAAATTTGAATTTCCATAGGTCAAAATGGGGTAGAACAAAATTCTCTACAGCCTGGAACCATCAAAACTCGGAAATAACAAGATTAAGTAGATCAAACCCAAGAATTCCGAAAATAAAATAAATATAGATCTACAAGAATCTTGCCATGGAAAGTGAAAATGCCAAGTTCTAAAGTATTTTTAGAATGTAGTAAAAAAGAAAATAGAGCAATAAAATCAGAGTTCCTCCATGAAGCAAGTTGCACTTGCCTAGACCTCTCTCTTCTCTCTCTGGTAGGTGAAGGAAGTAAATGGAGAAAGAAGAAGATGATTAAATGAAGAGAGAGAAAGGGAGAAGGGGTTAATAAATGGTAGTGGTGGTAGGTAGGGGGTTCACTTGGGTTCATCATGAACCAAGCAAAACCAAGCCAGGCCGAACCAAGCCAACTCGGGCCAAGAATAAACCGAGCCAAGAAGGAAATGCTAAGCCAGGAAATTATGAAATACAGAATAAAATATGTATACGTATTCCAAAATACGTAATACGAACAACAGGCATTACAACTCTACCCACCTTAACAGAATTCCGTCCTCGGAATTTAATCAAGAGGCTAGAGGGGCAATGACAAGCTATACTAATAACAAGCGAGCTATACTAGGCAATCAATCAATCATTCAAGCAAGAAATCGAAGGCATGAGGCATAAGAAAGACATTATACCTCACGAGTCAAACAAGTCGAGATATCGCGATCGGATATCATCCTCACGCTCCCACGTTGACTATCCCAAAGAGTGATGACCCCAAGCAACTCGGACTAACTTGATAGTCTTGTTCTTGAGGATCTTCTCTCTTCGGTCCAATATAGACACGGGCCTCTCCTCATACGAAAGGTTGGTACCAACAACCAATTCCGAATGATCCAGGATGTGGCTCGGGTCCGGGATATACCGTCGTAATTGGGATACATGGAATACGTCATGCACCTCACTTAGCGACGGCGGAAGAGCGAGACGATAGGACACATCTTCTACTCGCTCCAGAATGTCAAACGGTCCTATATACCTAGGACTAAGCTTGCCCCGTACGTCGAAACGAATGACGCCACAATTAGGTAAAATCCTCAGGAATATATGATCGCTGACCGAAAACTCGAGAGGACGCCGATGGGAATCGGCCCAATGACGCTGGCGATCTTGAGCAACTTGAAGATGATCCCTGACCCTTCTGACCACTTCAACTGTCTGGGCAATCATTTTCGGACCGAGCATCTTCCTCTCTCCAACATCATCCCAGGCTAACGGGGATCTGCACTTCCTACCATACAGTGCCTCGAACGGTGCCATCTGGATACTGGTCTGGAAACTATTATTGTATGAGAATTCCACCAGGTGCAAGTGATCTTCCCATGAACCTCCGAAGTCAAGTGTACAGGACCACAACATATCTTCAAGAGTCTGGATCGTGCGCTCCGACTGTCCATCTGTCTGCGGGTGATATGCTGAACTGAACTGGAGATGTGTTTCCAAACTCTCCTGCAAGCTTCGCCAAAAGTGCGATATGAATCTTGAATCTCGGTCTGAGGTAATACTGACTGGTACACCGTAAAACCTAACAATCTGCCGGAGATACATCTCTGCTAACTGAGCTGTCGACTGACCAACTCTGAATGGGAGGAAGTGAGCTACCTTCGTGAGCCGATCAACTATAACCCAGATAGCATCTCTACCAGCTGGGGATCTAGGTAATCCAGTCACGAAATCCATGGTCACATGCTTCTACTTCCATTCTGGAATCGGCAAGGGCTGAAGAAGTCCAGCCGGCCTCTGATGTTTGGCTTTAACTTGTTGGCAAACCAAACATCGAGAGACAAACCGAGCTATCTTCCGCTTCATGCCATTCCACCAAAAATGCTGTCGGATATCACGGTACATCTTCGTACAGCCAGGATGGATGGAATACTAAGAACTGTGCGCTTCTGACATGATCTCCTGTCTGATATCTCCACTGGGTACAAAAAGACGCTTACCATGTCGAAGTGTACCATCCTCATGAATGCATAACTCTGGTCTTCGTCCTGCTTCACACTCTGCTCTGAGTCGCTGAAGCTTGGAATCTGCTGACTGTGCCATCCGGATCATCTCGACTATAGTGGACTAAACTTGTATGCTGGCCATCAATGCTACACTGGAAGGGAGAATAACTTCTATACCCATCTTCTGAAGATCTGCTAACAGCGCTGGTTGCGTTGTTAGGAAATAAACTCTGGCTCTCCGGCTCAATGCATCCGCTACAACGTTGGCCTTCCTAGGATGATACTGCAAGTTGACATCATAATCCACAAGAAGCTCCAGCCACCTTCTCTGACGCGTGTTAAGATCCTTCTGGGTGAAAACATACTTCAGGCTCTTGTGGTCGGCAAAAATCTCCACCCTATCTCCATACAAATAGTACCTCCATAACTTAAGTGCAAACACTACCGCTGCCAGCTCCAAGTCATGGGTTGGGTAATTCCTCTCATGATCACGAAGTTGTCGTGACGCATAAGCTATTACCTTCCCATGCTGCATCAGAACACATCCTAAACCTCGGCCTGAAGCATCACAGTACACTGAGAATCCTCCGGTCCCATCTGGAAGTGTGAGAATAGGAGCTGTTATCAGGCCTCGCTTCAACTGCTCAAAAAAACTCTGGCACTCTGCTGTCCAAGAAAACTGCGCATCCTTGCGGGTCAACTGCGTCAATGGCGCTGAAATTCGAGCAAAATCTGAAACAAATCGCCGGTAGTAGCCGGCCAATCCAAGAAAACTACGAACTTCTGCAACTGTGCTGGGCACTGGCCATGACTCAATAGCCACAATCTTCTGGGGATCCACTTCTACTCCTCCTCGGGTGATAATGTGACCCAAGTACGAAATGCGATCGAGCTAAAACTCGCATTTACTGAACTTGGCATACAACTGGTGCTCCCTGAGGATCTGAAGAACTATACGGAGATGCTGCTCATGCTCCACCTCACTCTTGCTGTAGACCAGGATGTCGTCCAAGAACACAATCACAAACTGATCCAAGTAAGGCATAAAAATGCGATTCATGAGGTCCATGAATACTGCCGGCGCATTGGTTGCTCCAAAAGGCATAACAAGGAACTCCCAATGCCCATACCTCGATCTAAAAGCTGTCTTCGAGATGTCCTGCTCTCTGACTCTGACCTGATGATAACCTGAGCGCAAATCAATCTTCGAAAATACTGAAGCCCCCTTGAGTTGATCAAACAAGTCATCTATCCTCGGAAGAGAGTATCTGTTCTTGATTGTCACTGAGTTCAAGGTACGATATTAAACACATAACCTGGACGTACCATCCTTCTTTTTTACAAGAAGCATCGGGGCTCCCCAAGGCAATCCACTAGTACGAATGAATCCCTTGGCTCGAAGTTCTTCAATCATCTTGTACAAGATCTCCAATTCTGAAGGCGCCATCCTATAGACTCTTTCTGACACTGGGGCTGTCCCGGGAATCAAGTCTATGGTGAACTCGATCTTCCGCTCTGGCGGCATACCTGGAAGCTCTTCAGGGAAAACATCTGGAAACTCCTCGACTATCCGGGGTAACTGCACGGCTGCTACTGCCATTCGCAACACTGGGGGAGAAGATTCAACTGCGCCTCTAGAAAATGAAAACTTCGGCTCTCCTGGAATGCTAAAAACAACCCTGCCAATGTGGCAGTCTATTCTAGCATACTGGTTCCTCAACCAATCCATCCCTAAGACCACATCATAATCGGCCATCGGGAACTCTATCAATCTAGCGGGAAATTCCTTACCGCTAACTACGATCCGATACGAGGAAAACACCCTATTTACTCCCACAAGTCCGTTACCAGTAAGTATATTGAGCCTTATCGATAACGACTCGGGCTCCAATCTTACCCGTGTCGCGAATCGTGCAGACATAAAAGAATACGATGCACCAGAATCAAATAAAGCTGAAGCTGGAAAGGAGTTGACGAGAATAGTACCTGCCACTACCTCTCTTGGTGCCAATCCTTCCTCAGCGGTCATCACCATAGCATGACCATGCCCTCGGGGTGCTGGTCTCCTCTGCTGAAATCCTCGCTGCCTGCCCTGACTCAAGGCTTGGGCTTGTGCATGCTGCTGGGGGTTCTGCTGCTGGAACATCTGGGACTGAGGCGGCAAGGGCCTCAGCAATGGGTACTGCTGCTGCTGCTGGACCGGTGCTGGTCCTCTCACCGAAGAGCTAGAAAGGTTGGACGATGATGAACCACCCCTATTCGGGCATGATCCAATCATATGGTCCGGTGCTCCACAAGCCAGGCACTATCCCTGCGCCCTGCGACACTCTGCTACCACATGGCCTGGCTTTCCATAATGAGAACATCCTACTGTGGAAGACTGCTTCTGCTGTTGTGGGTACGTCGGGGTTGAATGCTGAACCGACGTCACTGAGGCCGCCCGCCTCGGAACTCCAATAGTCAAAGCCCTGGCTGCCGGAGCTGGTGCTAAAGACTGATTCATCTGGCCGTGGGATCTCTTCCGACCTCCGGCCCTATCCACAATCCTCTGGGAGGTATACTCATGCCTCCTAGCTGCTCTCAGGACTGCATCATAACTCTGATGCTCGAACTGCTCAACTGCCAATAGAATCTCTAGGTGAAGTCCCAGCTGGAACCACTGGGCTCTATCATACTCGGTTGCCACCAAAGTAGGAGCAAACTGACTGAGTCTAGAAAACTCGGCCGCATATCCGTCGACCGACCTGCCTCCTTGCTTCAGATTGGTAAACCTCGTCTGTAGATCGTACCGAGCTACAGCATCAAAATACTTGGTCTGGAATCTCTCCCTGAATACCGCCCAAGCAATAGGTGCTGCTAACCCAACGGCCTGTGCTCCCACCAGCTGCGGGCAAGATTTAACAACTGCAGGCACACAACGGCCACCTTCTCGTTCTCTGGGATCCTGGCTGCTTCTAGAATCACCTCTGTGTCCTGAAGCCATGCATCTACTGCGATAGCATCTTCACTACCGTCGAAGAAGGGAGGGTTCAAGCGCTTGAAGCTGTTGGCCGCGCTGTTACCCTGATGACCTCCTCTGGCCAGAGCATCCGTCACTACCTGGTGCAAGGCATCTCTACGCCGGTCTTGGAAAGCTATCAAGGTCCTAACAAGACCTACTAATGTGCCATCATCCGGCTCGACAGGCTGAACTGGCTGGACTGGTGGTTCTCCATCAGAAGGCACGACTCTAGAGGCTACTCCGGAATGCTGGGCTTGATCTCCGGGTTGCTGCTGATCCACGGGGAGTGCTCCGCTTTGCTGGTCGGTAGGACCACGAACAATGCCGCTGAAGAAGACGACATAGGGAACAATAAGGAAGGTCCAGGAAAGATCAACGATTCAAGCATATGATCAGGTCAAGATTCTCAGGGATTTGAAAGATACGAGCAGAGATCAAAGGCGAATACTGATTGAGACATCTATTCGGTAAACCCTCACATATCTTGATTTACAAGACCTGCATGGGCCACCACTTAAACCATGTCACGCCCCAGAACCAGAATACTAGAGAGCGGGGGCAGACATAGCCAGCTACGTATAAAAAATGGATTCCATCTCGCTATACGGTCACGGCTGTCTAGATACATGAGGGTTTATCTACAAGCCAACAGTCTCTTAAGGTCATGAACAAGCCGAGTATCTCAATCACAAGCAAGTAAGTAAATGTTACAAGATGTATGATCATTAAATATACAATAATAAGGCGTCCCAAATATTACATATTCAGCTGATCATGAAGCTAGTCGTTACAAAATGTGAGGACTAGCAAGAGTTTAGTCATACATGATCAACCCTAGGATCTGTCAATCATGTTACAGCCCGTAGGCAAACAGTAAGTAATACAATCGAGCTAAACAGGTGCTCGTCGGCTAAACGCCTCAAAAGAATATTTTTACAATAAAGTGGAAGAGCAAAATAAACCCACTCGTTGCCCGGGTTACGTCTAGTCGCCACCATCGGGCTGGATAGTCGGTAGATCCTCTGGAGCTGCTCGGAAATCTGGCCATACAAAACCAGCTGGGTCAGATCCCAGAAAGAGCAAGTGCCACAAAGGAAGCTTCACTTAGGAACTAAAACCAGCAATCAGCACAAGAATATAAATAAAAGTAAGAACTGGAAATAAAGAAAATACATCAGGATAATATACGACGAGATAACCATGGAACTATTCAGATAATCAGGTTACAACCCATAAACCAAACAAGGATCGGGGTTGTAACCCTTCGTCTGAACAGAACTTAGAACTCTCACCATTTATCGGTAAAATAAATACAGGCATTCAAGTCATGCAGTGATCTGGAACAAGGTCGTGGCAAGACTAGACTGGTTAGACTCCATCCAGTCATTTCACGGCCAAGCAAGAATTACGGCTTGATACTTTAACTAACTAGGGTTATCACAGGCCTAATTACTAGCAAGATGCAGTAAGATTATTCCACAGCCACAAGCCCTGCAGACCATCCAGGTTATCCAGGTCGAATTTAGGGGTTGAATTCAGGTGGGTACACCGTCCAGGAAACGCATGTACCCTTAGGTAGCTTGAAGGGTGCAACACATGACAGTGTGCTAGAAATGTGCCCTACTCGACGGCAGGCTACAGATCCCAAGCGTGCCCAAGTAACGGGATTGCCTGTAGCTAGGAGATCTCTTTATGACTACTGTATTAATCTAGTTATTAGCCTTAGTCCATTTCAGTAGGTACTCCTGACCGTGGTACTCAGGAGTCCCCTCCTAGACATGATGTAAGACAGGACTGGATTATTTATACAAGCACAATCGCCTACGGTGTCCAGGATTAATTATACAGGTCATGCCATGTTAGGTAGCCGTCGCAACAGCTATTCGAGATAATCATGTCAGGTTATCATGCCAAGTGTTCTTGTCAGGAGTGCGCTATGACGGGCCACTATCAGGTCATGTCAGGTTTTCTTGTCAAGAGTACACCACTACGGGTCACTATCGTGTCATGCTCAGGTATCATTTCCAAACTTATTAAACAATCCATGATTATCAAGTTCATGACAAAAGGCGTAAGGATATAAATTGGACATAAAATATCTAATAAAATATCAATATTCAGGGATATAGAAGAGCCATACGGCTAAGGCATATGCGGCCAAGGATGGAAGCAGGCTTATGCGGCTAGGACGCAAGGGCCTCATACAGTTTAAGAATGAGACTCAGCCCATGCGGCTAGAAGTCTCATGCGGCTGAATCACTTGTCGCATGGATTGCCATGCGGTCAAGTCAAGCACTGTTCTTCTTCCCCATATTTCAGAGAAGAAGAACACCATGAACCCAAGCTTTCAAGCTCCACGAAACCTTCATCCAGAGCCCAAATTTGAATTTCCATAGGTCAAAATGGGATAGAACGAAATTCTCTACAGCCTGGAACCATCAAAACTCGGAAATAACAAGATTAAGTAGATCAAACCCAAGAATTCTGAAAATAAAATAAATATAGATCTACAAGAATCTAGCCATGGAAAGTGAAAATGCCAAGTTCTAAAGTATTTTAGAATATAGTAAAGAAGAAAATAGAGCAATAAAATCAGAGTTCCTCCATGAAGCAAGTTGCACTTGCCTAGACCTCTCTCTTCTCTCTCTGGTAGGTGAAGGAAGTAAATGGGGAAAGAAGAAGATGATTAAATGAAGAGAGAGAAAGGGAGAAAGGGTTAATAAATGGTAGTGGTGGTAGGTAGGGGGTTCACTTGGGTTCATCATGAACCAAGCAAAACCAAGCCAGGCCGAACCAAGCCAATTCGGGCCAAGAATAAACCGAGCCAAGAAGGAAATGCTAAGCCAGAAAATCATAAAATGCAGAATAAAATACGTATACGTATTCCAAAATACGTAATACGAACAATAGGTATTACATCTGGATATACTGCTTTAATTGAAAGCAGTCTTGAGTGGGATGATGAATATAGCGGTGGAAATGGCAGTATTTTGGGTCCTCCATCTCCGCCGCTCGAGGCTCGCACCTTGGTGGAGGGAGTTGGATCTTGTCCCCTTGTAAGTGCATGTCGAAGATAGGCTTGACATGACTATCTTCGAATGAGTAATTTATCTTGGGCTACTGAGCTTCTGCCTGCTTTTGTTCAGGGTTCTTGGTCCTACCAGCGACCATGGCCTGTTTGCCTTTATTGTCCCGGTTATTGGAGGTACCGTCAATGTTGTTGTTATTGGGGGTGGTACCAGGATGTTTGCTTTTGACCTCTCTATCCGGGATGTATAATCCCAGTTGGCGAGCCTTCTTTAACACCACCTCCACATTGGTGGTGCTTGTGATGAAGGTCGTCCAATCCCTGAACTGATCTTCACCCATCCAGAGGCTGATTGCGGCGAGCAACTTCTTCTAGCAGATTTTACTCAAGGAACTTTTGGGATTGCCTTGGGACAATCTCATTGCGGTTTGGCGGAATCGCTCGATATAGTTCCTTATTAGCTTCCTCTCCCCTGAACGACGTCCATGAGGGATGACATTGCAAAATCATGTCCCACTTTGTAGAATCTTTCTAGGAACTGTGCTTGAAGCCTTCAAAAGAATGGATGCAGTTGTCCAGAACGTTGTGGTACCAGTCGAACGTAATTCCCTCCAATGCTTCGATAAATAATCGTGTGAGGATGGCATTGCTATGCGACAAATGGTCAATTATGACCTCGAAATAAGTCATGTACCGACTAGCAGAGGTCTTTCTGTCATACGAATCAATATGAAATGGTTTATACCGTGGCAAAAAAGGAACATCAATCCATGCAATGGGATATGGTTGTCCTATTCTGAGGTCTCGGAAGGAGTCTCGAGCATTGAACATTGCTCGAAGCTCCTGGGCCTCCCTCCTAGCCTCCCTAGCTTCGTCTGCAGGTGAAGGAGCGGATGCTCCTAGAGGACTGTCACCCAAAGGAAGAGCGTTCGTATTTGAGTCCGCGTTGACTACGGATCCCAAGCTTGTTTATCCAGGTGTCCTTGCCGGTTGAGTCGATAAGACGGCTTTGATTTCTTCTACTGACTTGACCAAGGACAGGAGTATGGCTTCAAGTACTTCTAGACGTTGTCAGTCAGAAGGTGCTTCATGATCATCGTTGGCCATGAAGACTATCCGCATGTCGACAGACGTGGAAGGGATCGTAGAAGAGGTGCTCTCCGTGTCGTACCCTCGTACCAAAAAATCGTCGGGGAATGTCAAAATGTCTTCCTCCTCAGACTCGGAAGGGGTGCTACCCCCTGCGCAGGAAGCTACATCGTCTTGGCGAATGCGGTCACCCTCAGGAACGTCCATGTCTGTTGCATAATTCCAGTGGATCGCTAACCCCTGTGTATGCTCTTGGAACACTGGGTTATCACATACATTGAGTGGACTGCTACCCCCAGCTTCATCTACCCCCAGGGAGGTCGAGGGTGCACCCCCAGGTGTTGGAAGCTTCTTTCTGTTTCGAGTGCCTAGGTAGACACCCTATTGGCTGTCGGTAGGAACCCTCCAGATGAAAGTTTCCTTGCAGTGCTGGCTGAGATTGCCGGGCTGGAAGAGCCTGTCTTCTTTCATCCCTTGCCGGGAAGAACCTTCCGAGTTGAATTACATGAGACGAAAGGGAATTCCTCGTCTCTCGGGATTTGCACATGTTCCTCCAGTTGTTGTCGAACAGGTGCTGGATGGTGCAGTCGTTGAGAAACGGACTGCCGATCTTCAGGTGCTGCGGACTTGTTGCAGCAGCAGTTGATGATGACCTGGGTGTAACGACATCCCGAAAAGGGCTCATCACATACCAAGGTTGCTTCTTTCTCTCTGCGTTTGTGAGTAATTACCTCCTGTAAGTCGATAGCAGACTGATCTACCTTTGCATCCAATTTGTGGACTCGGGTATCCCGAGCACACTAGTACGTAGGTATCATGTTTGCTCCCTGATCTGAGACTAGTAAAAATACTTGCTCTCAATCATTGGAGGGAGAAGTTTGAGACCCACCCTGTCCGCTAGCCATGGGAGGCTGGACGCATGTGGTTCTGTACAATATTCCATCAGGGGCCCGTATAACAGTTAACGGTGCCCGCTGACGGTCAGCAACTTGGACAGTTGACTGGGCTTGTTGGGCCCGCACTGCCGTAGACTTCTTTGATTTAGCACCTGAAGGCGCGTAATAAGAAGTGTCCAAATTGGAATATTCCACATTTGTCACGACCCGCACCCTAGAGTAAGGGCACGAGAAGTGAATACGCCCAGCCTACGCCGCAGTGTCGACGGTAGAACGTTGCCCTAGGTCTCAACATCTAACAATATAAGGTACTGGTATAGTATATACACTCAAAATGGAGGTGACAATACAGAAATACAGTCTCAATCACAACTAAGGTAGAATACGATAAAATAGATATGAAACGAATCCACAAAGATACAAATAGATATAGAGTCTAAGTGTCTAAGATATCACAGCAATCCAGAACATCCAAACTTATTACAATAATCCAGAGAATAAATACAACTGAAAAGACTACTCTAAACTAAAGGGGTGTCATCCACTGCTAATGGATCCTACTGGAGATCCAAGTCACATCAATCCTCTAGAGGAGTCCCATAATAAGTTGTACAGAGCGCATTGTCCTCATCCTCTGTAATATTTTCAACATGTCCAGTCAGGACAGGAGCGACCACGGTACATCTCACGCAGTTCATAATATGACATGATATATAAATATACAATAGAGTAAGATACATGAAACACTGCAGAATATACATGAAGTAAAAGAAAGAGAACTGTAATGTAAATAGATACTATAAGTAGAGAACTAATAGTGAGCTAGTGATTTAGAGTACAAGATAGACATGTGAAAGGCTTGAATTTGCACATGAGTAATCTAAGAGTTTGCACATGAGTATACTACTTTGGAATTGTTCACATGACCATTTATACTCTCCCGTAACCCAATCAATACACAAGGATCCAGACAGGTTATGTTATTGCACATGATATCACATAAAGGCCTACAATAGGGTGCACATAATTGTATACATGGGGGCTCCGTGAACATGAGAGTACATGAATCACGAGAGTGCACATGAATGGTGAAAGCACGGAGTACATGAAGAAAGTGAAATGCACATGACATACTGTAACCCGAAGCTCTCGAGGGGGTTAACATTTCATGAAGGGATCTATATAGTAGCAATCTGTGTTAACAACATGACAGCATCAAGTAAAGTAATCTAGAGCATAAATGTAAATCCTAATAAGTATGAAACGGTCAGAGAATATACTCTCCTGATATCTGTATGTCTGAAGAGAATATACTATCTAAGGAGTGGTAAAATAGACTGCTACAATGCATTCTACATGATGTTTGGGTCAATCTAGGCTAAAGTCAACCTTTGGTCAACTCTAGTCAACTACACTAGTCAAACTAGGTCAACTAGGTCAAACCTAACCTAAACAAGTCTAACTAAGCCTAGCCAGTCTATTCTAGCAAGCACACATCATCACAAGGCCATAGAAGCTATCAATCACACATCTCATGTGTATTCATGCCAATACACATAGGCTATATCCTATAGGGCTATATGCCATATATAGTTTATATGGCAATACATATTTTTTCACTAAGCCTAGCCTGTCTATTCTAGCCTAGCCAGTCTATTAATATAAGTAACATATATATATATATATATATATATATATATATATATATATATATATATATATATTACATTATTGCTACACAAGAATATAGATTATATATATATATATATATATATATATATATATATATATATATATATATATATATATATATATATATATATAGAGAGAGAGAGAGAGAGGTAGAGATAATATGGCATGTGTGTGTCAATATTGTATGTGTGTACATACATTTAGAATTCAGTACAATATATGACAGTTTGTGAGTGTGTGAGTGACATCAATGGTGAGTGTGTGTAGCATAGACATAGGTTGTTAGCAATTCAGTTTACACATGTGTGTGTGAGTGTGCTACATCACAACATAGGCTATAGAGTGTTCTCAATGTGTGTGTATGAGTGTTCTCAGGTCAGTCCATGTGTGTGTATAGCATGTGTGAGTGAGTGACTATATGTGTGTGTAGGGATATTAGAAAAACAGTAGGCAGGTTTCAGTGTAACAGTGAAATAAATGTGTGTCGGTGTGTATACTCTCAGTTGAAATCAGTAGGGTGTGTTGTCACGCCCCGATTCGGGGAATCGCTCGCTTTGCTTCGATTCACGCCGAATCGATCGTCCTCGCTAAGGCGTGATGCCGTACAAGTCTGGAGTTGCACTTGTACAAGGCTAGAACATGCACATTTATATCAATTCATCACATTTGAAAAATAAGCCACAGCTGCGGAAACATTAAGCAAGCGGAATAGGAAGAAAATATTCATTTTTATTGATGATTGTAGTCAGAATACAACTTTTTTCGATAATATTTGAAATGCCTTTTCGGCTACATTGATTCATGAAAAGAAGTACAACTGATAGGCTGCCATGAAATAATTTCCCGTTCCATACATCACGCCCCTTTAGTACTTTGAAATATAAGCAGCTATCTTTGAAATCTCCGCAATACTTTGTGCGTCTTTAGGAAAAACAACTTGAAAGGAAACAGCAGTTCAGAAAGCTTTAATTGCGATGTGCGCCCAAGCCTTCTCCAGTACCTGTGGAGGAGGGGTCAGCATATTATAACAATGCGCTGGTGAGCCCCGTTGGCCCACTCAGCTAAACCAACATTTTATTAATGACAAGCATTTCAAAGATATGAACTTATAAGGGACAGGCGACATTTAGAGTAAATCACAATTCAAGTGACATGGTAGTTCAATAAACCATGTTTAGTTTACCATTAGCCGAATCCAGCTTTCCTGCATAAGATACAGGATAATAATAATATACTTACCGCCCCTGCATAAGACATTATTAGCGTACATTCCCACGATGTGACCACTGGTGTTGTTAAACCATATGGACTCTTTTCATTCATTCATTTGCATTTGGGACTTCAAGATAATGAGATGACAGCACAGTAGGGAGCTAGCCTCTATGATGCCTCGCATTACTCATGTTCCCCAAAGCACTTCATTATTTCCTCCTAGGCCGAATCGGTACAGGCGCCCCTGTACCGTTCGAGGAAATTATTGCTCAATCCTTGTATACAAGTTGTCCATGGTCAGGCGAATGTGTGTCCGACTCGATATACACAGTGTGCATAGAATATTTGAAGTAATAGGCAACAAGATCATTCTTAACATTTCATAACCATCATTCTAGGCATCAATTCAATCATTTCCATGTTCTGTTCATTTCAGTGTAATCAATTCATTTCAATGTTCTATCTCTAGCATCTTAGTGGTATTGACTTGTGGCATTAGCATCTTGGTATCGATCAACGGATGTTGCAAGACAATTATTTAGTTGGCATGAAAGAATAGCGAGAGGGACAATACCACCACAGAGATCCACACTCACCAAATTAGAGAATCGTCGAGAGAGAGAGGAACACTTGCACGCTTAGCCTTCCGTCACGCGTCAGTCTGCATTGGCACCAAAAGATTGATTAATAATCCGTCTCGTTGTGTTCTCTTCTCTCAGAATTCTCAAGAATGAATGCTATGCAAATCGATGAAAACGGGCAAGAATCAAATCATCGAAAATCATTCAGAAAAGCATCCATCAAAACCAAGCAGCAAAACCAGCAGCAAAACATCCAGAGAAAACTCTTGGACGCATTTCAAGGGAAACCGATCCATTAATTGGAAAGGTTCTTATGCACTTGTCCGTGATCGATTCGATGTCGACGGTAAGTTTCCCCAATACTCGGTTCCGACCGAGTTAGCCAAGCCACAAGCCTTACATAGTGAACCGCTAGGAGCGGGACAATACATAATATACAACTAAGAAAAAGTTTCGTCCTCGAAACTTAAAGCAAAGGTCCTACCTCAAAATTATCAAACAGCGAGGGGTACTTCACTCGCATCTCTTCCTCTAATTCCCATGTCGACTCCTCGACAGCATGGTTCCGCCACAGCACGTTGACTAGAGACACTGCCCGATTTCGCAAAACTTTCTCTTTCCTGTCCAAAATCTGGACAGGCTCTTCAGTGTAGGATAGGTCAGCGCTCAGCTGCAGCTGGTCGAAATTCACTATGTGACTTGGATCATGCACATACTTCTGAAGTTGAGATACATGGAAGATATCGTGCACATCAGCCAGAGCCAGAGGTAGTGCAAGTCGATAAGCCACTGAGGCTACCTTCTCTAAAATCTCGAATGGTCCGACGAATCTCGGGCTTAACTTTCCTTTCATCCCAAACCGCATCACACCTCGCATGGGTGTGACCTTCAAGAAGACATGATCGTCTGCTGTGAATTCCAAAGGTCGTCGATGAACATCCGCATAACTCTTTTGTCGACTTTGAGCAACTCTAAGTCTTTCTCGAATTAAGCGAATCCTCTCGACGGCCTGTTCCACAAGTTCTGGTTCGAGCACTTGCCGTTCACCGACTTCATCCCAGCATATCGGTGATCGACATTTCCGTCCATATAAGGCTTCGTACGGGGCCATTTGGATACTTGCCTGATAACTGTTGTTATAGGCAAATTCTGCTAGTGCGAGATGCGCGTCCCAACTTGTCTTCGAGTCGAGCACGCACAATCTCAACGTATCCTCAAGGATCTGATTTACTCTCTCAGTCTGACCATCAGTCTACGGATGGTAAGCCGTACCGAAGTTCAACTTTGTGCCCATTGCCGAGTGTAGACTTATCCAAAATCGCGACAAGAATCTTCCATCTCTATCCGACACTATAGAAGCTGGCACCCCATGCAATCTGACAATTTCATTTATGTAGATCTGAGCCAACCGTTCTACTCCCCATGTAACTTTTATTGGAATGAAATGTGCCAACTTGGTTAATCTATCCACGATAACCCAAATCGCATCATTTTCCTTTTGAGTTCTTGGCAAGCCAACTATAAAATCCATACAGATATTATCCCACTTCCACAGTGGAATAGCCAAATTTTGTAGTTCTCCGCCTGGCCGTTGATGTTCGGCCTTTACACGCTGACAATCCATGCACTGTGACACGAATAGCGCCACATCCTTCTTCATACCATGCCACCAAAAGGTTGAGCGTAGATCCTTATACATTTTCGTGCCTCCCGGATGCAAGGAATACTTCACGAAATGAGCCTCGGTCAGTATTTCCTTCCTGATATTCTCGTCCTTAGGGACGCACAATCTTCCCTTGACACGAATAGTGTTATCTTCAACGGTAAAGTCCGACGCCTTTCCTGCTAGAATCAACTCGCGTATCTTCTGCAGAAACGGGTCATCCTTCTGAGCAAACTTAATCCTTTCCTGGAGACTCGGCTCAAGTTGTAACTGAGCCAACTGCACATTCTGCGGACGGATCCTGAACTCGATGCCCATCTCTTCAAGATCCCGTAGTACCTCTTTTGCTATTGCTAGTGATCCCACAAATTTCCGACTCAAGGCATCAGCTACCACGTTCCCTTTACCCGGCGTGTAAGAGATTGTCAAGTCATAGTCCTTGATCAATTCTAACTAGCGCCGCTGCCTCAAATTCAATTCCTTTTGTGTGAATATATATTTCAGGCTTTTGTGATCCGTGAAGATCTCGTAGGACACACCATAGAGATAGTGTCGCCACAATTTCAACGCGAACACGATCGCCGCCAGTTCCAAATCATGTGTCGGGTAATTCTTCTCATGCTGTTTGAGTTGTCTCGAAGCATAAGATATTGTCTTCCCATGTTGCATAAGGACACATCCCAAACCAAGTCCCGACGCGTCACTGTAGATCTGAAATCCCTCAGAGCCTTCCGGAAGTGCTTAAATTGGGGCCGTGACGAGCCGCTGCTTGAGTTCTTGGAAGCTACTCTCACAGTCGTTCGTCCACTTAAATACGACTCCTTTCTGAGTCAGGCGAGTCAAAGGCGAGGCGATTCTCGAAAAGTCCTTCACAAATCTACGGTAGTACCCGGCTAAACCAAGGAAACTCCGTATTTCACTAGCTGATACAGGCTGCTTCCAGTCCACCACTGCCTCAATCTTCTTTGGGTCGACGGCAACACCTTCCGCCGAAACCACATGTCCAAGGAACGACACGCTGTTCATCCAAAACTCGCACTTACTTAGCTTTGCATAGAGCTGGTTGTCCCGCAGCGTCTGAAGTACTTCTCTCAAGTGCTCGACATGAGTCTCCCTATCCTTTGAGTAGATCAAGATGTCATCGATGAACACAACAACAAACTTGTCTAAGAACGGTCGAAACACTCTATTCATTAAATCCATGAAGGCTGCTGGAGCATTAGTCAAGCCGAATGGCATGACCAAAAACTCATAGTGTCCGTATCTCGTACGGAATGCTGACTTAGGAACATCTTCGGGTCTGATCTTCAACTGATGATATCCTGAACGAAGATCGATTTTTGAAAACACGGTCGCCCCTTGTAGCTGATCGAATAGATCATCTATCCTTGGCAAAGGATACTTGTTACGGATGGTTGCCTTATTCAGTTCTCTGTAATCGATGCATAGCCGCATCGTTCCATCCTTCTTCTTTACAAACAGTACTGGAGCTCCCCATGGAGATACACTTGGACGAATGTATCCCCGGTCTAATAATTCTTGTAGCTGTACCTTTAGTTCCTTCAATTCTGCCGGAGCCATCCTATACGGCGCTTTAGATATCGGACGAGTATCCGGAAATGTGTCAATTGTGAATTCAATTTCTCTATCCGGCGGCATCCCTGGTACCTCGTCCGGAAACACATCGGGGAACTCTGCCACGATCTCGGTCTGATTCGAATCTACACCTTTTATTTGAGTATCAAAAACAGAAGCAAGGAACCCTTCACACCCTGAGTACAACATGTGCCTTGCTGTAACTGCCGATATTACCATAGGTCCTTGGAACGCCGAGCCGCACGAGTAAGAGAACTCTGTTTCTCCGGTTAGGCGAAACACAACTCTCTTATCCGCACAGTCAATGTTGCATGACAGGCGCTGAGCCAGTCCATTCCCAAGATGATATCGTACTCTTTGATGTCGAGTACAATTGCATCCAGAGATAAAGTCTTGCCTCCAATTTTAATGTAGCCGTCCCTGCAAATCAAAGTTGCAGGCATATCTACTCCCGAAGGAGTGCTAACACATAAAGCTGACTTTAGTTGAGTCATACAAAATTTATTTTCCGTTGCAAAATCAGAAGAGATAAAGCAATGAGTAGCGCCAGAATCAAAAAGTACTCTTGCAGGTGTGCCTTTATATAGCAACGTACCTGTTATAACATTCTCCGCGGTCTGGGCCTCTGCCTGAGTCAAGGCATAAACCCTTGCTTGCCCATCTTGTTGATTCGGTGCATTCCCAGCTGGAGCCGGTAAGGCTGGTGGCGCTCCGCCACGATGCTGGTTGTTATATGGTCCCCGGTTGTGGTTGTTGTTATGCCCACGATACTGATTATTGTTATGCCCACGAGGAGGATACTGATTCCCTCCTCTATTTCTGCAGTCAGCTTCCTTATGGCCCTGTTCGCCACATTTGAAACACTTCACCCGACAATCCTCAGATCGATGTCCCCAACGGTTGCAAAATTTACAACGTTCTGTATGTTGAGGCCCTCTATTGTCTCCAGTATTGTGACGCTTAGGTGCGTCATTCCTGCCAGCATACCAAGGTCGTTTCTGATTATTGAGTCCTTGGTTGCTCTTCATTGTCTCACGACTAGCCGGTTTATGAAATCTCTCCATCTCGAGAGCTGTCTCGTACGCCTCCCGGTAAGACGTACATTTCCGATTTAGCACATCCTTCTCTAGGCCCTCATTCAAGCCTTGCACAAATCTTCCTCGCTTGGCGTCGTCATTCGGTACCATGTACCCAGCGAATGCGACTCACTTCAAAAATTCTGTCTCGTAGTCATGCACTGACATACTGCCTTGTCGAAGTGCAATGAACTCATTCTCTTTTCGTTGTCGGACAGCGGGTGGAATGAATTGAGTGATGAAAGCCTGCTTGAAGGCCTCCCAAGACATCTTTATATCCTGACTATTTCCGCAAAGTGCCTGTCTCTGCGAAATCCACCATTCCTGGGCCTTGAGGCAAAGTTGTACAGCAGTACACTCCACTCTCTTACTGCCCTGAATCTCTAACATTCGGAAATAGCCCTCTAGTGTGTTCAAGAAGCCCATCACCTCATCTGGCTCCTCTTTCCCATCAAACTCAGGCGGGTCGCAACTTTTAAATTCAGAGAACTTGAAGCTCGTCCTCTTCCGTGTCGGCGTCTCAGGTTTCTCTGCCGGCACCTCTACGGTCTCGGTTGCTGCGGCCTTTGCAGAAACATTAGAATCGGCCGACAGCTTGATGACAATCTGAGTTAGACTATCAACTTGCTTTTGTTGAGCATCCAGCTGCTCCTGAAACTGATACTGAAGCTGCTTCTGAAGCGCGCGATGTTGAGCTTCGCTTTGCTTCCTCTGAGCCTCCATTTGCTTAATCAGTTTTTCAATCGGGTCAGACGATGAATTCGTCTTTGAGCTATCACCCTTGGTCATTCTACAACAAAGAAATAATTCCATTAGCACTCATAAAATATTTATGGGCTTATTGTATGGAACATTATTTCATGCCAGCGCCATCGACACCATCAATCGAGAAAATTTGCATCAAGACTTCCTTTTTGAAACATTTATTTTTTGAAATCCGAGGAAGTGAAGCCGTGCTCTGATACCAACTTGTCACGCCCCGATTCGGGGAATCGCTCGCTTTGCTTCGATTCACGCCGAATCGATCGTCCTCGCTAAGGCGTGATGCCGTACAAGTCTGGAGTTGCACTTGTACAAGGCTAGAACATGCACATTTATATCAATTCATCACATTTGAAAAATAAGCCACAGCTGCGAAAACATTAAGCAAGCAAGCGGAATAGGAAGAAAATATTCATTTTTATTGATGATTGTAGTCAGCATACAACTTTTCTCGATAATATTTGAAATACCTTTTCGGCTACATTGATTCATGAAAAGAAGTACAACTGATAGGCTGCCATGAAATAATTTCCCGTTCCATACATCACGCCCCTTTAGTACTTTGAAATATAAGCAGCTATCTTTGAAATCTCCGCAATACTTTGTGCGTCTTTAGGAAAAACAACTTGAAAGGAAACAGCAGTTCAGAAAGCTTTAATTGCGATGTGCGCCCAAGCCTTCTCCAGTACCTGTGGAGGAGGGGTCAGCACATTATAACAATGCGCTGGTGAGCCCCGTTGGCCCACTCAGCTAAACCAACATTTTATTAATGACAAGCATTTTAAAGATATGAACTTATAAGGGACAGGCGACATTTAGAGTAAATCACAATTCAAGTGACATGGTAGTTCAATAAACCATGTTTAGTTTACCATTAGCCGAATCCAGCTTTCCTGCATAAGATACAGGATAATAATAATATACTTACCGCCCCTGCATAAGACATTGATTAGCGTACATTCCCACGATGTGACCACTGGTGTTGTTAAACCATATGGACTCTTTTCATTCATTCATTTGCATTTGGGACTTCAAGATAATGAGATGACAGCACAGTAGGGAGCTAGCCTCTATGATGCCTCGCATTACTCATGTTCCCCAAAGCACTTCATTATTTCCTCCTAGGCCGAATCGGTACAGGCGCCCCTGTACCGTTTGAGGAAATTATTGCTCAATCCTTGTATACAAGTTGTCCATGGTCAGGCGAATGTGTGTCCGACTCGATATACACAGTGTGCATAGAATATTTGAAGTAATAGGCAACAAGATCATTCTTAGCATTTCATAACCATCATTCTAGGCATCAATTCAATCATTTCCATGTTCTGTTCATTTCAGTGTAATCAATTCATTTTAATGTTCTATCTCTAGCATCTTAGTGGTATTGACTTGTGGCATTAGCATCTTGGTATCGATCAACGGATGTTGCAAGACAATTATTTAGTTGGCATGAAGGAATAGCGAGAGGGACAATACCACCACAGAGATCCACACTCACCAAATTAGAGAATCGTCGAGAGAGAGAGGAACACTTGCACGCTTAGCCTTCCGTCACGCGTCAGTCTGCATTGGCACCAAAAGATTGATTAATAATCCGTCTCGTTGTGTTCTCTTCTCTCAGAATTCTCAAGAATGAATGCTATGCAAATCGATGAAAACAGGCAAGAATCAAATCATCGAAAATCATTCAGAAAAGCATCCATCAAAACCAAGCAGCAAAACCAGCAGCAAAACATCCAGAGAAAACTCTTGGACGCATTTCAAGGGAAACCGATCCATTAATTGGAAAGGTTCTTATGCACTTGTCCGTGATCGATTCGATGTCGACGGTAAGTTTCCCCAATACTCGGTTCCGACCGAGTTAGCCAAGCCACAAGCCTTACATAGTGAACCGCTAGGAGCGGGACACTACATGTGTTCTCAGGTTTTCCAATGCAATATGCGTGTTTAGGTGTAAATAGTGCATAATTTCTCAGGAAAAATTCAGTAGAGTGTACATATTTCAGTGTATCATGTTACAGTTTCAGTTGACAGCCCAAATCAAACTTGAAAACCCATTACTAAACCCCACTCATGAACCCTAACATGTAGCTAAAACCTTGATACATATAGATGAATTAACATTGCAAATAATTATTAGAAAAATAGTTTAAGAATACATTAAATCTCAGAATTTCAAATCAGTGAACTAGGTATCAGAGATATTGGGGAAAACCCATTTCAAAATCCAATTTCAATTAATAATAAAATCTAATGGTTGGTAATGTGTCGTATAGGTTTCATTGAGTCCCACGTGTCATAGTGTCCACCAAAACAGGACACATTCGTATCCAAACACTCACCCATACACGCAGACACACACGCGTGCACACAGCATCGTGCTGTGAGTCCAAGGACACGTGCGCTCGACACAGGCCAAGTAGAGACACGTGGTCGTGCACACGTGTTCGCCTAGCATAGGGCTAGGTTCGTGTCACCGTGATATGTGTCTAGGTGTCGCAGTGTCTTTGTTTGAGTCGCGTGTCAGAGCCAAAAATTCGCGTGTGCACAGTGAGGCAAAAATTAGTACGAACGTAATTTTTTTGCGCACATTCGACGAGGACCCACAAAATTTTATGGGTGTCGCATCAGTCACTAGGCCCACGTGTCTACCAAGTTTCATGGCACGTGGTGCCGTGTCATATCCGTTAGGACACTCGAACAGTAGGGGACAATGCACGCTGTGTCGTGCATGGGTTCTCGTGTCCAAAACTGACACGAATCGTGTCAGAAATCAACTTGGTCGAGTTGGAAATCAAAACACACATATAAATCTACATTCCTATTCAATTACTTTCTAAAAACAGCAAACTAAAACCCATTGGGGCATTTCATCAAACACCTAGAACTAGGTTAGGATACGTGTCCGATACGAACACGAAATTAATGCAAATTGATACCAAACTTACACCACGGCTAGGTAACACCTAAATCTAGGCTAGGATGCAAAGAAATTAGAATTTAAATACAATTTAGAGGGTTTACCTATAGTGTGTCAAATGGCAAGAAAAGCCCCAAATCGAATGGTTTCCTTTGCTAGCCAAACTCTCTAAATTATTTCCAAACTAAAATTACTCTCCATGAACATCAAGTAGAGGCTGATTAGATTCTATTGCAAAAGATTTGAATGAAAAAGGAATAAAAATAAGAGAGTTATGAATTGGGGAAGAATAGGAATTACCTTTCCTTTCAAAAAATTTATTCCATACAAGGCAAGAACAAGTGAAGAGAGACTTTATAGGGGAATACCAATATGGCCGGCCACCTAAGGCTGAAATTATGGTTAGGGTTTCACTAATGGGCTATGGGCCAAGTTGCATTGGTAAAGGAAATCAATTCATAAATCAAGTCCTTAAACCTAGTCTTTATTCCTCCTATTCAAACTAGATTCTAAATGACTTAACTAGGGTTGACTTAAGTTAGACTAGGGTCCCATCATGCTAATCAAGTCACTATAGCTAGAGTCAACATCTAGGTTAGTCTCCAAAGTCTCGACTAGCCAAAGTCAAAATAGCAATCACCAATTCAACAATTCAAAATAAATTCAAAAATTTACAAAATGACTAAAATACCCTCAAGCTAAAATGTAGTAGTAACAAGTCTACCCTCCTTAAAAGAATTTTGTCCTCGAAATTAAAATGCGAAACTAAACTGATGAGAAGGATAGACAATCATACCTCAAGGTCCAAAAAGATATGGGTATCGCTCGCGCAACTCATCCTTCCGCTCCCAGGTAGACTCTCCTGGAGAATGGTACCTCCATGCGATGCGAACCAAAGGTATCATCTAGTTCCTTCAGTACCTTCTCTCGGCGATCCAGAATCTCCACTGGCTAATCTGGATAACTGAGAGTAGGTCCCACCTCAATCTCCGAATGGTCAAGTACATGGCTAGGATCAGCCACATACCATCTCAACGGTGATACATGGAATACGTTGTGGACACCCACTAGTGCGGGTGGCAAGTCTAGCCTGTATGCCACATCACCGACTCTTCTGATGATCACGAAAGGTCCGATGAAGCGCGGGCTAAGCTTCCCATCTCCACCAAAATGTATGGTACCACGAGTCGGAGATATCCTCAAAAAAACCATGTCTTCGACATAAACACGAACAAGGTCTCAAGTTATAAAATAATCAAACACGATCAAATAACACAAACAAACAACCTACTTTCAATCCTATCTCCAGTCAAACTAATTCAAACATAGTCAATGGTCAATTACTGGTCAATAACTAGTCAATTTGTCAACATCCAAGTACTTGGTCAACAACTGATCAACTTCTTAGACTTTTGCCTATGCTAGCTATCTAGGTGTTGGAAACTAGAAATTAGCAAAAAAAATACTCTATAATAGACTAACTCTTAACTTCCCAAATCCTATCAAGTCACCCATAACTAAATACCTATAATCTAAGCACATAAATCCCAAATACCACATATACATAAGCTCAAGAACAACAACCCATTACATATATCCTAAGTATATCATCTATATATATAAAAAAGAAATATAAAAATAAAAATAAAAATATATAACTGATCATCAAATTGTTAAGGTAGACTAAAATCATAAGGGACTGAACAAATGCTTAGAAATTAGGCTAAGGATGAATGGTCTGAAACATCATTGTAGGCAAAAGGAAATGATGCTAAGGAGACTGAATTTATAAGGCAAAATGGCAGGACATTAGGGTCCAACTTGTAAGGTTAAAATGAAAAAAAACTTACATGGTGCCTGAAACATGCCTTTAGATCAAACCTGGGCCTCTCCTCTCTATCAAACCTGGACTGAACACCTACTAAACTACATGTTGGACATTGGTCTAAAAGAAGTGAACCAAACTGGTGTGCAGGGAATGCAATAAGCAGTATACTGCATATAAGTGCAGGCTACATACCAAATCAAAATACATTACATATATACAAGCTATATATATTTAACCCTCATCACCTCAAACTCTACTCAAAGTCTAATGACACACACACCCTACCACATGCCTATCACTCCAATGAAGGGGTCAGATACTGTAGGGTGTATTGGGATATAACAGTGGTGTAGCATGTTTGCATGTGAAGATGCAAAACAATTATATGTAAGATTTAGCCATGTAGAGCAGATAGAAAAATGGAGATCAGGATAGTGTGTTCTAAGGATGGGTCAGTGAATCACTAATGCATTCACAAATCCTGATGTGAACTGGACAATTTATGAACGAAGGCTCCACCTAAAATCAAAATGGACAGAACACTATAAAGTAGAGAACAAAACAATTATATAGGCAGATCCATTTGAAGGAAAGGTCACACAAGTGGAATGCAATAAGCTGACTGAAAATGAAGTAATAGCTTAATAAAGAAGTGTAGACAGAAATAATATGAAAGACAGATGTAGGAGTATGCAGTAGGTAGCATGCTACTACTGAACTGAAATCCATACATGCACATAATGAACCACTAAACATGTGTAGGATAATCTTAGCTAACGAACACTTCAATAGGATGTGAATTGGATCTAAAAATAACCACAAACTGATATGTGAAGTGGCCAATAGGATTGGTACCTAATCGTGTCAAAATCGGAACACAAAGTTATGGGCTAGGCATTACAAGGTAGCACGGAACATCTGTTCATAACTGATCATCACAAATGTTCAAGGACAGGACACTAGATGTCCAAAATATGAACAAGACAAGTGGCTGCAACCAAGGGCAGAATATATAGGTGTCCAGTCAAATGAACAAGTGAATTGGTTGATAAGGGGGCTAATGTGTCCTTGAGTACACAAGAGTGGAAGAAACAGTAAATTAAGGAAAGACTGAACCAATAATGAAAGGAAAGGTTTGGACATATATCTGGACAGATGGGCTAAGCAGGTATCATCTATATCTAAGAATGAAAGAGGGTCAGAACAAATGATCAAAGGAGAACTCTTATTAACAACCCACATTATATCCCCAATGTATACAACTGTCCTAAATGGACTGGACAACCATGCCCAAAAAGGTTTAAACTCCACTGTAAGACAGGTACTGCAGGTTAAAATGAAGGGTATTGCAAGGCTATCAAGTAAAGTAAAATGCTAAGAGATGTAGTATGTCACCATATACAAAAAGTAAGGATGAGTGCAGACCTCTAATATGTATGATAATAACCCTCCAGATATGTAGAATATGCTAAGGGGTTGATGGTTATATCGGTGAGTCAATAATTGAGGTCTGAACAATGGTCCAGTGAAATCTATGATGCAACATGGTGAGTAATAAAATGTTGGGTGCAGTGAATAACTTGTACAAGTCTGAACCAAGGGGACAGGGTATCTAGTGATGGGTCTGCACACTGCCTATAAAGGTTGATCAAACATGACTGAACTCAACACAAAGAGAACTTAACTAAATAGAAAACGGGACCAAATATAGGCTAAACAACATGTCAATAACCCTATACAACAATGACGTATAGATACCAACCAAACCCATATCCCATATGCCAATATCATCTGTAACCTATCTATATATAGACCTCTCAGTCTTAGGTGAAACTACAACTACACTCAAGGACAGGCTCTGGTCATGGGTGCCTTACTGGAAAGGATAGGAAAAAATAATAATAAATCATCAAGGATGTAAGGCATACAAATATCCTACATGAAAACTGGTTGGTATTATAAATAAAGAGGAATCGTTTACAATGGGTTACTATTCTAACACCAATGCTAACTATCATCTCTAGGGTAAAGACACTCTACAAGTCATCATATCATTGCTCTATGAAAGAACTACATATGAATAAGATCAACTAAAATATCCCTACTCATAAGTTATTTAATGATGGAATATAATTTTATAACAACAGAAGGGTACAATAGAGATAATATGTTTAAAAACCAGCTCAAGATACAATCTGATAATCATATGCATCTGTCCAAAATCATGTTACTCAGAGTCCTCGCCATGCCAATAAGCAAGGCTGCAATAAACGATAGATTCCATAACTGGGTATGCATCTCTGTAATCATGTCGTCTAGAATTCTTGCTATGCCGACTAGTATATCTAAGAGAAATTCTAAATCTCATAACTAATATACGTACATCCGAAGTCAGGTCTCTATGTTCCTGCCATGCAGGCTAATATGGTTGCGATAAACTTAAGGTTCCATAATCAAGTAGACGTTTTACCATCCCTGTTATTTCCATTAACTTATGTTATCCGAAAATATCGTAACTCAGGCCATAAAATTTATCTCGATAGGAAAATCAAAATCAACAACGATCCATCAAAAATTAAATTCAAAAATCAAGGAGTAAGGGTGAACAAAATAAGGATAGGGATTTCAATTTAAGGTTTAAATAAGCTTATCAAGGGTCGTCCAGGGAATCTCTCAAGGATTTCTAACTGTGATTGAGTATCCTTTCATTCTAATACCTTACTTCCTATATTCTACCGTCGGCTCGTAGCAGTTTAACAAAGTCGTTGTGCTATTACGATATCGCAATAATGCGAACTCTCAACCTACATGGGCCACCACTAAAAATGTGTCACGACCCGCACCCTAGAGTAAGGGTGCGAGAAGTGAATACGCCCAGCCTACGCCGCAGTGTCGGCGGTAGAACGCTGTCCTAGGTCTCAACATCTAACAATATAAGGTACTTGTACAGTATATACACTCCGAATGGAGGTGACAATACAGAAATACAGTCTCAATCACAACTAAGGTAGAAAACGATAAGATAGATATGAAACGAATCCACAAATATACAAATAGATAGAGAGTCTAAGTGCCTAAGATATCACAACAATCCAGAACATCCAAACTCAATACAATAATCCAGAGAATAAATACAACTGAAAAGACTACTCTAAACTAAATGGGTGTCATCCACTGCTAATGGATCCTGCTGGAGATCCAAGTCACATCAATCCTCTAGAGTAGTCCTATAATAAGTTGTACAGAGCGCCTCGTCCACATCCTCTGTAATATTTTCAACAGTTCCAGTCAGGACAGGAGCGAGCACAGTACATCTCACGCAGTTCACAATATGACAGGATATATAAATATGCAATAGTGTAAGATACATGAAATGCTGCACAGTATACATAAAGTAAAATAGAGAGAACTGTAATATAAATAGATACTATAAGTAGAGAACTAACAGTGAACTAGTGATGTAGAGTACAAGGTAGATATATAAACGGCTTAAATTTGCACATGAGTAATCTAAGAGTTTGTACATGAGTATACTACTTTGGAATTGTTCACATAACCATTTATACTCTCCCATACCCCAATCAATACACAAGGATCCAGACAGGTTATGTTATTGCACATGATATCACATGAAGGCCCATAATAGGGTGTACATGATTATATACATGGGGCTTCGTGAACATGAGAGTACATGAATTACGAGAGTGCACATGAATGGTGAAAGCACCAAAGTACATAATAAAATTGAAACGCACATGACATACTGTAACCCGATGCTCCCGAGGGGGATAACATCTCATGAAGGGATCTATATAGTACAAATCTGTGTTAACAACGTGACAACATCAAGTAAAGTAATCTAGAGCATAAATATAAATCCTATAATGTATGAAACGATCAGAGAATGTACTCTCTTGATATCTATATGTCTGAAGAGAATATACTGTCTGAGGAGTGGTATCTGGCTCCTATAGAACAGTACAAGTCACAACATATCCAAAATAGTAAAATAGACTGCTACAATGCATTCTAGATGTCTGGGTCAATCTAGGCTAAAGTCAACATTTGGTCAACTCTAGTCAACTACACTAGTCAAACTATGTCAACTAGGTCAAACTTAACCCAAACAAGTCTCACTAAGCCTAGCCAGTCTATTCTAGCAAGCACACATCATCACAAGGCCATGCAAGCCATCAATCACATATCTCATGTGTATTCATGCCAAGACACATAGGCTACATAGGGTATATCCAATAGGGCTATATGTCATATACAGTTTATATGGCAATAAATATATTTTCACACATTATATATATATATACTAAATTAATATAAGTAACATATATATATATATATATATATATATATTAGAGATAATATGGCATGTGTGTGTGTGTCAATATTATGTGTGTGTGTACATACGTTTAGAATTCAGTGTAATATATTACAGTTTGTGAGTGTGTGTACGAGTGTGTGAGTGACATCAATGGTGAGTGTGTGTAGCATAGACAAAGGGTATTAGCAATTCAGTTTACACATGTGCGTGTGAGTGTGCTATAACACAACATAGGCTGTAGAGTGTTCTCAATGTATGTGTATGAGTGTTCTCAGGTGAGTCTGTCATGACCCGTACCCTAAAGTAAGGGCACGAGACGTGGGTACGTCCAGCCTACGCCACAGTGTCGGCGGTAGAACGCTGTCCTAGGTCAAACATCTAACAATATAAAGGTACTTATATAGTATATACTCTCCGAATGGAGGTGACATAGCAGATACAGTCTCAACCACAACTAAGGTAGAGCAAGATAAAAGATAGGTAAAACATAAAATCCAAAAGAGATACAGCAGATAGAAGTCTAAGTGTCTAAGATACACAAACCCAGAAAATATCTCAAAGCTCAATACAGTAATCTATAGAATAAATACAACTCAATACAACTGAAATAACTAACTATACAACCTCTACCGTGTCTCCTCTAGGCTCGCAGGCAAGCTCCAGGCTATCTGTAAAATTTATCAACAGGTCCAGTCAAGACAGGAGCGAGCACAATATATCTCAACAGATCATAGCAGGTTAGAAATATAAGCATGCAGTAGAGTAAGATACAGGAAACTGAAAGAAAGTACAAAATATAAACAGAGAGAGACTGTAATAGAAATATCTACTATAAATAGAGAACAAATAGTGGCTAGTGAGTCAGAGTACAATATAAACATGTGAATGGCTCAGGAGATTCTGGAAACTATACTATGGAGTGATTCTGGGAACTACACTAATTGGATATTATTCACATGTTTACTTCTAGTCCACCGTACCCCAATCAATACACAAGGATCCAGCCAGGTTATGTTATGATTCATGCAATGGCCCACAAGGGGTGATACATGGTAGGCCCATAAATGGGTGATTCTGAAAATGCCCATAAATGGATGATTCAAGGAAGAATCTGTGATCATGAGAGTACATGTCACAAGTGATTCAATGAACCATGAAGCATAGTGATACACAATGTAAGTAAAACGCACAGAACATGTAGTATCCGATGCTCCCTGAGGGGATAACATCTCAAGAAAGGATACATATAGTACTAATCCGTGTGACCAACGTGACATCATCAAGTAAAGTAATCTAAAGTAGGAGAATAATTCTAACAGGATATGAAATGATCAGAGAATGTACTCGCCTGTATCCTGAGTATCTGAAGAATATCTACTATCCGAGGAGTGGTGTCTGTCTCATATAGAACAGTACAAGTCACAACATGTCTAAAATAAGGAAATAGACTGCTACAATGCATCTACATGATGTTTGGGGTCAATCTAGGCTAAAGTCAACCTCGGTCAACTCTAGTCCTCAATACTAGTCAAGCTAGGTCAACTAGGTCAAGCCTAATCCCATCAAGTCTCAATAAGCCTAACTAGTCTATCCTAGCAAGCATACAACTACACAAGGCTAAATAAGCCATCACTCACAACCATCTAAATATATTTATCATATATATACATCCAAAATAGGTTAAGGCATCTATAGATATTAGGCTATAACAAGGCAATATATATCATACAACAAGTCATGTATTAAGATGCTAAGAGATAGAGTGTGATAGTGTTAAGTGCCAAGTGTGCATGTGATACATCATGTGAAAATAAATCGGCATTAATACCAATGTGTAAGTGTTAATACAAGTGTTTGCATTATCTAAATTCACATTTCCAAGAAAGGGTTATAGTGTACAAGTGTGTTCAGATTATACATCAAGTTAAAGGGGTTGCATGGCTTGTCTAATATACATTCATTCATATTCCATATGCATGCATATTTCAGTTCAGGCATTATCCATTCACATATCATTAAGTTGCATACATATACTTCTTTTTATTACATACATGTCATTCATGCATATTACATACTTACATGCATCTATATATTATATACATTGTATACAACATGTAAAAATAGAAGAGGGAAAAAGGGGGGAAAATTGAAAAGGAAAGGTAAGGGAAGGAAAATGTAAGAAAAAGGAAAAACAGTGGACATATACATGCTTGCATCATATATTCTATATTACCATACATGCTATCATTGTATATTGCATTATATTATTCATATATTATGCATTCATATCTAGCATTCATTATATACTTTCATGCATACATTGTATATCATTCTTTCATTCATGCATTTATGCATTGCTTACATACATTATATTAATTGCATTCCTACATGCTTGCATTCAACCATATATATATACATTAATGTAAAGAGGATATATATCATATATATATATCATTTCATTCATCTAACATATCATGTATTACATACTCTATATTCATTTAATATCCATACTACATAGGCTCATAGGTTACACAAAATGCATATATCGTATATTTACTCTTCTACTTAAAATCAATATTGTACAAATTGGGCCTCTACTAAATTCTAAGATTAAAGTATGTTGTAGCCCCTCATGTTAGCTTTCTGAAACCTCAAACCGATCGTATTTTCGAGTCCGAAAGCTCCCAAAATCGCAAAAATACCGAAACACGTTCGTCTTTCGTACAACTGACACTCAAATAATTTTACAGAAGGTTATAGAAAGAATTTGGCTTATTAAAATATATATTTGAAAAGCTAACTTCGATACGGTTCTTTTAAAAAAATGGGAGATAAATCGGAGTTCTATGCTAAAAGTTATGACATTTCTAAGTTGCTTTGTTAATAAAAACGTGGATGAATATTATGACGAATTTGAGTTGTTTTGGACAAAAGAACACATATAGGCCAAGATACTTGGATACAAACACAGGTATCCAAATGAAACTCATTCTAACCATCCTAGCTAAGATCAATCCACTCTCTAACCATTCTAAAACTGAATTTTAATATCTATTTAAATTATTATCATACATATATACACATGGGGTGTCCTAATTTCGGATCTATCAAGTAGGACACAAGACACATATATAAAATCCTCAAGAGAGCTCCAAATGGCCTCAAATTTGAATCTAAATGGGACACATTCATGAGGATGAATCCTACGTATTCAAAACTAATTTATATGCAAAGAAAATCGATTTAGAGGATGGGTTTTACCTATTGGGACTGGAATCCCAATAAAATCCTTTAGGACACGGCTCCAATACGAAAATCCCTCAAAGTGGACACTCCTTCTTGCACTCCTCTTCCAGTCCTTGGTAGCACCCTTTCTTTGGAGAATGGGAATGATTGAGGGAAGGTTTGGTGAAGGAATGATATGATTTGGAGATCAAATCAATGGGAAGGCTCTCTAAAATTGGGAAAGAATAAAAGGAAAATAAAGGAGACAAGATTGTAATGAATGAAATGAATCATTCTCCCTTAAAGGTGGCTGCCATAAAGAGTCCATTCGGGCTAATGGGAAATGTCCTAATTACCCCTCTCTAGTCTCATATGGTTAAGTCTAGACTAGGTTCAAGTTTGCGGTCAAAATGATCTAGTTTTGAGTCTCTAACTTAACCATTCTAACATGATAAAAATTAGTTTAATTAACTAACTTAATGTTGGGTCTTGTGAGCCATACTTAACCTAATATTGGGTCCCATCTAGAGTTCAAGCTATCCGGGTCACAATACAAGTCGGAACGAGACGAAACTCAAACCCGAATAAACAAATCCAATAAAAACAATATTAAAAATATAAAATTTTCACAAAATATTAAAATATGAAAAATAACCAAAATCATAATACATTAATTTAAATATTATTAAAATAATCTAAAGTTCACCAATTAATAAAAATCCTAAATAGTTCAAAAGTCACAAAATGACCAAAATACCCTTAGCCTAAAAAGTTGTAAATAGTCATTCTAATCACATGGTTAGGTCCCAATGGTCATGGTTAGTCTCTAGGCTCAACAGTTCTAGAGTTCACTAGCTAACACATCAAAATTATAATTCACCAATTTTAAATAGTATTAAATTAATTAAAAAATTCTCATAAATCATAAATCCTATTATTAAATAATAAACTTTTACAAAATTTCAAAATTACCCTTATTTTAGAAAAGTGGGTGTTACAAGTCTACCCTCCTTAGAAAATTTCATCCTCGAAATTAAGATGGTCGTACTTCTTCTAGAGTCTCGTCCCCAACAATCAAAGTCTCAGAACATACCTAAATGATACAATTTAAAAGAATGGCATACAGGATCATGGCATACAATGGTAGTGAAAGTCTCATCTAGGTATACTAGTCATGCTAAACCAAAACGGTCATAGGGTATCAAAATATACAAGCAATCAGGGGTGTTAAACTGGAAAGATACAGAAATAGCAAATCATCAAAACTGTAAGGCAATCTACCATCCTATATAAAAACTGGTACTTATCAGAAAATAAAATAAGATAACTACCAATTATCTATAAAGGGGTACTATTCAAAGAAAAATTAAAATCAAAAGTTAAAGAATGAAAGTCAATTGCATTAAAATCCAATCACAATATATATATATATATATATATATATATATATATATATATATATATATATATATAGAGAGAGCGTTAAAGAGGGAAAAACTAGCATTATGTAAAGGTTATGTAGTTAGTGTGTGTATGGGTGTATGTGGACATGTTCATAGGGTTAGATAGTGGACGTGTGTGTGTGTGAAATATACATGAAAGTGTATAGGAGGATTTGGGTTTCAAAATAATAGCTATCAAGTTACACTACTCATGGCATATTGGTTAAACAATCTACAATGCACAACTTATTTACTCATAACAAGCATGGCTAACCATATATATATATACATATATCTATATGTATAGAGAGGTAGAGATTTAGTTATGTATCTATATACATTATAACGTGTATGCATAAACTATATATATATACCTATATAGATATATGAACATAACATAGAGATGAAGGATTAGGTTTACATGGTAGTTTATACTAAGTTAGGGTGTGTGTGTCCTTGTACAGGGTTATAGCTTTAGTATTAAAAGATTAAACCTAGTTTTAGTTCAGCATTTACATACAAAATCTAAAAATAAGCTAACATTTAAACCAGTGTAATATTAACATAATGCAGTTTCAGATTTTAGGGTTTGAAACATCACAACCAACTCAATGCTCCCAACACATCCTAACATGATGGAGATGAAATCCTAACATACTATCCATACATTTAGCTATGCATACAGTTCAATATTACATATTAAATCTAAAATTGAGCTAAAAATTTGAAATGAATGTGAAAATGTTAACATGTATTCAGTTTTAGGATTTTAGAGAAATTCGAACATCAAACCAACCCAATGTTTATCACAACCTAACATGTAAAAATATAAAACCTAACATTATATCCCTACATACAACAATGTATATACCTCAAAATATTACATTTAAAAAAAACAGCAAATTGAACTAATCATTTAGACTCCAGTATTAAGGGTTAATATGCACACAGTCTCAGATTTGACAAGTTCAAACACAAAACTCAACCAATTTCTTTAAGAATTGAAACCTTGTGTATAAAATACATGTACAGTGATGTAAATAAAACTAATAACATGAAATTTATATTTAAGTTACAAATTTAAACTGGAAAAGCATAGAACCAGTCTCTGATACTGTACTGTATCAGAATATTGGGGTTTTGAGAATTTAAACATCAACAACATATTAATATGCATTTAGATGGATTGGTAATCAAAGTGTAGCATGCATACGTGTCAGACAAAGTGTCTGTGTCCACTATATATATTCTCATGTCCCAATATAAAAATCAAATTCTATATCAAGACCAACATTTAGATTCCTACCAAGATTACAAAGCAGGTGATTGATGTAATCAAGACAGTTTTATTATTATTATTATTATTATTATTTATACAAGAATAATAGCAAGAAACAAATAATGATAAAATCTGTTCTGCTTATCTGTTTAAAAGAAGGAACCATTTTGAAACCAGAGCTATAATATCAAATCCAAGATAAGGTCTACCAACGTCATCGATTCATTATTTTAAGAAGAGATTCATAGTAAGAAGTTACACAAAGGTTTATAATACAGCTAAAGCTACTCCTACTCCTAAGTTAAATAATGAGAAACAAAACAAACAAAACAAATTTTTTTGAAAGACTGAACAAAAGTAGAGAAAACTTGTTCAAGAGCATTTAAGGTACAATCTGATAATCATATGCATCTATCCAAAATCATGGTGCTCCAAATCCTCGTCATACTAGTAAACAAGGCTACGATAATCACAGAGTCCTTGACTAAGGTACATACCTCTAGGTTCATGGTATTTAAAATTTTTGCATTGCCGCATGCGACGGCGAAAACCTTAAATTTCCACACCAAAGAAATAGGTCCAAAATCTGACTATATGTCCTCACTATGCCAGCTAACATGACTATCGAAGATTCTAGATCCCATAAATGAGGTGATCTAGCCCATATAACTTTTTTTCTCAGAAGAAAAAAGCAAACATAACACAGGAACAACAGAACAAATTGATCATTCAACAAGGAACAGATGGAATCGAATTTTAAGATAGTTATAAGAGACAATTGCGGGAATGGAATAGAGAAGAATGAAACTTGTAGCAAGATCTCTAATGGTCTGTGCATCCTCGACTGTCCTGACGATAGCTCGCCCAGCTGATTTCCCCTGGTCTGCTGATGATGCTGCATGAACCGCTGCTGCTGAGAGAAATCGGGAATGACAGAAAAAAGTCTATGTACAGACACAGGTGCACCTACAATGTATCAGAAATGCCAACCTAAGTCGGTACAACAGGAGTTGCGGTCTCGAGGCCCTGATGAATAGGACGAGAGGTGGCCAGCCTCTCGATAGTATTCCCTGGACCGGAGCGATAAGATCGTGTCTTCATAACCATCATGAAGACAGAACAAAACAAGAAGCAATTTCTGAGAATGAAGCAAAAATTCAAAGGGGGACAGTTTATATTCAAGGGAAGTCAATAAGCAATAATTTAGATAAAGGAATATGATTAAGAGTTTTTCTAGTGTGATTGAGTACCCTCAAAAATATTTTAATCCTACTACAGGCTGTAGTGATACTCAGGTTCGAATACCACTACACTTCTTGTCTCGACCTACATAGGCCACCACTAAAAACGTGTCACGACCCATACCCTAAAGTAAGGGCACGAGACGTGGGTACGTCCAGCCTACGCCGCAGTATCGGTGGTAGAACACTATCCTAGGTCAAACATCTAACAATATAAAGGTACCTGTGCAGTATATACTCTCCTAATGGAGGTGAAATAGCAGATACAGTCTCAATCACAACTAAGGTAGAGCAAGATAAAAGATAGCTAAAACATGAAATCCAAAAGAGATACAACAGATAGAAGTCTAAGTGTCTAAGATACACAAACCCATAAACCATCTCAAAGCTCAATACAGTAATATATAGAATAAATACAACTTAATACAACTGAAATAACTAACTATACAACCTCTACTGTGTCTCCTCTAGGCTAGCAGGCAACCTCCAGGCTATCTGTAAAATTTATCAACAGGTCCAGTCAAGATAGGAGCGAGCATAATACATCTCAACAGATAATAGCAGGTTAGAAATATAAGCATGCAGTAGAGTAAGATACATAAATCTTAAAGAAAGTACAGAATGCAAACAGAGAGAGAACTGTAATAGAAATATCTACTATAAATAGAGAACTAACAGTGGCTAGTGAGTCAGAGTACAATATAGACATGTGAATGGCGTAGGAGATTCTGGGAACTATACTATGGAGTGATTCTGGGAACTACACTACTTGGATATTATTCAGATGTCTACTTGTACTCTCCCGTACCCCAATCAATACACAAGGATCCAGCCAGGTTATGTTATGATCCATGCAATGGACCACAAGGGGTGATACATGGTAGGCCCATAAATGGGTGATTCTAGGAATGCCCATAAATGGGTGATTCAAGAAAGACTCTGTGATCATGAGAGTATATGTCACAAGTGATTCAATAAACCATGAAGCATAGTGATACACAATGTAAGTGAAACGCACAGAACATGTAGTATCTGATGCTCCCTGAGGGGATAACATCTCAAGAAAGGATCCATATAGTACTAATCCGTGTGACCAACGTGACAGCATCAAGTAAAGTAATCTAAAGCAGGAGAATAATTCTAACAGGATATGAAATGATCAGAGAATGTACTCGCCTGTATCCTGAGTATCTGAAAAATATTTACTGTCCGAGGAGTGGTGTCTGTCTCCTATAGAACAGTACAAGTCACAACATGTCTAAAATAAGGAAATAGACTACTACATTGCATCTACATAATGTTTGGGGTCAATCTAGGCTAAAGTCAACCTTGGTCAACTCTAGTCCTCAATACTAGTCAAACTAGGTCAAGCTTAATCCCAGCGAGTCTCACTAAGCCTAACTAGTCTATCCTAGCAAGCACACAACAACACAAGGCTAAACAAGCCATCACTCACAACCATCTATATATATTTGTCATATATATATACATCCAAAATAGGTTAAGGCATCTATAGATATTAGGCTATAACAAGGCAATATATATCATACAACAAGTCACGTATTAAGATGCTAAGAGATAGAGTGTGATAGTGATAAGTGTCAAGTGTGCATGTGATACATCATGTGAAACTAAATCAGCATTAAGACCAATGTGTACGTGTTAATACAAGTGTTTGCATTATCTAGATTCATATTTCCAAGAAAGGGTTATAGTGTACAAGTGTGTTCAGATTTTACATCAAGTTAAAGGGGTTGCATTGCTTGTCTAATATACATTCATTCATATCCCATATGCATGTATATTTCAGTTCAGGTATTATATCCATTCACATATCATTAAGTTGCATACATATAATTATTTTTATTACATACATGTCATTCATGCATATTACATACTTACATGAATCTATACATTGAATACAACATGTAAAAGTAGAAGAGGAAAAAGGGGGGAAAAACAGAAAAGGAAAGGAAAGGGAAGGAAAATATAAGAAAGTGGAAAAATAGTGGACATATACATGCTTGCATCATATATTCTACACTACCAGACATGCTATCATTGTATATTGCATTATATTATTTAGATATTATGCATCCATATCTAGTATTCATTATATACTTTCATGCATACATTGTATATCATTCTTTCATTCATTCATTTATGGATTGCTTACATACATTATATTAATTGCATTCCTACATGCTTGCATTCAACCACATATATATACATTAATGTAAAAAGGATATATATCATATATATATCATTTTATTCATCTAACATATCATGTATTACATACTCTATATTCATTTAACATCCATACTACATAGGCTCATAGGTTACACAAAATGTATATATCGTATATTTACTCTTCTACTTAAAATTAATACTGTACCAATTGGGCCTCTACTAAATTCTAGGATGAAATTATGTTGTAGCCCTTCGTGTTAGCTTTCCAAAACTTCAAACGGATCGCATTTTCGTGTTCGGAAGCTCCCGAAATCACAAAAATATCGAAACACATTCGTCTTTCGTATAGCTGACACTCAAATAATTCTACAGAAAGTTATATAAAGAATTTGGATTATTAATGTTGGTGTTTTTGCCTTTGGACTAGAAAAGATAGTCCTACATCGGCTACGCCAAATGGTGAGTATCTCAATATAATGCATTGCTTGTGTTGAGGTGTGCACATGAGGTGTAGTGGGGCAGAAGTTTGTGCCATGTGGGAGTATTTTCCTAGAAGGAAAAAGGACTAAATCCAACAAGGATGCAAGTTAATTTTTGTTGTGCGGACTCGGAATCGGACACGGACTCCAGGATGTCTCGTGCATGCACGGGAGTGTTCGGTAGGTAGGCGTGGACTGGCACACTTCTATGCTAATTGTGGGATGATCTAAAATATTAAACTCTATTTTTGAGTATTGGTATTTTAGTCCCACATCGGATAAGATAAGAGGTGAAGTCTCAACTCCACTCTATAAATAGAGCCCCTTGGCCTCCTTTGCAAGATGTACCAAGAAGAGAGTTGAGGGAGTCTGTTAAGTCCAGGAAGCCCGTTCAAGTCTCAAATATTGACTTACGAGCGTTCCAGAAGTTCTTCGTGAACTTGCTGGTTCCTGGAAGCTGTTCGTGCTCGTGTGGGGCGAATAAAGCTTTGAGCAACGGTGGTTCATTCACCCCAGCATCTCATTTTCGCCTGTCATCGCTGTTGTTGCCTTTTACAGTAACTTCTTTTTAGAAGCTCTACTGCCGATAGTTGCTTGCACAAAGTCTCTTTAGATTTTTTGTGTATTACGTAGAATCTTTTTAGATCCTCGTAATTCAGAATCCTCCAGGATCTCTGTTGCACATCTTCTTTAAGGTGTTGCATTTGAAACGTTGTGTGTACAATTATTTCAGTTTCAAAATTTTCCATCGAAAATTGTGCCTCGGCACTAACAATCTCAAAGCTTTATTGAGAAGATGGATAATTCTCGTGCTTCGCTCATCGTTACCGACTTTAACAAGTTAGAGAAATTCGATGGCGAACACTTCCAGATATGGAGATGAAAGGTCACTTTAAATCTTCAACTCGTGAATGTTGATCACGTGCTGTTAGAAGAAGAACCGATCGTTCCAACCACCGGATCTGCTGCGGATGTGGCCGCTGCTACGACTAAGCAAGCGAAGTGGAAGAGAGAAAACAGTATATGTAAACTACTGATACTCGATTCCATGGAAGACTCTCTGGCAGAGTCCTACTCCAAGAAGACATCTGCCAAAGAGATATGGGACTCCTTGGAAAAGCTCTATGAAGATGACGAGAACCGGTCCAAGATCTTCATGGTAGAAAAATACCACAAGTGGACCTTCGAAGACGAGAAGGCAATACTGTCCCAAGTGAAGGAGTTTCTGAAGTTGCGTCAGAAACTAGAAGACAAGAACATGCCCCTCGTCGACATGTTTGTCGTTGAAGGGATCGTCGCGAAACTTCCAACAGAATGGAGCAACTTCTATGCGAGGATGCATCGAAAGAAGATAAAAATTAGCTTGGAAGATTTCTTGCAAGAGATCCATGTTGAGGATGAGATGCGCTCTCAACAGAAGATGGATACTCTGTCCAAACAACTGGCGAAGGCAAATCTGGTCCAAACCAGAGAGTACCAGGGGAAGCAGGCTGTTTCTCATCGCAAAAAGAAGGACTTCACGAATCTGAAAGTGAAGGGTCCTGCTTTCAAGCAGCAGAAGTCCAAGTCCCATATGACTTGCTTCAATTGTGGCAATAAGGGCCACTACAAATTCGAATGCAAGTCCAAGCCCAAAGAATAAGGTGAGCCTAGTAAGGTTTCTATGATTACTATTCTAGTTGCCATGATAGCACAGGTTGCAACTGTGGGGGCTGACTTGGACTGGTGGATAGACACTGGTGCAACTTGCCACGTCTGTTTAGATATAGACTGGTTCGTCTCTTATGTGCCAACTTCAGAGAAGGTCATAATGGCAAACCAGGCACAAGCTGAAGTACTGGGGATCGGGACGGTGGAGCTGAAACTCACATCGGGGAACACTCTGACGCTTCAAGGTGTGAAGCATGTTCCAGTAATTGCTAAGAACCTGATCTCTAGAAGTCTGCTCTGCAACGCAAGCTTGAGGATGGACATCAATACTGGCCAGTTGGTGATGTCCAAGAAGGGTACGTTCTTCGGGAAAGCTTTCCAAACTGAAAGAATGTACAAGATTCAGCTTGTTGTAACCCAGCATGATAATATAAATGCAATCACTTTTCCTGATTATTCTCTTGAGTTGTGGCATAATAGGCTAGGACATGTTCATTGTAAAAGGATTAACAGAATGTCTAGTCTAGGACTTATCTCCAAGTGTGGGGGTAAGGTAGAGAAATGCGAAGTAGTTGCTCAGACGAAGATCACAAAGAAACCCTTTCACAGGGTCCATCGAAGCACAGATCTTCTGGAGTTGGTTCACTCAGATATCTGTGACTTCAAACAATTCTCTACAAAGGCCGGGATGAAGTATTTCATTAGTTTCATCGATGACTTCTCAAAGTATGCTTTTGTCTACTTGCTCAAGTCTAAAGACGAAGCATTCAAAAAGTTCAAGGAGTTCAGGGCCGAGGCTGAGCGGCAAACTGGACAATAACTCGAGAGGTTAAGGAGTGATCGAGGCGGAGAGTATCGGTCTCATGAATTCTTATCATTCTGCAAAGAACATAGAATCATCAATGAGACAACGGCTCCGTACTCTCCTCAATCCAACGGAGTAGCAGAAAGGAAGAACAAAACATTGACAGAGATGATGAACTCCGTGCTGTTGACTGCGGGTCTTCCAAAGTGTTACTGGGGAGAAGCTGCACTAACGGCAACGTTCATTCTAAACAGAGTACCATATGAAACTTCTGACATAACTCTTCATAAACTCTGGTTCAAAGTCAGATCTAATTTGAATGTCATTCGAGTGTGGGGGTGTCTGGCTTATGTGAAGCTCCTGGATCTGAAGATTCAGAAGCTGGGGACAAGGACTATGAAGGTGATCTTCTTGGGGTATGCCGAGAAGAGTAATGCTCGGAGATTCCTTGATATCGAGTCAAACCATATCATCGAATCTCGCAATGCTGAATACTTTGAAGACAAGTTTGCAAAACACAAGAATATTATTCTCGCGGTCCGGAGAATGATGAGGGTACAAAGCAGACAGAAGTCTTTAATGAACTAGTAGTCCAAGATGAAGCTGTCGTCAAGAAGACACCAGCTGAACCAGAACTCGCTGAGCCGTCAACTAAGCGAACGAGGTGGCCGAAAGGCTTCGGAGATGACTTCGTCACCTGTCATGTGGAAGCAGATCTGCTTACCTATGATGAGGCGATGAAGACCAGAGATGCTGTATTCTGGAAGGAGGCGATAGACAACGAGATTGACTCAATCACCTTCAACAACACATGGGTATTGGTTGACCTGCCAGAAGGAGAAAGATCCATCGGATGCAAATGGATCTTTAAGAAGAAGATGAAAGCAGATGGAACCATTGACAAGTTCAAGGCCAGGCTAGTGGCCAAGGGGTTTGCTCAGAAGCAGGGGATCGACTACTTTGACACTTATGCTCCAGTAGCTCGGATGACAACCATCAGATTGTTAATTGCTCTAGCAGCAATACACAAACTGGTGATACATCAGATGGATGTGAAAACGGCATTCCTTAATGGCGAGCTGACCGAAGCGATCTACATGCAACAACCAGAAGGTTTTATCGTCAGAGGTCTGGAAGACAAAGTCTGCAAGTTGATGAAGTCTCTGTATGGTTTGAAACAAGCTCCCAAAATATGGCATGAGAAGTTTGACACGGTGATAAGGTCAAATAGCTACAGGGTCAGTGAAACAGACAAGTGTGTCTATAAGAAGTTTGCTGACGAAAGAGGAGTAATCGTATGTCTTTACGTGGACGACATGCTAATCCTAGGTAAGGATTTAAGCTGCGTCACAGAGACAAAGAAATTCCTCTCGACCAAGTTCAGTATGAAGGACTTGGAGGATGCCGACGTAATCTTGGGGCTCAAGATCATCCGGACAGGCACTGGAATAGTGCTGTCACAATCTTATTATATTGAGAAGATGCTCACTCGCTACGGGTATCAAGATCTTCCTTTTATTGATACACCGTACCGGAGTGATCAGAAGCTGGAGCCAAATTCGAGGAAAAGTGTCAGGCAGGTGGAGTACGCTAGCGTCATCGGAAGCTTGATGTACGCTACTACTGCCACAAGGCCTGACATAGCTTTTACAGTAGGAATGCTGAGTCGGTTCACTAGCAATCCAGGCGTTGAGCACTGGAAAGCTGTGAAGCGTGTTATGAGATATCTCAAGAAAACTCAGACATATGCACTTTTCTACAGCGAAGATCCGTCAGTAGTGGAAGGCTTCAGTGATGCTAGCTGGTGTTCAGACATAGAGAGCGAGTATTCCACAGGAGGATTCGTATTCGCCATGGGCGGAGCTGCTATATCGTGGAAGTCAAAGAAGCAGACTATGTTATCTCGCTCCTCCATGGAATCTGAATTCTTTGCATTGGATGCTGCTGCAGATGAAGCAGAGTGGCTTCGGGAGCTCATGTATGATCTTCCGGTGGTTGGGGCTCAGATTCTGGCAATACCTATATACTGTGACAACCAGGCGGCAGCAGCAGTGGCATCAAATGAACTCTTCAACGGAAAGAAGAGAACGGTGCGGTTGAAGCACAGAGCAGTACACGATCTTATCAAGAGAGGTGTTATTGCAGTGATTGATGTTCGGAGTCAGGAGAACCTGGCAGATCCGTTTACAAAGGGCCTCAAGCGCCAGTTGGTCGAAGACACAACTTGTAAAATAGGCTTGAAGGCATTCTGATAGTGTGTCATTGTAATCCTACCATAAAGTTTTATGCTATTAGTTCAAAGAGAAATCTACTAGGCATCTAACTTTTGGTTCAAAGGAGGATCACTGACTAGGAAACTATCAGGTAGCAGTGTGTATTTGTTCTCTCGAACATGGAAGGGATACGGAACCATAACCACTGTTGTCTATTATGTATTTTTTCTGCAAAAAAACTGATCCTGTGGAAGGTTGGCTTAAACGTCTTAATGAGTTCTCAGACAGAGTGAACGCCTGGTGTGCTTTACAGGAAGCACGGTAGAGCAGCACTACAAGGAGTGAAACTCCATGCTACAGTAGGGTGACTCTACCATGAGGTTTCCAGGTAGGGGTAATGCCTCGGCTTTGCAAGCCAAGTCACAACGGCATAGCACCGCAAATAGGCAGGTAGCCTAATGCTGTATGACGTAATTAAAGAGTTGTAGACAGCACTACAAAGGGGAGGATGGCCCCATGTTACAGTGGCATGACACCACGATGAGGTACCCAGATAGGTTTAAAGTCTCGATATTGCAAGCCATATCGTTGCGGCGTAACACCGCAAGGAAGCCTTAGGCTTCATACTGGGTAGTTTGGCACTACAACGAGGCTTGTGACCTCATGCTACAGTAGTATGACACTACGATGAGGTTCCCATGTTGGGGTAATGCCTCGGCTTCAGGGCATGTCATAGCGGCGTAGCACCGCAAGGAAGCGCAAGGCTTCATGCCATATCTCTTTAATAAAGAACTCACCTATAGTGTATGGAAAGAGATATCAGGCCGTCTTTTGAGGGTAAACTTGTAGACACCCAAAATTATACACTAAAACCAGGCTGGCATAAGGCCTTCAATGTGCAGCCAGAAGCACAGTTGATGTCATTATATGAATAGGAAGAATTGCAGTTATGGTGCAGAATTCAAGGCTTAGTCCATTCTTGTATCATGCTGTTATTTAACCTATGCGGGAAGATTCAAGTCGTAGCGATATCTCTCCTAATGCATGATGGGTAGTCACTATGGGGGACTCTCAACCCATATATTGAGATATGTGGGGGATTGTTGGTGTTTTTGCCTTTGGACTAGAAAAGATAGTCCCACATCGGCTACACCAAATGGTGAGTATCTCAATATAATACATTGCTTGTGTTGAGGTGTGCACATGAGGTGTAGTGGGGCACAAGTTTGTGCCATGTGGATATATTTTCCTAGAAGGAAAAAGGACTAAATCCAACAAGGATGCAAGTTAATTTTCGTTGTGCGGACTCGGACTCCGACACGGACTCCAGGATGTCTCGTGCATGCACGGGAGCGTTCGGGGGGTAGGCGTGGACTGGCACACATCTATGCTGATTGTGGGATGATCTAAAATATCAAACTCTATTTTTTAGTATTGGTATTTTAGTCCCACATCGGATAGGAGAAGAGGTGAAGTCTCAACTCCACTCTATAAATAGAGCCCCTTGGCCTCCTTTAAAAGATGCACCAAGAAGAGAGTTGAGGGAGTCTGTTAAGTCCAGGAAGCCCGTTCAAGTCTCAAATATTTACTTACGAGCATTCCAGAAGTTCTTCGTGAACTTGTTGGTTCCTGGAAGCTGTTCGTGCTCGTGTGGGGCGAATAAAGCTTTGAGCAATGGTGGTTCATTCACCCCAGAATCTCATTCTCGCCTGTCATTGCTGCTGTTGCCTTTTATAGTAACTTCTTTTAGAAGCTCTACTGCCGATAGTTGCTTATACAAAGTCTCTTTAGATTTTTTGTGTATTACGTAGAATCTTTTTAGATCCTCGTAATTCAGAATCCTCCAGGATCTCTGTTGCACATCTTCTTTAAGGTGCTGTATTTGAAATGTTGTGTGTACAATTGTTTCAGTTTCAGAATTTTCCAACCAAAATTGTGCCTCGGCACTAACAATTAAAATATATATATTTGAAAAGATAACTTCGATACAGTTTTTTAAAAAAATGGGAGATAAATCGGAGTTCTAAGCTAAACGTTATGATATTTCTAAGTTGCTTTGGTTAATAAAAACGTGGATGAATATTATGACCAATTTGAGTTGTTTTGGACAAAAGAACACATATAGGCCAAGATACTTGGATACAAACATAGGTATCCAAATGAAACTCATTCTAACCATCCTAACTAAGATCAATCCACTCTCTAACCATTCTAAAACTGAATTTAAATATCTATTTAAACTATTATCATATATACATACACACGGGGTGTCCTAATTTGGGATCTATCAAGTAGGACACAAGACACATATCTAAAATCCTCAAGAGAGCTCCAAATGGTCTCAAATTTGAATCTAAATGGGACACATGCATGAGGATGTATCATGCGGATTCAAAACTAATTTATATGCAAAGAATATCAATTTAGAGGATGGGTTTTATCTATTGGGAGTAGAATTCCAATAAAATCCTTTAGGGCACGGCTCCGATATGAAGATCCCTCAAAGTGGACACTCCTTCTTGCACTCCTCTTCCAATCCATGGTAGCACCCTACCCTTGGAGAATGGGAATGATTGAGGGAAGGTTTGGTGAAGGAATGATTTGATTTAGAGATCAAATCAATGGGAAGGCTCTCTAAAATTGGAGAAGAACAAAAGGAAAATAAAAGAGACAAGATTGTAATGAATGACATGAATCATTCTCCCCTAAAGGTGGCTGCCATAAAGAGTCCATTAGGGCTAATGGGAAATGCCCTAATTGCCCCTCTCTAGTCTCATATGGTTAAGTCTAGATTAGGTTCAAGTTTGGGGTCAAAATGATCTAGTTTTGAGTCTCTAACTTAACCATTCTAACATGATAAAAATTAGTTTAATTAACTAACTTAATGTTGAATCTTGTGAGCCATACTTAACTTAATATTGGGTCCCATCTAGAGTTCAAGCTACCCGGGTCACAATACAAGTTGGAACGAGACGAAACTCACACCTAACTAAACAAATCCAATAAAAACAATATTAAAAATATAAAATTTTCCCAAAAGATTAAAATATAAAAAATGACCAAAATCATAATACATCAATTTAAATATTATTAAAATAATCTAAAGTTCACGAATTAATCAAAATCCTAAATAATTCAAAAGTCGCAAAATGACCAAAATATCTTTAGCCTAAAAAATTATAAATAGTGATTCTAATCACATGGTTAGGTCCCCATGGTCATGGTTAGTCTCTAGGCTCAACAGTTCTAGAGTTCACTAGCTAACACATCAAAATTATAATTCACCAATTTTAAATAGTTTAAATTAATTAAAAAATCCCATAAATAATAAATTCTATTATTAAATAATAAACTTTTACAAAAGTTCAAAATTACCCTTATTTTAGAAAAGTATGTGTTACAAAGTCCATGTGTGTGTACAGCATGTGTGAGTGAGTGACTACATGTGTGTGTAGGAATATTAGGAAAACAGTAGGTAGGTTTTAGTTTAACAGTGAAATAAATGTGTGTGTGTCTGTGTGTATATTCTCAGTTGAAATCAGTAGGGTGTGTTCTCAGGTTTTCCAGTGCAATGTGTGTGTGTGTGTAGGTATACACAGTGCATAATTTCTTAGGAAAAATTCATTAGAGTGTACACATTTCAGTGTATAATGTTACAGTTTCATTTGACAGCCCAAACCAAACTCAAAAACCTATTATCAAACCCCAATCATGAACCCTAACATGTAGCTAAAACCTAGATACATATAGATGAATTAATATTGCAAATAATCATTAGAAAAATAGTTTAAGAATACATTAAAACTCAGAATTTCAAATCAGTGAACTAGGTATCAGAGATATTGGGAAAAACCCATTTCGAAATACAATTTCAATTAATAATAAAATCTAGTGGTTGGTAACGTGTCGTGTAGGTGTCATTGAGTCTCACGTGTCGAAGTGTCCACCAAAATAGGACACAATTGTGTCCAAACACTCACGCATACATGCAGACACACACGCATGCACACATCGTCGTGCTGTGAGTCCAAGGACTCGTGCACTCGACACAGGCCACATGGAGACATGTGGTCGTGCACACGTGTTCGCCTAGCATAAGACTAGGTTTGTGTCACCCTGATATGTGTCTAGGTGTCGCAGTGTCCTTGTTTAAGTCGCGTATCAGAGCCAAAAATCCGCATGTGCACAGTGAGGCAAAAATTAGTACGAATGTGATTTCTTTGCGCACAGTCGACGAGGACCTACAAAATTTTATAGGTGTCATGTCAGTCACTAGGCCCACGTGTCTACCAAGTTTCATGGAACGTGGTGCCGTGTCGTGTCCGTTAGAACACTAGAACAGCAGGAGACAGTGTACGTTATGTCGTGCACGGGTTCCCGTGTCCAAAACTGACACAAATCGTATCAGAAATCAACTCAGTTGAGTTAGAAATCAAAACACACATATAAATCTACATTCCTATTCAATTAGTTTCTAAAAAAATAAACTAAAACCCATTGGGGTATTTCATCAAACACCTAAATACCTAGAACTAGGTTAGGATACGTGTCCGATACGGACACAAAAGTAATAAAAATTGACACGAAACTTGCACCACAGCTAGGGGACACCTAGATCTAGGCTAGGATACAAAGAAATTAGAATTTAAATACAATTTAGAGGGTTTACCCATAGTGTGTCAAATGGCAAGAAAAGCCCCAAATCGAATGGTTCTCCTTTCTAGCCAAACTCTTGAAATTGTTTCCAAACTGAAATTACTCTCCCTAAACATCAAGTAGAGGCTGATTAGATTCTATTACAAAAGATTTGAATCGAAAAAGAATAAAAATGAGAGAGTTATGATTTGGGGAAGAATTGGAATTACCTTTCCTTTCAAAAAGTTGATTCAATACAAAAGAGGCAAGAACAAGTAAAGAGAGTCTTTATAGGGGGACACCAATATGGCCGGCCACCTAAGACTGAAATTAGGGTTAGGGTTTCACTAATGGGCTATGGGCCAAGTTGCATTGGTAAAGGAAATCAATTCATAAGTCAAGTACTTAAACCTAATCTTTATTCCTCCAATTCAAACAAGATTCTAAATAACATAACAAGGGTTGACTTAAGTTAGACTAGAGTCCCATCATGCTAATCAAGTTACAATAGCTAGAGTCAACATCTAGGTTAGTCTCCAAAGTCTCAACTAGCCAAAGTCAAAATAGCAATCACCAATTCAAAAATTCAAAATAAATTCAAAAATTCACCAAATGACTAACTTACCTTCAAGCTAAAATATGGTAGTGACAACATTCTCAATGGGTCGCATGGAGACAGGCCCGCATGAGAGACGGTCGAACACAGAGCTTCTGACAGGGCCGCATGAGATACCCTGTCTGTGGCCAGGATTGGCTGCCGCATAGGCCATCTGCCTGTGGCTAGAGTTGGCTACCGCATGGGCTATCTGTCCGCGGTCAGAGTTGGCTGCCGCATGGGCTATCTGTCTACGGCCAAAGTTGACTGCCGCTTGGGCCACCCGCCTGTGGCCAAAGTTGGTTGCCGTATGGGCCATCTACCTGCGAGCAGAGTTGGCTACCGCATATAGAGACTGCTCATTTATCTTATATGACCTCTTCCTCGCCTAAATGGATTTCCCTTATTCCCCCAAAAACTCAGTATCGTAGTGTTTTCCTTTGCTGGATTTAAGGACAATGGGGTTCACCGCGGTCGGAAGCGAGGCCGTCGAAGAGCTTTGATCACCGTCTTGGGCCACAGAAGGAGCTTCTTCGAGAACTTGGTCAGGGGCAACAGTTTTGTGCTTCGACGTCCTGTGGGTTCTCTTTGGGTTGGTTCGCTTCTGTGATGGGCTGGCGCTCCCTTCAGAGAGCATTTCTTCGAATGCTCGTTGGTTAAAATGAACCACATGCATTTGCTGCGTAGAGCCAAGCTTGGATGCGTCAGATTGCATATCACTACTATATTTCTAGCAGGGAGGTATTTTGGTCATTTTAAATTTTTGGGAATTATTTGGAATTATTATGAATTATTGAGATTTATTAGAATTTATAAGGTTTTTGGTATAATTTAATTAAGGGTTAATCTAGACTTTGACAAGTGTTGACTTTGGAGCCTAACCTAGAAGCTAACCCTAACTAAGGTGACTTGGTTTAATATGTAACCTTAGTCTAACCTAGATCAACCCATGATTGGTCATTTAGACTCAAGTTAGAATAGAAGGCTTTTAGTTATAAGCCATGACTTATGGTTTTGAAACCAATGATTATCAACTTAAGCCATAGAGGCCCAAAGCCCATAGCCCATTACTAGATACCCTAACCCTAATCATCATGGCTGGCCACCTAGGGATCATCCCCCTATTTATACTCTCTTCCATTAGGTTAGCCTCTTTAGGAAATAGCAAGTTTGGAAAAAGAGGTAAATCCCATCTTTATAAATTCATACAAAATCCATTTGAATTCCTTTTTACTCCAAACAAGTTGCATTAGATCCTAATTCATCTATACTTGCTGTTATTTGTGGATTATTACAGCTTGGGATCAATTTGGGAAAAGTTTGCTAACAAGGAGGAAGATCTAGAAGAGGGCTTTTGCTTGAGGAGTTCTTCAATAGGTAATTGATACTAAAACCTATTAATTTCCAATTTTCTTTGCATATAAGGTTAGGTTTAGGGGTTACGTAACTGTCCATGAGTTTTGGGTACAATTTGTGTCAAATTCGTGTCCGTATCGGACACATATCGTATTGGTAATGTAGGTGTTTGTAGAAATGCCATATAGGAATCGATTTTCGTATTTTTGAAAAGTTATTGCATGGATTTGTAGATCTAGGTGTGTGTATTAATTTTTGTGAAGGTGGTATTGTATTTTTGTTTCTTATTGTGTCGGATTTCGTGCTTGGATACGCAGCACGGGGCTCGTTTGGGTGCCCTGCTGCCCGTGTCCTGGTTCTCCCTGGACATGTCACATCGAGACACGAAAGTTGTCGTGGATATTCCCTACATGACTCACACAAGGTCCACAAAGTTTCGTAGGGTCTTGTTCACAGGTTAGGGAGAACATTGACCCGCATTGTACGCACGCTGTCGCGCACTGACAGCTGGAAATGCATAGACACGCGCAACACGCGGCCTCGTATCTGCTGTAGACACAACATGGACACCTCACAGGGTATCGAACGTATAGCCTGACACGTGGGCTACACGTGGACATGACCACGTGGCCACACGTGTCGTGTGCTGTGTCCACGATGACTCAAAACCCCTGCACGAGGGTTATGTACACTGTGTGCACACCACATGTTTGTTTTTTATTTGGACACGTTTGTGTCCATTTGGTTGGACACGAAATGACTCTATAACACGTGCACGTGTGTGTCTTGATTTACCAACCTTTTATTTGTGATTTTAATGGCTATTTGAATTCAAAATTACGAATTCCCTATGTGTACTGTCATTACACTGATACTCTTTAGGCTGAATGTTATTTCTGAAATTGATTTCATTTTTTTTCCTGTTTTGTGATGATTAAATGAGTAAATTAGTTACCTACATGTTTGATGAGTGTTGTTCAAGTTCACTTTGATCTGTGCTATTGCAGGGGATCATTGATTTGGGTTTTGCACATTGGGTTGATGGTTTACCTGTCAACAGTTCAGAAAACTGAACCTGAGAATGATCTCTTCACACACAAATCATGTAGCTGACACTCCTCTCATTGACATACACACATTCCTGATTCCAGTATTCCTCTCATTGACACACACATGATACTTCACTCACTCACATTGCTACCACATGCTAAACACACACACAACTAAAATTAACTCTTCATACACAAAACTGAAACCTGTGTTACTCCTCACACACCAACCCACATTTCCTTTCCTCACACCCCTCAACACATACACACACATTCTGAATTTACTCCACACTCACACACACAAAACCCTTTAACCTATCACTGATTCTTGTTTACATACTCACACACAAACACACATTGCCTACACACACATGACATACCCACATATATGTATCACACACACCCTCATTCACATATACACACACACAAGTTTATGTCATGATAACACTCACACATTGACACCCTCTTGATACTCTCATGACACTTGCTCTCATGTCTCTCTCACACACACACATGTACACAATCACATTCCTTTTTTCTAATCTTCTATGTATATGTATATATACACATGTATATATATATATATATATATATATATATATATATATATATATATATATATATATATATATATATATATTTTATATATATATATATACACATGTATATATATATATATATATATATATATATATATATATATATATATATATTTATATATATATATATATATATATATATATATATATATATATATATATATATATATATATATAAATATATATATATATATATTTTATATATTAATATATATATATATATATATATATATATATATATATATATATATATATATATATATATATATATATATATATATATTAATATATAAAATATATATATATATATATATATATATATATATAAAATATATATAAATATATATATATATAAAATATATATATTTTATATATATATAAAATATATATAAAATATATATATTATATATATATTTATATATATATAAAATATATATATATTTTATTTATATATATATATATATATATATATATATATATATATATTAATATATAAAATATATATATATATATATATATATATATTTATATATTAATATATATATATATATATATATATATATATATATATATATATATATATAAATATATTTATATATATATATATATAAATATATTTATATATATATATATATATATATATATATATATATATATATATATATATATATATATATATATATATATATAAATATATATTTTTTTTTTAATATATATATATATATATATATATATATATATATATATGAGATTCACATATTCATGTATCCTATATGTTAATGTGTAGTACTATATAATATATATATATATATATATATATATATATATATATATATATATATATATATATATATATATATATATATATATATATATATATATATATTTTTTTTTTTTTTTTTTTTTTTAAAAAAATATATATTTTTATATATATATATATATATATATATATTAATATGTGTATTGTGATATGTGGTTTGGCTTAGGCATGATATAGCCTATAGCCTAGGACTCTTAGCCTATGGGTGTGTCTGTTTGCCTAGTGAGTGTTTTGTTAGACTTGTTTAGTCTTGATTGGACCTAGAATAGACTAGTTAGACTAGTATAGACTTGTTTGACTTAGGTTTGACCTAGTTGACCTAGTTTGACTTCTAGGGTTGACCAGAGTTGACTAAGAGTTGACTTTGGTCTAGATTGACCTAGATTCATATAGTATGCATTGAATTGCATCTTATTATCATTTTAGACTCATAGTGACTTGTACTGTTCTATAGGCGATAGATACCACTCCTGGGACAGTGGATATTCTTTAGATACTCAGGATACAGGCGAGTACATTCTTTGATCATTTCATATCCTGTTAGAATTATTCTCCTTATTTAAATTACTTTACTTGATACTGTCACGTTGGTCACACGGATTAGTACTATATGGATCCTTTCTTGAGATGTTATCCCCTCAGGGAGCATCGAAAACTACATGTTCTGTGCGTTTCACTTACATTGTGCATCACTATGCTTCATGGTTCATTGAATCACTTGTGACATGTAGTCTCATGATCACAGAGTCTTCCTTGAATCCCCCATTTATGGGATTTCCTAGAATCCCCATTTATGGGACTATTATGTACCACCCTTCGGGGGCCGTTACATGAATCATAACATAACCTGGCTGGGTCCTTGTGTATTGATTGGGGGTACGGGGGAGTAGAAGTGGACATATGAATAATATCCAAGTAGTGTAGCATCAGAATCCTTCTGTAGTGTAGCATCAGAATCGTCCTATGCCATTCACATGTCTATATTGTACTCTGACTCACTAGCCACTGTTAGTTCTCTATTTATAGTAGATATTTCTATTAAAGTTCTCTCTCTGTTTATATGATGTACTTTCTTTCAGTTTCTTGTATCCTACTTTATCGCATGATTATATTTTCTAACCTGTTATGAACTGTTGAGATGTATTGTGCTCGCTCCGTCCTGATTGGGCACCGTTGAATGTTTACAGAGGACGACGATGAGGCTAGTGTTGACACTTTCTATGGGACAGCTCTAGATGATACCTGTGATCCGAATTTCCAGCCGGATCAACTAGCTATAGAGATTGAGGCTCCCTAGTTTAGGTTTTACTATTTCTTTTATTTGAGATCTTGATTTTATATATTTTTTATATTCTGTAGTTGAGACTTGTACTTTTGGATGTTTGCTGAGTTGTTATCTTAGACACTTAGACTCTTCTGATCATCTGTATTTTATTTTGAGTTCAATATCATATCGTACTTTTTCTTTCTTAGTTGTGATTGAGTTTACATTCTGCTATGTCACCCCCATTTGGGGAGTATAAACTGCTTAGCCTTATACTGTTAGATGCATTGAGACCGAGGACAGCGTTCTACCGCCGATACTGCGACATAGGCTGGACGTACCCACGTCTTGTGCCCTTACTCTAGGGTGCGGGTCGTGACACGTTTTTAGTGGTAGCCCATGCAGGTCTAGACTAGAAGTGTAGTGGTATTCGAACCAGAATTTTACTATAGCCTGCAGTAGGATATAGGACATTAGTTTTCAAGGTACTCAATCACATTAGGAAAAACTCTATTCTTGCCATCTAAATCCTTACTGTCAATTGATTTCTTTGAATTTTAACTGTCAGCCTTTGTTATATCGCTTCTTTCTCAGCAATTGATACCCTTGTTTGATCTGTCTTCAGGATGGTGGAGACGCGGTTACAGCGTACTATTCATGGGATACTGTAGAGGGGACTGCTACCTCTCAGCCAGTTCAGTAGGGTCAGGAGACTGCAGCTCCTGCCACCTCTGCTCGTATTGGGACTTCAGCAGCAGCATGGGGTATGCCTCCACCAGCTCGGAGACAGGACCCAGTCATCCCAGAGGTGCCTTTCCTGCAGCCGTCGCCTACATAATAGGTAGACGCGGCACAGATGTTCACCTACTTTAGCAGTTTATGGAGGTGCAGCAGGCCCGGTAGGCCAAGAGCATGGAGTTGGCCCTTAAGACAGTCGCAGCTCGACCAGCAGTCCAGCAGCCGAGGATACCTCGGATAGAGAAGTTCCAAAAGATGAGCCCCAGAGACTTCCTAGGGACGGAGGGAATTTTATATGCTGACAACTGGATCGAGCATATAGAGGAGATCTTCCGCCTGGCCCGGATACCGGCAGATTTCTAGATAGAGGCAGCAGCTAGCCGGATACGAGATCTTGCTCGCACCTGGTATCAGTCAGACCCCAGGGTGGGGGTAGCTGGACAGACCTGGGAGCAGTTCAAGGGCTTCATCAAGAAGAAGTTCTTTCCAGATGCAGCGCTCCGAGCCTTGGAGTCGCAGTTTGAGAGCTTAGTTCAGGGGAGCCTGTCTGTAGACGAGTACGCTGGGGAGTTCGGCCTCCTCGGCAGATTCGTAGAGGGCTTGAGCGAGACGGCGAAGGCCCAGAGGTTCCGAAAGGGTCTAGTAAAGGAAGCCAAGTCCTTGACCAAGGACAATAGCGATGCCACTTTCGAAAAGATTTTGACGGGTGCTTTATTGGCTGAGGACGATCTTGAGCTGAGGCTCAAGAGGGGGCGAGACCCTATTGGGGGCAGTAGCAGTGGAGGCCAGGCCAAGAGGCCTCACTTTCAGCACCAGTAGCTGAGGCAGTTCCAGCCGTAGCTGTTCCATCAGAGACACCAGCAGCAACCGAGACAGCAGCAGCAGGGCCAGAGACAGATTATCACTTGTGCTTACTGCAAGAAGCCCGGGCATGTCTCCAATGAGTACCGGAAGAGGCTGGGCCAGTGCCTAGTGTATGGTTCAGCAGACCAACAGATGAGGGAGTATCGTATGAGACGAACAGCTCAGGGAGCAGCAGTCAGAGCTGCAGCAGGCCAGCAGAGGGGACCAGCCCTGCCGACATAGTAGCAGAGGTTCGTCCAGCACCAGCAGCAAGACAGAGGAGGCCAGCAGGAGCGAGCTTTCACTGTGGCGGCCGAGGATGCAGAGGTAATAGGAGAGCTGATCGCAGGTTCAGTTTCTCTCGACTCCAGTCCAGCTTTTGTATTATTCGATTCTAGTGCTTTGAATAGTTTCGTATCAGTATCATTTGCGATTAGACACGGTATCATAGCTGAATCCTTACCTAGGACTTACAAGATCACGACCGGGGTGGCATTATCCTTGTGAGTGATGTTTGTAAGGGTCGGAGTATTATTTTGGGAGGCCGTGAGTTGGAGGTAAGCCTGCTCGTAATGCCATTGCCGAACTACTATATAGTACTCGGTATGGATTGGTTGAGCAGACACCATGCCAGCATTGATTGCAGAGGGGGTAGAGTTCTCTTCAGAGTACCGGGGGAGCCAGAGTTTGAGTACTCTAGACGTCACGCGGAGCAGAGTAGCAAAGTTTTCTGCGAAGTCTCAGTTGAGGAGCAGACAATTCCACACCCCTTGATAGCAGAGTATATGGATGTTTTTCTAGAGGAGTTGCCTGGATTGCCACCAGACAAAGATATTGAGTTCTCGATAGACTTGGTTCCAGGAGCGGAACCCATCTTTCAGTACGTCTATCGAGTGAACAACAGTTAGTTGGTGGAGCTGAAGAAGCAAGTGGACGAGTTGCAGGACAAGGGCTTCATCCGTTCGAGTTTGTCCCCATGTGGTGCACCAGTATTGTTTGTGCCGAAGAAGGATGGGTCAGTACGGATGTGTATTGACTACAGGGCACTTACCAACCTGACGATCAAGAACAGATACCCACTGCCGCAGATCGATGATCTCTTTGATCAGTTGAGCGAAGTTCGGGTGTTCTCCAAGATTAATTTGAGGTTAGGTTATCACAAGGTAAAGATAAAGGGGGAGGATGTTCCCAAGACCGGTTTCAGGATGCGGTACGGGCAGTTTGAGTTTTGGTTATGCCGTTTGGGCCAACCAATGCACCAGCAGTATTTATGAACCTAATGAACAAGGTGTTCCACCAGTACTTGGACAAGTTCGTGGTGGTATTCATTGACGACATCTTGGTGTATTTGAAGACCGAGGAGGAGCACGAGGAGCATCTGAGGATAGTACTGGAGACTCTCAGGAAGAAGCACATTTACGGGAAGCTCTCCAAGTGTTAGTTCTTCTTGGACCAGGTTGATTTTTTGGGGCATGTGGTTACTGGAGATGGGATCTCAGTTGACCCCAAGAAGATCATAGCAGTTGAGGCATGGACAGCGCCATCTTCAGTGACAGAGATCAGGAGCTTCTTGGGGCTGACAGGATATTATAGGAGATTTGTGCAGGATTTCTACCGGGTTGCAGAGCCGTTGACTCGGTTGACCCGGAAGGATGCTGAGTATGTTTGGTCAGAGGAGTGTCAGACAGCTTTTGATGAGTTGAAGAAGCGGCTTACGACAGCTCCAATTCTGACATTGCCTTCAGGATCAGGAGGATTCACTATCTATAGTGATGCTTCAGGAAAGGGGCTAGGTTGTGTCTTGCAGCAGCATGGAAAGGTGATTGTCTATGCTTCCAGGCAGTTACGTACCCATGAGAAGAACTACCCTACCCATGACCTGGAGCTGGCAGCAGTGATTTTTGCTCTGAAGTTATGGAAGGACTATCTGTATGGAGAGGGTAAAAATTTTTACAGATCACAAGAGCTTAAAGTATGTGTTTACACAGAAAGAGCTCAACATGAGGCAACGTAGATGGCTAGAGTTGATGAAGGACTTTGACATCCTACTTCAGTATCAACCAGGAAAGGCCAACGTAGTTGCCGATGCCTTGAGTAGGTATCCAACAGCCATGTGTTTGACTATGGATCGGCACTTGCTTGCAGACTTAGAGAGCCTTGGGATTGAGGTGATCGTGCCCGGAGTGCAGATACAGTTATGGGGCTTTCAGATACAGTCAGACTTGGTGGAGTGGATCAAGTCGACACAGTTTGAGGACGTTGCTCTGCGGTGTCTCCGAGAGCAGGTTCGAGTAGGATTGGTGGATGTCGAGTTTTCTCTTACAGAGGATGGTGCCTTTCGGCACGGTTCCAGGTTATCTGTTTCCAGCGGAGATCTCAGGGAGCAGGTTATGCATGAGGCCCACAGATCTTAGTACTCTATACAACCTGGTGCCAACAAGATGTATCGAGATCTGAGGGAGCATGTTTGGTGGTACGAAATAAAGTAGAAGGTAGCCCACTTCGTAGCTAGATGCTTGGTCTGTCAATAGGTCAAGGCAGAGAGGAAGAGGCCCGAAGGATTATTGTAGCCGTTGCCCATTCCGGAGTAGAAGTGGGACCATGTCAACATGGATTTCGTATCTGGGTTGTCACGTATACCAGGATGGAAAGACGCGATTTGGGTCATCGTTGACAGGTTGGCCAAATCGGCCCACTTTTTGCCATTTAAGGTGGGTACGTCTACAGAGAGGCTTGTGGAGATGTACATGCGGCAGATTGTCAGAATTTACGGGGTTCCGGTCAGCATCATCTCGGATCGGGATAGTCGCTTTACTTCCCATTTTTGGAGGAGTCTATAGACTAGTTTGGGCACTCAGCTCAAGTTTAGTACTGCATACCACCCCCAGGCGGACGGACAGTCAGAGAGGACTATTCAGACACTTGAGGATATGCTGCGGACGTGTGTCCTGGACTTTGGATATGTTGGCCCATTGGTAATATGGTCAAACTGATTCTAATAATTGATCAAATTCTGTCTTGATATATGAAGCTAGTCAGGATATCTCGAACTCTTGGACATGATCAAGAACGGCTATCTACTAAGTTCAAGACCGAAGCTTTGTTTGCCTGTTCGAGTCTGTATTTCTTTGAGCAATATATTTTTTATTTATTTGACTCTAGGAATACTTTGTACACCGAGTCGTACTGCCAAATAGGCTATTCCAAAATGATTTTAAAATGGTTTTAAAAATGTCCTTTGTTTTGAAAAATATTCGTATTTATAAAAGCTCCAATAAGGTTTTCAAAATTCCCCAAAAACTAATTTTAAAAACCCTAACCTAACCTTGACAGAACTCGGCCAGAGTTCGGCCAGAGTTCGGCCAGAGTTCGATTAGTGGCCGTTTTGTTTTTTGAATTCCGTGGAACTTGGTCCTCCTGCAGTTGCGGATTTGACCGAGATTTTCTCATCGAGTTCTGGCCGAATTCTGTCCAAATTCTGCCAGAATTCTGTCTTTGGAACTCTTATAAATAGAGAAGTATTTCGATCATTTTAACTCAGTCATTCACTTTCAATCTTCTCTCTATTCAAAGCCTACTGTCTTCCAAAGAGTTTTTCTAGAGCTTTAATTTTCAGATTCCAAGCCAGTTACAATTCTCTAGTCGATTTGCCAGTACGGTGCGGTCTAGAAGTTTCTGAGTGATTGTAATCAGAAGGCTTGATAGAAGAATACCTCTTCACAATTGAAGTTGGACGAGTTCTTCGTATCAAAGCTCGCATTGTAGAAGTTGTAAGGACTTCGTAAGAAAACTTACGGTTTTGCCAATAGTGGATTCAACTAGTAGCAAGAGTTCTACCGACTGGACTAGTCCTCAACAGAGGGAAACTAGTATACATCGCTGTCTTTGTGTTTGCTTTCTTATCTCTGCCTTTACACTATTTAGTTGTGATTATTATTCTCTGATCTTGCTGCTAACATTTTTTAATTAGTATTATTTCGCTGCCAACTCTATTCACCCCCCTTCAAGAGTATTCTGCTTTACGTTTTGTTCCTACAATTGGTATCAGAGCGGGTGTTACAGGTAAAGCAAGGTAACGTTAAAATTATTTATTCATTTAACTAATTGTTATATAGATCATAGCATAACACATGGCAACTGTGAAATTCATAAGTGAAGGCCAGGCCACAAACAGACCTCCACTGTTTGATGGTACAAATTATACTATTGGAAAACACGGATGAGTTTCTTCTTGAAATCACTTGACTTTGATTTATAATCTATTGTTACTGATGACTATCAAAAGCCACCTCGTATAAATGTTGATGGAGTTTTAGTTGAAAAACCCCATAACAGATATACAGAAGAAGAAAAAAAGGCCAGTCTTGACGCACGTGCTATTAACGATTTATTTTGTGCTTTAGACAGAACTGAATTTAATAGGGTGTCTATCTACACAACTGCTAATGAAGTGTTGAAGCTTCTTGAAGTCACACATGAAGGCGCGACTCAAGTCAAAGAATCAAAGGTCAGCAGACTTACTCAAGGGTATGAGGTGTTCAAAATGAAGCCCAACGAAACAGTTACTCAGATGTTCGAAAGATTCTTGGATATTATAAATCCTTTGTCCTCTCTAGGCAAAGATTACAGTAATCATGAAAAGATTTGCAAACTCCTGCGAGCACTTACCAAGAACTGGATTCCAAAGGCTACTGCAATCATTGAAGGGAATGACCTCACAACTATGTCCCTCGAAGTACTCATGGGTAAGCTACTCACTCATGAACTGGAGCTACAAGATTTTGAAGAGCCTGCACCAAAGGAGAAGACGATCGCTTTCTAGGCTCAGCACAGAAAAGCTGTTGAAGGTGATTCAGACAGTAGTAAATCTGATACTGAAGATCAAGCACTTCTAGCAAGGAAATTCAAAAGATTCATGAGATATGAGAAGAAAGCCAAAAAAAACAATAGCAGCAACAACTGGTATCAAGATGATGATGTCTGCTATGGCTGCAAGAAGAAGGGACACATGAAGAAGGATTGTCCTACAAACTCATCATCAAGCAAGAAGAGCAACAGGCATAAAAAAGGGAACCTGAAGAAATCAACATCTCGGAAGTATGCCAACACCAGCATATGGCATAAAAGTGAAGCCAGCGACTCAGAAGACAAACAATCAGAAGACACTGCAAATATTTGCTTTATAGCATCCGATCAGGTACTCTCTGAACCTGTAGTTGATACATGTGATGACTTCACCTTTGAGCAATTAGGAGATGCCTTCAGTGAACTGATAAGTGATTACAGGAAACTGCATAGCAAATATCAGACCTCTAAGAAGGTACTCAAAGAGTACAAAGGTAAAATAGAAAGACTTACCGACCAACTAGCTGAGGTTAGAAATAATGTTAGTGAGTCTGGTGAGCTTTCAGCTGTCAAGCTCTTATTACACGAGACTATCAAGTCATCTGAAGAGAAAGATAAGGTTATTGACTAACTGAAGGAAGAACTTTCTAAAGAGAAGAAAAGTCTTCAATGTGCACAAGTTAGAATGGAAGCACTCACTTCTGACTATACTAAGTTGTATGACACTTCCAAAAGATTGGAAATTAGGTTAGGAAAACAGCCTAAGATTGATGCTTGCTACCCTAACACGTATCACTTACCGAATAATCGGAACATTTCCAAACCAAACACTGTCAGACCTAACCCTATCAAACCTTTACCCCAAAAGGTTAAGCCCAAACAGGATTATAGGTATGCTTTCTTCTATACCCGAAAACCTAAACCTACCAACCATGCACACCAGTCAGCTTTCAACACTCAACATGCACAATGTCATTATTGTGGCGACACTGGTCATATTTCTCCAGCATGTAGAATCAAAAAGCTTATTGATTTAAATATTTATGCATGGATACCAAAAGCTAACATTTCAGGACCCTACAAGAAATGGGTACCAAAAGTTTTATCTACAAATTTTTTTGTAGGTGGAACACCTTTCACATGCTAAAAGCAAATGGATTCTCGACAGCGGTTGTTCACGGCATATGACCGGTGATGCTAAACTATTTGTAACATGTCGAAGAAAAAGAAGGAAGGTTATGTCTCCTTCAGTAACAACTTGAAAGGATATATCATTGGTATCGGTGATGTTGGTAAGTCTTCCTATCCTGTGATTAAGGATGTCTGTCTGGTTACCGAGTTGAAATATAATCTACTCAGCATAAGTCAACTAGCTGATCATGGTTATGGCATCAACTTTGGCAAAGACAAATGTACTATAGTTGATAGCTCAACTGGTAGTACTATCTTTGAAGGTATCAGGGAAGACAACATATTTGTTTTCTATTGTTGGAAGAAACTAACATTTCAGGTAGATGCTTAATGGCTAAAAGTGATGAGAGTCATCTATGGCATATGAGACTCGGTCATACAAATATGGACACAATATCAAGATTATCAACGAAGAAGCTAGTACGCGGTTTACCGGATATAACATTCAAGAAGGATTCAGTATGCAGCTAATGTGAAAAGAACAAAGCTACCAGATCCATATTCAAGTCAGTAAATGCAGTATGTACTACTAGACCTCTACAATTGCTACATATGGACTTATTTGGTCCTACCAGAGTTGTTAGCCTCGTAGGTAAGCTATATGCTTTTGTAATTGTAGATGATTACTCTAGATACACGTGGGTATACTTTTTGACAAGCAAGAATGATGCATTATCCGAATTTGTCGCCTTTTGCAAGAAAGTAAGAATAAAATAGGTTACATGATCACTCGTATTAGAAGCGATCATAGAGGCGAATTCGAGAATGCAAAGTTTGAGCACTTTTGTGACACACACGATTTTGTACATGAGTTCTCCTGTCCTAGGACTCCACAACAAAATAGAGTTATGGAACGTAAGAACAGAACTCTATCCGAAATGGCCAGAGTTATGTTAAACCAGTTTAGTCTACCCAAATATTTCTGGGCTGAAGCTGTCAATACAGCTTGTTTTGTTCTCAATAGAGTTCTAATTCGACCCAAATCGAAGAAAACTCCTTTGAGTTATGGTTTGATAGAATTCCATCAGTTTTATATTTTAGAATATTTGGTTGTAAGTGCTTTTTTCTTAATACAAAAGATAATTTGGAAAATTTTGACGAAAAGGCCGATGAAGGTATATTTTTAGGTCATGCGACCAAGAGTAAAGGATACAGATTATTCAACAAACGAAATATAATCATCGAAGAATCAATCAACGTCACCTTTGATGAATTGAATCAAATGACTATCGATGACAATGACGAAGATCTAATTGTAACAAGCTCAACACCAGCTGATTCTCAACCAAGCTCGGCACTAGCTGATCCTCCTAGAGAAGATCCAGGAACCAGCTACTTTCAGAGTCTGCCGAAAAGATTGAAATTTACGGTTGATCATCCAAAGGATTTGGTAATTGGTGATATTACTAAAGGTGTAAGTACTCGTACATCCAGTAGAGATATTGTTTCTAGTGTTGCATTCATTTCACATCTAGAACCCAAAACCATTGATGAAGCATGTTGTGATAAATTTTGGATAGATGCCATGCAAGAGGAATTAAACCAATTTATAGGGAATCAAGTTTGGGAACTTGTTCCCAAGCCTATTGATCATCCGGTCATTGGCACCCGTTGGGTATTCCGAAATAAACTGAACGATAATGGTTTAGTGACTCATAATAAGGCTCGACTCGTAGCTCAATGATACAATCAGGAAGAAGGTATCGACTACGATGAGACTTATGCCCCAGTTGCGAGATTAGAATCCATTCGTATGTTTTGTACATTTGCATGTTTTCATAATTTCAAATTATTTCAAATGGATGTCATGAGTACATTTTTAAATGGTTTTATAAAAGAAGAAGTTTTTGTAGCACAACCACCAGGTTTCACCGATTTTAAAAACCCTGATCATGTTTTCAATTTGAAGAAAGCTTTATACGGTTGAAAACTAGCCCCTCGTGCTTGGTATGATCGTCTAAGCTCCTTACTACTTGACAACGGTTTTTCAAAAGGCAAGGTTGACACTACACTTTTTATTAAGTCTTTTAATGTCAAGCTTCTCTTAATACAAGTCTATGTTGATGATATTATATTTGGATCTACTGATGAATCTCTTTGTCAAGAATTCTTTAAGTGTATGTAGAATGAGTTTGAGATGAGCATGATGGAAGAGATAAAATTCTTTCTCGGACTGCAAATCAAACAAACAGACAATGGGACATTCATAAATCAAGCCAAGTACACAAAAGATTTGCTAAAGAAGTTTGATCTGGATAATGTCAAACCTATTGGCACTCCGATGGCAACTTCAACAAAGCTTGATATTGATGAACAAGGCAAGCCGGTCGACACACGTAAGCATCAAGGTATGATCGGTAGTTTACTTTATTTAACTGCTAGTCGTCCAGATATTATGTTTAGTGTTTGCCTGTGTGCACGTTTTTAAGTTAATCCAAAGGAATCACATCTGTGCGCGGTTAAGCGTATCATTAGATTCTTTAAGGGCACTTCTTCTGTTGGCTTATAGTATCCCAAAACTAAGTTCTTTGACCTTATTGGTTACTCGGATGCAGATTTTGCTGGATGCAAAGTTGATAGAAAAAGTACCAACGGCACATGTTATTTCTTAGGCAAGGCTTTAGTCTCATGGTTTAGTAAAAAGAAAAATTATGTAGTCCTATCAACAATAGAGGTTGAGTATATCGTCGCAGGACGTTGTTGTGCTCAGATTTTGTGAATGAAACAAACCTTAGAAGACTATGATTTATTTTATACACACATTCCCATTTTCTGTGACAACACGAGCACAATTAATTTGACTAAGAATCCAGTATGTCACTCTCGTACTAAGCATATCGAGATTCGACATCATTTTCTTAGAGATCATCATCAGAATGGAGATATTGACCTTGTGTACATAGATAATGAGAATCAATTAGCTGACATCTTCACAAAATCTCTAGCAGAAGATCGTTTCAATTATTTACGTCGAGAATTAGGAATTTTGGACGTCAATAATATTAATTAATTTTGTTTCATGATTATATTTCAATACGCAAAAATTGTGTCAGAAACAAGCCAATAAAGAGTCTGTCTGTCACCACAACTACGGTTGAAGCGAAGCGGTATTTAAGAGTTTCCCGGTGAACCTCCGCCAGCTGCGACAATACTCCTACAACTAATCTAAGACAGTCATTGTGTAACAATATTTAATCTATAAAATAATATTAATTATATTAATTGAATGTTGAAATTATTAATCTTTGAATTAAATCTTTGAAATGAGTCAATGAAAAAGAAAGTGTTCCAAACCAACCCCAGGCAAATTCGGCCAGAGTTCGGTTAGTGGTATCTGGTTATATAACCAGAACCCGAGAGCCTTTCTTCTTCATTGCTTCTAAACCCACCTTCACATTAACAGCAGCCGCGTGAAAAGCTTCCAAGCCCTAGTTCTTCACCACTCCGTTTCTCCCAATCTACGTGGTGAAATCCATCCAAATTTTGGATTCGTGCGGAGATCGTTGTCCTCTACAACATACTTGAATCTCGGGAGGTATAACTCCGTATTTCTCCTTCTTTCTATTTCGTGCATATTTACTTTATTTGCACAATGTCTCCTAAGGGATTTATAAAACCTAGTTTTGTAATATTATTTATTATTAATATTATAATATTATTACTATTATTATTATTATTATTTGTGGGTTTAAAAATTAATTTCAAAATAATAATTGGCTTTTGATTGCTGACATGACCCGAGCCCGGACCAGCTTTCCGAAACCAGACCCGACCTGAACCCATTCTTTTTTATTTGAAATTCTGATTTCTTTAAAAAAAAAACTTGAGCTGGTCAACGTTGGACCAACTCTCCCCTCTCCCCCTCACTTCTCTTCCCTACTCTTACTCCCAGCACAACACTCCTTTACTCCCCTCCTTTATAACACACTCACCCACAACCATCTCTTCCCACTACTCCCTTCACTCCCCAAAAACTCTCTTCCTCTCTATTTCCAACTCCAGAAGCAAATCTCCACTCCACCACCACTTCCCTCTCCCTCACAAACCATCCGCCCCGACCCCGTGCGGCTCCTCCCGGCCGCCCGCGGCCACCTCCGCCCGCGGCGCCCGCTGTCTCGGCCCAACCCCGGCCGACTCCGGCGCTGACCCGTCGGCCCCTTGACAGACCTCCCTCCCGCGGCTTTCCAGCGGCAAGATCGACCTCCGGCGCCCCCTCTCGGCCGCTACCAGCGTACGTTCCTGGCCCCGCACCGTGCCCTAGGAGACCCCGTTCTGTTCCAGCATTCCGTATCTCCTGGCTACTTCCCTGGAGGTTCTACACTTTTCCACGACTTTCCATTCTTGGCCAAGAGCTGGGTTCCGACTTCGGACGCTGTCTCGGGTTTCCGTTGCTGTTCGGATCTCTATTATTTCTTTAATTTCATCTGAGAGCTCTAGCTGAGCAACCGAAGGTATAACTCATATGTCCCGTCCCATTTTGTAGTCTATGATGAGATTGGTCCACGAATTTCCTTCGGGAATTCGATTTTGGTTTATGTTTTATTTCCAAGATTTTTCGAGAGACTTTCGGAAAAGCCTATGTTAGTTGGTTTAGTTTTTCCGGAACTTTCGGAAGAGAATTCTGGGAATATTTGGTTTCGGGTTTTTTCGAATTGTTGTTGTGATGTTTTTTGGGTTGATTTCGGATTTCCGAATTCGTTTCGGGTTGTTCCGAATTAATATTGGGAATGACTTGTGATTATTTATTTATTTATATATTGGATTTCCCTGGTTTGGGATACTTGTAGGAAATTATGGCACACTTTCCCAGTTTTTGGGTTGACCGAAAATAGAGGAAGTACTGCCGGATTTTTCTATAAAATTTAATTATATAATTTTAAAATGGTTTTTTCGGAAAAAAATATTATTTTGGATTTTTGGGCGACGACCGTATTGGTCAATGGGCCCTGGCTAAGTGCAAACAAAACCGGTTTCGCCCGGACTTTGAGGCATTAGCCTATATGACGATTGGACCAATATCTGAGACTCACTATTTAATTTATTTTAATTTTTATCTTTATTTATAATTAAATTTTAGGATAATTTTATAACTAACAAATATTTCTTCTTATTTCAATTCATGTAAAATAATTTGTAAGGGCATAAGCCCAGCTTTTCTATTTTTTCTTTCTCTTTGGCATGTAAATATTATAGCGTAGGTTTTTTTGTCATTTTCTGGTTTTGCTGATTTTTAGCCTAGACGCGTAAAACTAAAATAAATAAATATTATTTTGATAGAAAAATTAATAAGATTTCTCTCACATTAAAAATTTATAAGTTTGTAATATTTAAACGACGATCATGTTTCTTCATTAAAACAAGAAGTTTAGTTTTATATATATAATTACGAAAATATAAAGTTTTAACCAATTAAATTGGTAACTACGAGTTTTTTCAAAATACAAGTTAAATTGATCTTTCCCTCGTTATTAATTACAACGCACCCGATAATCGCATTTTGTTCTTGTTAAATAAATAAAGATTAAAATTGATTAGGACACAATTAGAGATTGCAACTAGCATAGTTAGCTTGGTAACTCTGGAATTTGAGTCAACTTCTCGAATGTAGGATTTCGAGGACGAGGCTAATTTCCATCCCGAAGTCTCAACCCTTCAAGTCCAGTCTAAATTTGAGGCAAGTACATTTTGTGTTAGTTTATAATTATTTAATAATCGCTTTATTGCAAGTTTAAACCACGATGCAACACGGAACTCTCTCTGAGAGCACTGACTGATTGACTGTTGGGTACTGGAGAAATAGTGTAATGATTATGACCACATCCAAAATGATAACTTAGAACTGTATTAGCTTATCCCTCTTACATACGGGGATAAGCCATATCGTATCAATAGGATACAACTGTACAACCCAAGCCGGTCATATTCATTGTCTATTCAAATCACACTGTTTAACTGCTAGAAAACTGTTTATTTCAATTGTTTAAAAATGTATGATTCTATTATTATTTTAATTGTCAAATTAGCATGAATTGTACTTTGCTCCCTCCTGACTGGAGATAACATTTTTAGGGGATATTGAGGATGCTCAGCTGTTAATCAACAGCTATTATGACCCGGTTCTGTACCCCGTGGTGTTGCCAGAGTCCCCTTTGGAGGACGCAGGACCTGAGGCCGACGAGCCGAATGCTTAGCTCGACTTTCTTGTTTTCAGTTTGGTTGTTATTTTAGAAAAATTCTGTTATTTGAATTCAGTATTTTAATTCAGTTCATTTACTTCCAATTGTATTTATTTCAATGTTTAATAAAGTTTTAAATTTTCGAATATTGAGTTGTGAAAAATATAGATGTTATTGTGGTTACCTGCTATTGGAACAGCTTACTGCCGCCGTCTCAATAACGGTGCAGGCTGGGCATGATCCGGTTCGACCCAATTATTTGGGATCGGGTCGTGATATATTTTTAGTGGTGGCCCATGCAGGTCTATACAACATCTTAGAAAAACATACCTAGAAACAATAGAACACTAGAACATTGATTTGTCACAACATAGGTCCGAATTATATATAAATAAATATTTTTAATTTATTATAGACTGGTAGGATACCTTGCTTATGTTTGCATCCTAAACTTCCAGAATATGACCAAGGAAAAGACCACCCCTGCTGGCGATGAGGTGTCATCACCCGAACACACCCCATCTCCCCCAGCATGTCCAGACCCTTCACCGTTGCAGCTGACCGACCGTCCCCATCAATCTCCAGCACTCTGCGGCGTTTATGCCACTACTTCTGAAGCGGTGAACCCTACACTTCCCCGGACTGAGCCGCAGACCCCTGCGGTATTGGCCGCACCAGCTGCCCCACCAGTGCCCGTGGTTTCTATCGATCTAGTGGGCATGCTGTATGGAATGCTTGAAGCACAAAGAGCCCGAGCAGAAGCTCATCGAGAACAGACTGCAGCCCAAGCTGAAGCCCATCGCGAGCAGACCGCGATCATGAGAGAAGGCATGGAGAATGCCCACAATGTGGCTATGGCTGCCCTCGAGAGAGGAGGAACCACTTCATTGGAGCCATGACCTACGAAGGTAAGCATAATTCAGGAGTTAAGTTATATGTCATTAAGGCCATTATTTTGATTAGAGGCATATTATTACATGAAGGTCGAAGATATAGAGAGTTTCAAGAAGCAAGGCCCTCGACCTTTCAAAGGAACCAAGGGTATCATCTATGCCGATGAATTGCTAGACAGCATGGAGCGTCTCTTGAGCATCGCTCGACTCCCAGAGGACCTCAAGATCGAAGCAGTAGGACTCCAGCTGCAAGACGTGGCAAGCACCTGGTATCACAATGAACCCCTACTCCAGGACAAGCAACTTGACTGGGACACCTTCAAGAGGCTGTTCCGCAGGAAGTTCTTCCCAATTTCAGAGATGCGGAAGATGGAAAGACAATTCCAGGACCAGAAGCAAGGAAATATGACGGTTAGAGAGTATGCGGCAGAGTTTGGCCGACTTAGCCGTTTTGCCCAAAACTTGGTTGCTGACCCCAAGGACCGTGCTAAAAGATTCAAGTATGGACTAAGGGAAGAGATTTGCACCCCTGTGATCGCAGGTGGTGCCAAGACATATGAGAGGATCCTGATACGAGCTTAGGACGTGGAGAAGAGCCAGCCTTCTCGTTCAAAGAGGGATAATCCTGGAACTAGCAACTTCCAGGGTAACCAGAAGAGGCCCAACAACAACAACAATAGGCCTTCGTACCATCAGTAGTAGCACCATCAGGCAAGGACCAATGACAAAGCGCCTCAGAGGCAGATTCTTGTCTGTGATTTTTGTAAGAGGCCAGGACATCAGTCGAACATATGAAGGAAGAGGCTAGGACACTGCCTAGTCAGTCTATCGGACAGGAGCAACTCAGCAAAGAGCTCTCCTACCCACTCAGCAACAACGGTTCGGACAACACCAGCAGAATACCGGGTGAGCTTTTTCCCTAGTAGCAGATGAGCAGGAACCAGAGCAGGAACCCACCGCTGATGTCATCATAGGTTCCATTTATGTGTTTTCACATTCTGTTCTAGCATTATTTGATTCAGGTGCATCATATAGTTTCATATCATCAAAGTTTATTTCTGCACACCACCTAGATACGGTACTTAGCAAGATCATTAGTAGAGTTATGACCGGTGGTGGACCCATACCAATCATTAAGGCTTGTAACTGTCCCATCACTATCTCAGGCCATCAATTCTTAACACCCAAATTTGTGATGCCCTTGTCCAACTATGATGTAGTCCTAAGGATGGACTGGTTAAGTGAGCAGCATGTACTGATAGATTGTCATAGAGGGTGTATAATCTTCAACCACTAGGAGAACCGGAGTTTGAAATCTCTCGAGCTCCGGAAGACATGAAGAGTGTTACCTACTCCTCTATCACCGAAGAACCCGGGCCTCCTCACCCTATTATAGCAGAATTCATAAACATTTTTCCAGATAGTCTTCCAAGATTTCCGCCAGATCGAGGTATGGAATTCACCATCGATCTAGTACCCGGCTCTTTCCCTATTTCTCGGGGATGCTACAGAGGCAACCCCAAGGCGACAAAGGAGATGAAGGATCATATTGACGAACTGAAGGCTTAAGGATTTATCAGAGACGGGGCTTCACCCTGGGGAGCACCAGTTTTGTTCGTGCCCAAGAAGGATGGAACGGTACGGATGTGCATCGATTACCGGGCACTGAACAACATCACCATCAAGAACAAGTACCCTCTGCCTAGGATCGACGACCTGTTTGATCAACTCAGTGGAGCCGAGGTATTTTTAATGATAGATCTCAGATCATGCTACCACCAAATCAAGGTCAGAAAGGAGGATATTCCCAAAACGGTATTCAACACCAAGTATGGGCAATTTAAATTCCTGGTCATGCCATTTGGAATGACGAATGCTCCTGCGGTATTCATAAACCTCATGAACAAGGTCTTCCATGAATACCTGGATCAGTTTGTTGTTGTCTTCATCGATGACATACTGATCTACTCGAAGACTGAAGAAGAGCATGAAGAACACCTGAGGAATGTGCTGAGCACCTTGAGGAAGGAGAAGCTTTATGGTAAGCTATCTAAATACGAATTCTTTTTAGACAAAGTGGAATTTCTGGGCCATGTTGTCACAGGAAAAGGAATTTCGGTGGATCCAAAGAAGATAGCTGCTATTGAGAGGTGGACTGCACCAAGCTCGGTTGCAGAGATGAGAAGCTTTTTGGGTTTAGCTGGCTACTACCGGAAGTTTGTGAAGGATTTTTCCAAGATTGTTGAACCAATGGCGAAGCTTACCAGGAAGAACAAAGAATTTATTTGGTATGAAGCTTGCCAGTCAGCTTTTGAGGAACTGTAGAAGAGTCTTACAACTGCACCGATACTTGCGCTACCCGTAGGTACCGGCGGTTTCTCAATTTATAATGATGCTTCCGGTAAGGGATTGGGTTATATTCTTCAACAACACGGGAAAGTAATTTCTTACGCATCTAGGCAATTACGGACTCATAAGAAGAACTATCCCACACACGATTTAGAGCTTACAGCGGTGATATTTGCATTGAAGCTATAAAAGCACTACCTTTATGGAGAGAGAGTGGAAATATTTACAGACCACAAAAGTTTAAAATATGTTTTCACTCAGAAGGAGCTGAACATGAGACACAGACGATGGCTGGAGCTGATGAAGGATTTCGACATCAACCTGCAGTATCATCCGGATAAGGCTAATGTTGTTGCAGATGTACTTAGTCGATACCCGATGGTAATGTTCTTGACCAAGGAGCATCATTTGCTAGAGGACATAGAAAATCTTGGATAGGAGATTATACTGTCCGAAGAAGAAATGAAGAAAATAGAAAGAGAAGCCATTATACCAGAAGCTGAATCGTTATTGATGCAGTTCTAAGTGCGTTCAAGTCTTATGGATAGAGTTAAGGAGACATAATTCCAAGACGAGATGCTTTACAAACTCAGAGATCAAGTGCTGGCAGGAATACTTGAAGGATTCTCAATCGCCAGCGACGGAGCACAGAAGAATGGTACGAGGCTTTGCGTACCAACTGGCGAACGGGCTGATGCAAGAAGCGTACCAGTCGCAGTATTCCATACATCCTGGAGCTAACAAAATGTACCGGGATATGCGAACTATAGTGTGGTGGTACAGAATGAAGAAGGACGTATCCGGGTATGTGGCTAGATATTTAATTTGTCAACAATTAAAAGTTAGCAGACAGAGACCTGCAGGACTATTGCAGTCGCTCGACATCCCCGAGTGGAAATGGGAGCACATAATAATGGATTTCATGTCGGGACTGCCTCGATCCCAAGAAGGAAGGATGCCATTTGGGTAATCGTGGACCGACGAACGAAGTCAGCTCACTTTATCCCCTTCAAGATTGGTCTATCCACCAAGAAGTTGGCAGCACTGTACATGCGGCACATCTACCGGATTTATGGAATTTCGGTAAGTATTGTGTCTGACAGAGATACTAGATTTACCTCTCACTTTTGGAAGAGTTTGCATGACAGTTTGGGAACGCAACTGAAGTTCAGCACCGCCTACCATCTCCAGACTGACGGACAATCAGAGAGAACAATCCAGACGCTAGAAGACATGCTGAGATCCTGAATCTTAGAATTTGGAGGATCTTGGAAAGACTATTTGCACTTGATAGAGTTCTCTTACAATAACAGCTGCCAAGCTAGCAACGGTATGATACCGTTCGAGGCACTCTATGGACGTCGTTGTCGCACTCCACTTGCTTGGGACGACGTTGGAGAACGAGTGTTGCTTGGACCTGAGATGGTGACCGAAGCAGCAGAGAAGGTAAGAATGATCAGAGACAAGCTCAGGATTGCCCAGGACAGACAAAAGCATTGGGCCGATAGCAGCCGACGGCCTTTGGAGTTTGAAGAAGGCGACGGTGTGTTTGTGAAGATCTCTCCTACCAGAGGAACCATCCATTTCGGCAGAGCAGAAAAGTTAAGCCCCAGGTATATCGGTCCTTTTGAAGTACTTAACAGGATTGGAGAAGTGGCTTACCGGGTGGCTCTACCCCCAAGTCTCGAAGGCGTCCACAACGACTTCCACATTTCGCAGCTGAGACGCTACATCCCGGACCCGAGCCACATCTTGGACCATTCGGAGCTGGAGATTGGACCCAGCCTTACAGTGCCAGAGAAGCTAGTGGCAATTTTGGACAGGGGCTAGAAGAGAACCAGGAACTCTGTGACGTCGATAGTCAGAGTCATGTGGCGGCACAATTCACTAGGCTAGTCGACCTGGGAGCGAGAAGCCCAAATACGGGAGCAGTACCCGTACTTGTTTGAGACTTCAGGTACTCCCTAACCCTGCCTTTAATTTCGAGGACAAAATTTTCTAAGGAGGGAAGATTGTAAAATCCAGTTTTGTAATATTATTTATTATTAATATTATAATATTATTACTATTATTATTATTATTAATTATGGGTTTAAAAATTAATTTCAAAATAATAATTGGCTTTTGATTGCTGACCTGACTCGAGCCCGGACCAGCTTCCCGAAACCCAGACCCGACCCGAACCCATTCTTTTTCATTTGAAATTCTGATTTCTTTAAAAAAAACAAAACTTGAGCTGGTCCACGTAGGACCAACTCTCCCATCTTCCCCTCACTTCTCTCCCCTACTCTTACTTCCAGCATAACACTCCTTTACTCCCCTCCTTTATAACACACTCACCCACAACCATCTCTCCCCACTACTCCCTTTACTCCCCAAAAACTCTCTTCCTCTCTATTTCCAACTCCAGAAGCAAATCCCCACTCCACCACCACTTCCCTCTTCCTCATAGACCATCTGCCCAGACCCCGCGCGGCTCCCTTCGGTCGACTCCCGACCCCGCACACGTTTCCCGGCCGTCCCTGACCCGCCGGCCCCTTGCCGGACCGCCCTCCCACGGCTTTCCCACGGCCAGATCTGCCTCCGGCGCCCCCTCTCGACCGCTACCAGCATACGCTGCTAGCCCCACGCCGTGCCCTAGGCGACCTCGCTCTGTTCCAGCATTCCGTATCTTCTGGCTATTTCCCTGGATGTTCTGTACTTTTCCACAGCATCCCGTTCTTGGCCTGGAGCTGGGTTCCGACTTCGGACGCTGTCTCGGGTTTTCGTTGCTGTTCGGATCTCTATTATTTCTTTAATTTCATCTAAAAGCTCTAGCCGAGCAACCCAAGGTATAACTCCTCAGTCCCGTCCCATTTTGTAGTCTATGATGAGATTGGTCCACGAATTTCCTTCGGGAATTCGATTTTGGGTTACGTTTTCTTTTTAGGATTTTCCGAGAGACTTTCGGGAAAGCCTATGTTAGTTTGGTTTAGTTTTTCTGAAACTTTCGGAAGAGAATTTTGGGAATATTTGGTTTCGAGTTTTTCCGAATTGTTGTTATGATGTTTTCTGGGTTAATTTCGGATTTTTGAATTCGTTTCGGGTTGTTCCGAATTAATATTGGGAATGACTTGTGATTATTTATATATTGGATTTCCCTGGTTTCGGATACTTGCAGGAAATTATGTCACACTTTCCCAGTTTTTGGGTTGACCAAAAATAGAGAAAGTGTTGCCGAATTTTCTATAAAATTTAATTATATAATTTTAAAATGGTTTTTCGGAAAAGAATATTATTTTGGATTTTTGGGCGACGACCGTATTGGTCAATGGGCCCGGGCGAAGTACAAACGAAACCGGTTTCACCCGGACGTTGAGGCATTAGCCTATATGACAATTGGACCAATATCTGAGACTCACTATTTAATTTATTTTAATTTTTATCTTTATTTATAATTAAATTGTAGGATAATTTTATAACTAACAAATATTTTTTCTTATTTCAATTCATGTAAAATAATTTGTAAGGGCATAAGCCCAACTTTTCCATTTTTTCTTTCTCTTTGGCCTGTAAATATTGTAGCGTAGGTTTTTCTGTCATTTTCTGGTTTTGCTGATTTTTAACGTAGACGCGTAAAACTAAAATAAATAAATAGTATTTTGATAGAAAAATTAATAAGATTTCTCTCACATAAAAAATTTATAAGTTTGTAATATTTAAACAACGATCATGTTTTCTCATTAAAACAAGAAATTTAGTTTTATATATATAATTACGAAAATACAAAGTTTTAACCAATTAAATTGGTAACTACGAGTTTTTCCAAAATACAAGTTAAATTGATCTTTCCCTCGTTATTAATTACAACGCACCCGATATCGCATTTTGTTCGTGTTAAATAAATAAAGATTAAAATTTATTAGGACACAATTAGAGATTGCAACTAGCATAGTTAGCTTGGTAACTCTGAAATCTGAGTCAACTTCTCGAATGTAGGATTTCGAGGACGAGGCTAATTTCCATCCTAAAGTCTCAACCCTTCAAGTCCAGTCCAAATTTGAGGCAAGTACATTTTGTGTTAGTTTACAATTATTTAATAATCGCTTTACTGCAAGTTTAAACCACGATGCAACACAGAACTCTCTCTCAGAGCACTGACTGATTGACTGTTGGGTACTGGGGGAATAGTGTAATGATTATGACCACAACCAAAATGATAACTTAGAACTGTATTAGCTTACCCCTCTTACACACGGGGATAAGCCATATCGTATCAATAGGATACAACTGTACAACCCAAGCCGGTCATATTCATTGCCTATTCAAATCACACTGGTTTATCTGCTAAAAAACTGTTTATCTCAAATGTTTAAAAATGCATGATTCTATTACTATTTTAATTATCAAATTAGCATGAATTATACTTTGCGCCTTCCTGACTGGAGATAACATTTTTAGGGGATATTGAGGATGCTGAGCTGTTAATCAACAGCAATTATGACCCGGTTCTGTTCCCCATGGTGTTGCCAGAGTCCCCTTTGGAGGACGCAGGACCTAAGGCCGACGAGCCGAATGCTTAGCTAGACTTTCCAGTTTTTAGTTTGGTTGTTATTTTAGAAAAATTCTGTTATTTGAATTAAGTATTTTAATTCAGTTCATTTACTTCCAGTTGTATTTATTTCAATGTTTAATAAAGTTTTAAATTCCCGAATATTGAGTTGTGACAAATATAGATGCTGTTGTGGTTACCTGCTATTGGAACAGCTTACTGCCGCCGTCTCAATAACGGTACAAGCTGCGCATGATCCGGTTCGACCTAATTATTTGGGATCGGGTCGTGACAGGATTCAACCCCTTCAAGAGGAAGAAGATGACCAATCCTAGTGAGGAAGGATCATCTTCGAATCCACCCACAGATTCCTTCTTTTCGCCAGTTCAATCGAGCGATGGCGCGTTCGATGGGTTTTATTTTCAAACCCTAGATCAAGCCATTCTGTGGTATGGAGACTTTTCTATGAGATCCATATGCACAGGCGCTCCTATCAAATGGACTGTGTTTTCAGCTACCGCCCTTATTTTGAGGTATTAGGGTTACAACTCGTTGTTAAACTTTGTTTCCCAGTAGCTACTAATGCCATTAGACTTTTCTACTGCAATATCATATTAAACACGTTTGACGTAAGTACTCGTGTTGGCGGACTAGACATCGAGTTCAATGATATCTTCTTAGCGAAAATCCTTGGTATATCTAACGAAGGTGCACCGCTTGTTGATATTACTGAATTTGATTTCCTCGATGGTACGACACTTGCTAGTTTCAAAGCTGAACTCTGTGCACCTGATCGAGTTCGCTCTGGAAAGTTCAAGGCAAACAACTTGAACTTGTTTAATTATGAATTTCATCGCATCATCTACTCCACTCTTATTTTGAAGTCTACTTCAAAGGATGATGTCACATCATTTGAACTATCTGCTATGTATCACATTTTTAAGGGGATTCTTTTTTCTGCCCCTAAGACTATTATCCAGATAATGGGACGTTGTCGTGCAAGAGATAGAAATCTCTCTTATGCGATAATTCTCCCACGCATCTTCCAGCATTTTGATATTGATTTGTCAACTTGTACTCGAGACCCTGAGCCCAAGTTTCTTAAGCTATCTCGTCGTAGTATGACTGCTGCTGCTCCTCGTATTGCTTCTCCTACTGCTCTACCTCCTTCACCTACTTAGCAGTATGCCATGACCTTTGAAGGCATACACCAGCATCTTTCTGATTTGCACGTCTCGATGACGAATATGGCCCGCGAACGTGAGTTCCGCGATGTCACTCGTTATCAGGCGATAACAAATTCTCTCGCTGATCTCCGATTTGCTCAGACTGGACATTCTGCCGGTTCTATTCCTAGAGATCCAGCCATCTCTGGTTACCGCTGTGAGGATGAGGCTGTTCATGCCTACTTTCAGCCAGGTTACGCATATGATTGGTACCGTTCTGACCGTGCTCCTCCTCGAGACTATGTCGGTGAGTTTTACACTGGCACCCATCCTCACCCTTCTGGCGCTGGTACTTCTGGAGCTGGTCCCTCTGGACATGCCGGTCATGCTGATAATAATGATGATGATGAGGAGATGTGATATATTAGCTGATTTTTGAGACTTAGATATTATCTTCTGTACACTTGGAAATGCTCCGATATTCCAAGTTTCTGTCTTTTCATCTTTTTATTATCAGACTTGTACTGGATATTTATTGATGTTTCTTGAACATCATTTTATCTTTATGGGATACGTAGTTTATCTTTCACATCAATTTATTTATTTATTTATAGCATCTTTATCTGCTTCTATATGTTAAACTGCCTGTGAAATTAATCTCTGTTAAATCTTGTATATTCTCACTACATGATACATTATTTTCTTGTGTTTCTTCACTGTTTGTTTTTTATGCATTGATTGCGGAGGAGTTTTTCTCTTTTGCAATTATTTTGCTAAGTGACAACGGGGAGAAATAGGATCTAACATTTTGTTTTTGAGAATAATACAGGGATTGAACTATTTTGAACAATGTTGAACTATTTTATGGTATCTTACTCAAAAGATGTTATATCATTCATAGTTTGTCAATTATCAAAATGGGGGAGATTGTTGGCCCATTGGTCATATGGTCAAACTGATTTTAATAATTGATCAAACTCTGTCTAGATATATGAAGCTAGTCAGGATATCTCGGACTCTTGGACATGATCAAGAACGGCTATCTACTCAGTTCAAGACCGAAGCTTTGTTTGCCTGTTCGAGTCTGCATTTCTTTAAGCAATGTATTTCTTATTTTATTTGAGTCTAGGAATACTTTGTACACCGAGTCGTACTGGCAAATAGGCTATTTCAAAATGATTTCAAAATGTTTTTAAAAATGTCCTTTATTTTGAAAAACATTCGTATTTACAAAAGCTCCAAAAAGGTTTTCAAAATTCCCCAAAAACTAATTTTAAAAACCCTAACCTAACCCTGACAGAACTCGGCCAGAGTTCGGTTAGTGGCCGTTTTGTTTTATGAATTCTTTGGAACTTGGTCCTCCTGCAGTTGCGGATTTGACTAAAATTTTCTTATCGAGTTCTGCCCGAATTCTGTCCGAATTCTGCCAGAATTCTGTCTTTGGAACTCCTATAAATAGAGAAAGATTTCGATCATTTTAATTCACTCATTCACTTTCAATCTTCTTTCTATTCAAAGTCTACTATCTTCCAAAGTGTTTTTCTAGAGCTTTAATTTTCAGATCCCAAGCCAGTTACAATCCTCTAGTCGATTTGCCAGTGCGGTGCGGTCTAGAAATTTCTGAGTGATTATAATCAGAAGGCTTGATAGAAGAATACCTCTTCACAATTGAAGTTGGACGAGTTCTTCGTATCAAAGCTCGTGTTGTAGAAGTTGCAAGGACTTCGTAAGAAAACTTACGGTTTTGCCAATAGTGGATTCAACTGGTAGCAAGAGTTCTACCGACTGGGCTAGTCCTCAACAGAGGAAAACCAGTATACATCACTGTCTTTACGTTTGCTTTCTTATCTCTGCCTTTACACTATTTAGTTGTGATTATTATTCTGTGATCTTGCTGCTAACATTTTTTAATTAGCATTATTCCGGTGCCAACTCTATTCACCCCCCAACTCTAGAGTATTCTGCTTTACGTTTTCGTTCCTACAGGATATTCCTCGGAGGATCATCTACATTTGGTGGAGTTTGCTTACAAACAACAGTTTTTAGGCTAGTATTAAGATGTCACCTTTCGAGGCTCTGTACGGGCGTAGGTGTCGTACACCCTTATCTTGGGATGATGTTGGTGAGCGAGCTTTACTGGGACCAGAGATGGTTGTTGACGCAGCCGAAAAGGTAAAGCTCATCAGGGACAGACTTCGCGTGGCGCAGGACTGGCATCGGCACTGGGCCGATAGCCACCGGAGGCCATTGGAGTTTCAGGTACAGATTAGAGTAGGATTAGATTTAGGTTTGTTTGTTGTATTTTATTGATCATGTTTGTTTATAATAGTTAATTTGAGACCTTGCTTGTGATTAGGTTGGAGACCAGGTTTTCTTGAGGATATCTCCGACTCGTGGTACTATACGTTTTGGTGGAGGTGGGAAGCATAGCCCGCACTTTATCGGACCTTTCGTGATCAGTTGGAGAGTCAGTGACGTGGCATACAGGCTAGACTTGCCACCTGCACTAGTGGGTGTCCACAATATATTCCATGTATCACAGTTGAGACGGTACGTGGCTGACCCTAGCCATGTGCTCGATCATTCAGAGATTGAGGTAGGGCCTACTCTTAGTTATCCAGAGCAGCCTGTGGAGATTCTGGATCGCCGAGAGAAGGTGCTGAGAAACCAGGTGATACCCTTGGTTCACGTCGCATGGAGGCATCATTCTCCAGGAGAGTTGATCTGGGAGCAGGAGGATGAGATGCGCGAGTGATACCCATATCTTTTTGGACCAAGAGGTATACTTTCTATCCTTCTCATTAGTGCATTTTGTCTTTCAATTTCGAGGACAAAATTCTTTTAAGGAGGGTAGATTTGTCACTATCATATTTCTAGCATAGGGGTATTTTGGTCATTTTAAATTTTTGGGAATTATTTGGAATTATTATGAATTATTGAGATTTATTAGAATTTATATGATTTTTTGTATAATTTAATTAAGGGTTAATCTAGACTTTGACTTGTGTTGACTTTGGAGCCTAACCTAGAAGCTAACCCTAACTAAGGTTACTTGGTTTAGTATGTAACCTTAGTCTAACCTAGATCAACCATGATTGGTCATTTAGACTCAAGTTAGAATAGAAGGTTTTTAGTCATAAGCCGTGACTTATGGTTTTGAAACCAATGATTATCAACTTAAGCCATAGAGGACCAAAGCCCATAGCCCATTACTAGAAACCCTAACCCTAATCATCATGGCCGGCCACCTAGGGATCATCCCCCTATTTATACTCTCCTCTATTAGGTTAGCCTCTTTAGGAAATAGCAAGTTTGGAAAAAGAGGTAAATCCCATCTTTAGAAATTCATAAAAATCCATTTTAATTCCTTTTTAATCCAAACAAGTTGTATCGGATCCTAATTCATCTATACTTGCTGTTATTTGAGGATTATTCCAGCTTGGGATCGATTTGGGGAAAGTTTGCTAACAAGGAAGAAGATCTAGAAGAGGGCTTTTGCTTGAGGAGTTCTTCAATAGGTAATTGATACTAAAACCTATTAATTTCCAGTTTTCTTTGCATATAAGATTAGGTTTAGGGGTTACCTAACTGTCCATGAGTTTTGGGCATAATTTGGGTCCAATTCGTGTCCGTATCGGAAACGTATCGTATTGGTAATGTAGGTGTTTGTAGAAATACCACATGGGAATTGATTTTCGTATTTTTGAAAAGTGATTGCATGGATTTATAGATCTAGGTGATTGTATTAATTTTTGTGAAGGTGGTATTTATTTTCCATGAAATATAAAAGAATAGAACAATTATCGGAGGACTGGACTTTTACTTCACAATACAAACTCGCTTGTACAAAGAAAGCCTAGGGACGAAAACCTAGGTACAGCAATCTAAGTATAATTGTTTATTTTAGATTATGGGGGTGACGATAGAGGCTCGGAAAGGCGACGACCGCTCTGCCTTACTCCTTGGACGATCGGGTGCAGCTTTCTTGGCTCTGTGGAAGAACTGCTTGGCGTTGATGAAGAAATGCTCTCTCTTCAGGCTCTCTAGCTCTTTATGTCTCTATGCGCATCTGTCTCTGTCTTTTTATATGTCTCTCTATATCTCTCTTTGTGTGTCTCTGCAAGGGAATGGCACCCTGCTATTTATAAGAGTGGGGGGGCCTCATTAGGGTTTACAATGATTGCCCATTCCTGAAAGTCGACGGATAAGGATCATTGGATCTGGGCCGTTCATCGAGATTTGAGCAATAAATATGATTGCATCAAATCTTTTGTGGGTAATTAATGCTGATTGACATAAATCCTCCTGGTTTGTCATGCCAACCTCGGATTCCTCGACACGTGTCTTTAATTGGCTTATTTGCAAATGATCTGATTTATACTAATATTACATTGGGATTTACTGAGAGATTTCGATCAATCTGATGCCACGTGCTCTGCTATCACGCCACGTGTCAAAACAGCAGAAATCAGATCCGCAAGAAAGTTGGGCCGCATAAGGCTGGCCACGTGTCAAGGATGCCTAAGAGTGGCCCCCTGACTATTTGGACTGCATGGTAATGATTTGAGCCGTATGAGTGTGGATGACCGCATGAGTGAACCGCATAGAGATAGACCTCATGAGCCGCATGGGGATGGTCATCGTGAGCCGCACGGAGTTAGTCTTCATGAGCCGTATGGAGCTAGTCTTCGTGAGCCGCATGGGGCTGGTCTTCGTGAGCCGCATGGAGCTAGTCTTTGTGAGCCGCATGGGGCTGTCCACGTGTCAAGGCCGCATGACAGTTTCTGACTCTCGGAGGATCGTGTTCGAGATTTTCTTCGCTTCCCAAGGAGTCCGTCATTATGAGGGAGTCATAATGATATCTTCGTGTCAGAACCGTCACTTCGTCAGAGTTGTCAGCCGTCAAGGCTTTTAATGCCGTAAAGGACAAACGAGAGAGCTATTTGTAGGCCACGTGGCTCCTCTTTGAGCCGCATAGGACTTGTTTGAGCCGCATAGACGCTCGAGCATCATGGATACTTGAGCTGCATGAACTCTCTGAGCTGCAGGGGACTCTCTGGCCGCATGGATCTTTCTTTATTCTTTTTTATGCTTCTACAAGACTCCCTTCAAAGTTTTCAATTTATAAAATTGAAATACTTTGAATAAAAAGCATGGTCATCTATAAATTTTCCTGGCCGCAGATGATGTCCTGGGCGCATGGATGTCTCGGCCGTATGGATGTTTTCGGCCGCATTGAGCTGTCCGGTCCGCATGAATTCCTCGCCACATCATCCTGCCTTGGTAGAGAAGGTGAGGATTGCTCGGGAATCGCTCGAGCCAGCTATATTGAAGGATCGTCGGGATCTGACTCAGTTGTACGATCAATGGAGCCGTCGTACTGAAGATTGCGCGGCTCGGGAAGCGACTGCCTCTCGTAGGGTAACTGACACCCGGGAGCAGATTCTCGAGCTCCAGAGAAAGCTGGCCTTCCTAGAGTCCGAGCTCGAAGCTGCTCATATTGAGAAAGGGGTTGCTATTCAGGAGGCTGACAAATTTAGTAGAGATTCTGCCAATCTGGAACTTGCTCTGAAGAAGATGGAAAATGACTGGCAGGCATATATGTACTTGAATGATGCGGAGTAGTTGTCCCAGGAGGCTGAGCGCCGAGCTAGACAACGGCTTTAACGGGGGACTGTCTTGGTGAGAAACCGCCTCTTGGAGTTGTGTAATGTCGAACTATAGGCGGCCTTTTCTTCTTTTGTTCCTCTTTTTTTTGAGAGGGACGTGGTCCCCGAAACATGTAATGCTTTTTCAACTTTCAAATAAAGAGTAATTTCCATTCTACCCTTTATTTGTATTACTTGTGGTATTATGGTGATGTGTGCCCCGCGTGGGGGACTTGTCTGTGGACTTGTTACCCCTGGCATACCTTGGTTTTAGGTACGGGTAACAAGTTTGATTGGGGATACCTAGAGCAGTTCCACAGTAAGGTGGTCGTGGGCGTTCGGGGTATCGGGAGATAAAATGCCATGGAACAGCTGGGCTCCCGGGGCATGATGAGGAATGGTGGGCCTGTACTAAGAGACTTAGCAAAGGACATTTGTGGGCCTATTATCCTTGGCGTACCCCGACTTAGGATACAGATAATAGGATAAAGGGGAACCAACATACTTACTCAGAGGTAATAAGGACATGGCAAGTATGAGGGTTTTACCGTGGAGTCTTCCTACTCAGAGGTAATGAGGATATGGCAGGAGTGGACTCAGCAGAGGATATTTGTGGTCAACAGAGGATATTTGTGGGCCTATTACCCTTGGCGTACCCTGGTTTAGGGTACGGATAATAAGACGAGAGAGGACCAACATACTTACTCAGAGGTAATGAGGACATGGTAAGTACGAAGGTTTTACCGTGGAGTCTTCCTACTCAGAGATAATAAAGATATGGCAGGAGTGGACTCAGCAGGGAATATTTGTGGACCTATTATCCTTGGCGTACTCCGATTGTGGGTACGGATAATAAGTCGAAAGGGAATCATCATACTTACTCAGAGGTAATGAGGACATGGCAAGCATGAAGGTTTCTTCTACGGGGCCTCCCCACTCAGAGGTAATAAGGACATGGCAGAAGTGGGCTCAATGAAGGAGGGTACATAGAACGACTCAGAGGTAATGAGGACATAGAAGTTCTATGTAGGGGGGTGATTTGTTTTTGGCGGAAGTGAAACGACTCAGAGGTAATGAGGACATGGCCGTTTTGGAAATTTGTGGATCGGTTACCCTTTTTGTGCACTGGGAGTGCGGGTAGTGGATCATGAGGGAGTATCTCTTCCAGGAAGAAAGTTCAGCGGTATGGTCATACATGACTTACTATCTGAAGGAGTGACCGGAATGTGAGTTCAGAGGCACCAGCGGGTACATGACTCGATAATTTGGAATCTTGTGAAAGTGTGTGTTCAGCGGACCAGCGGGTACATGACTAGATAATCTGGAATATTGTGGATGTGAGTTCAGCGGCACAGCGGGTACATGACTCATTAATCTGGAATGGCAAAAGTGGATGTGAGTTCAGCGACACCAACAGGTACATGACTCGATAAGCTGGAATATTGTGGGTGTGAATTCAGCGGCACCAGCGGGTACATGACTTGATAATCTGGAATATTGTGGGAGTGAGTTCAGCGGCACCAGCGGGTATGTTTGCCATTGATTGTAAAAGTACAGAACAATTATCAGAGGACTGAACTTAGACTCACAATACAAACTCGCTTGTACAAAGAAAGCCTAGGGACGAAAATCTAGGTACAGCAATCTAAGTACAATTATTTATTTTAGATTCTGGGGGATGACGATAGAGGCTCGGGAAGGCGACGACAGCCCTGCCTTACTCCTTGGACGATCCGTATGCAACCTTGGCTCCTTGTGAAAAGATGGTTGGCGTTGACGAAGAAGTACTCTTTTTGCTCCTCTGTTGCTCTCCTGGCTTCTCTCTCTCTCTCTGTGTATTCTCTCTCTGACTCTGTATATTTTTTTATTCTTTTGTTGCCGGTCCTTATGCAAAGAAATGATGCTGGCTATTTATAAGAGTGGGGTATGATCATTAGGGTTTGCTAATGATCATTTGTTTGGAATGTCGGCGCTCCTTCAATCTATCTGAACCCTTGATCCTGATTGCAATGAATCTCGGCCATTAATGAGGATAGCACCGAATCTTGTGAGCAATTAATGCTGATTGCTTTAAATCTTCATGATTGATTATACCAATGCCCGATTGCTCGCCACGTGTCCCATTGGCTTGATGATAAATGATATGCCCTGATCTTAGTAATTATGACGATGATGTCAAATATACTTGTTGGGATTCGGTTAGATCCTTGATTGATTCGGTGCCATGTGTTTCGATTGTGGGTCCTGCCAGAGCCGCATAAGATGGGCAACACTTGAACCGCAGTGAGTTACTCTTCGTGAGCCGTATAGGATAATGCTTCATCGAACTGCAGGGAACGAACTCTCAATGAGCCGCATATGCATAGTCTTTGCGAGCCGCATGAGCTAGCGTTGTATTGAGCCGCAGGGGCTGAGCTCTCAGTGGGCCGCATATGGCTGATTTCTGCTAGTTATATAGGGTGACTTCTCAGTTAGCCGCATGAAGCTGTTCTCTATTTAAGCCGTATGAGATTTGCCACGTGGCAACCTAGGATTTCTGACGGATCGGGTCAGAGATCTTCTTCTTTTTCTGAAGAGTCTGTCATTATGGCAGAGCCATTATGACACTTTATGCCAGAGCTGCCACAGTCGTCAAATCGTGTCAGAGCATTAAATGATGCCACTATTCAAAGGGCCAGCTGTAGGGAAGGATCATAGGGGGACACGTGACATCGATCGAGCCGCATATTCCTGCTGAACCGCATACACTCTCGAGCCGCATGAGACGGAGAGTCTTCCTTTGAACTGTATAAGACATCTCCAATATGAGCCGCATGGGCTTCGTATCCGGAGCCGCATGGACCATTATTCTGATATTTTCCATGCTTCTATAGGATCCCCTTCAAAGTTTTAAATTTGCAAAATTGAAACACTTTGAATAAGAAGCATGGTCCCGTTCATGCCGCATAAGTGTCCCAGCCGTATAGATTCATCTGTCCGCATAGGCTCTTTGCCACGTGTCCTGACTACGTGTGCAAATCTTCATTAAATGCTCTTGATTCGTTTTGATTTAACGCCGTCTTTTAGGGAAGGATCCCAAGGGTCGGTTATGCCTTGACCGAAGCATTTTTGCCTTTATTTTTTGAAGCGGTGCGTAATCCGAGGCGTCATCCGAGACGTTTATTCGTTTTATGGGTCTCTTTCGCCTATAAATAAGAGTCTTTTAGTCCCCTTGGGTTTCTTTACCTTCTTTCTTTGCTCAAATTCTCTGTCGCCGACTTTGCTCTTTGTCTTCTCCCTTCATCGATCGACAATGGGTCCCAAGAAGGCTGCTGCTGCTGTGGGCAAGAAGACCGCATCATCCTCTGAGGCTGCGAAGGGCAAGAAGGCCGCATCTTCATCGACTGCGGCGGCGAACATGGCGGCTCCTCCGCCGGCTGACGTGCCTGCTTTTCACCCCGACGTCCACCCGCCTATTGCTGGTAGGATTCCTTAATATGAACTGCCATGGCTACGTCGCACATTTTATGCACGAGCCTATATTCCAAAGCATACTGTGTGTCCGACTCATGCTCGGGCCGCATGGGGTATGACCTAGGTTTGAGCCGCATGAAAGTGTTGCATAACTACTTCTTTATCAAGACCGCATAAGCTCATCAGGATTTGGACCGTACGAGCTCTTTCAAACTGAGCCGTTCAAGTACATTTCGAACCGAACCGCATAAGCTCATCCTCGCTGGACCACATAAGCTCATCCTCGCAGGGCCGCATAAGCTTTTTCGAGCCGAATAAGCTTATTCAAGTCGGACCATATTTTCATACACTCCCTTCGAACCGCATAAATTCCTCCGTAATGAGCCGCATGAGTTCCTTTTGAACGGAACCGCATAAGCTTATTCGCACTGAGCCGCATAAGCCCATTTAGACTGATCTGTACAAACCTTCTTAAACCGAGCCGCATGAGGCTATACTGAGCTGCATAAGCATCATGTAGTTTTGTGTTTTAGCTATCTTTTTGACTTGTTTCTTTTGCCTCTTCTTCAGTGAATCTGCCCGTGAATCCTGCGAGGGAACTTATGGTAGGCTCCCGTCAGTTTGCCTCGGGCGTACATCGGGATGACTTAGTTCGTCAGGTGTCCGAACAGCTACTTGTTGACGAACCTTTGGAGCGACTAAATGCTATCAGGGTTCAATCTTTTCAATTCCTTGGTGATATGATGAGCTCCGGTCAGTCTGATGGAAAGTATCTGAAACCGGTTTTCCTCTTTGGGGATGCGTTGGTCATAGAAAACTCCCGAGTGCTGGATGTTTTCGAGAGTTGGGATTTTGACCTGGACGGGATGCCAATTCACATCCCTATTATGAAGCGTCATTTCCCGTTTGAGTGGTTCAATATGATCGTTCTGGATAGGCAGATGCCGGACACCCTCACTCCAACCCGACCGGGGATGTTTGTCGGTAACATTCGTTATAACAGAGCCACTGGGTCAGTGCACGCGGTCAAAGATCCGGCCAGTCGGTCCGTGATGGGGTTAGTTCCACGTACCTTCATCAACACTCCCGGCCCTAACTTTTCATTCTCCCAGGCTGATATCTTCCTGAGTCAGCTTGCTCGTAAAGGGTCCTATCCTATTGGCAGATTGGTAATGCCGAGCTGGTTGTACCCCATTCCCCCGTGGGCTAATCTGACCTCATGGATTCTGCGAAAGTTTGAAGAGTTTTTGCGGGGAGTCAACCTTTATGACGCTATCCGGGGTACCAGCCACGGGTTGCCCGTTAATAAGCCACTGTTCATGGCCCTTCTGGAGATGTACAATCATCGGACGGGGACCTTTTTTACCCCTGTTGGAGAATTGGGGCTCGCTCTTCACGAGATGTATGCTGTCTCCAAGCTCCCCTGGGGGAATAAACCCTTCGAAGTGTACACTCCGACGAATGAGGAGCTCCAAGATTTGGATCGATGATTCCCTGGTTTCGTCGCCGTGTATCAAGAACTATTACGCCATCATAGCACCTGTCACCGGACGACTATCCAGAAAAATGACAGCTCGGAAGGGGACTCTCCCCATACTAAATCTTTGGTCGCGTACCTTTTCAAATTCAGCACGGCTGGCCGGGTTACTTCCCGAGATCGTTTAACTCCTAGGGAAGTAGAGGCCTTGGTGTCGACCGCTGAGAGGTCGAAGTCTAAAAGTGACAGGTTCAGGAGCCAGATTGACTCCTTCAGCTACTTTTGTTATGGTACCCGGCGGTTGTCAGAGAAGGCACTCTTGGCCGGGTTTCTAATGGTATGGCTGCACAACTGCATGGTCTCAGGAGGGGCAGGTTCTATTGAGAGGATCAGTCGCCACTTCATTCTTCCTACCGTGAAGTTGGCCTTTGGGGTCAGGCTGGCTCTTCTTCCCACCATGGTATGCAGTATTCAGCATGGTCTCCGTGCCTTCTCGTCCAAGGTCATTGCTCGTGACGTGGCAATGGATTTTGAACGTGTAGAATTGTCTTATCATTACTTGCTGGGATGGCTATTGCTGCATTATCAGTCCTTGATGAGGCCGGGGACGGAAGATGGCGTTACAGATGACGACGTGTTTCTTTTCAAGTATCACCACCAGCCTTGGGAATGTAGTACCATGCCGGCGTGTCGGAGGATGCTGGCGAGGGTGGACGGGTACAATTTCTTTGTGTCCATTCCTCGTTTTACTGATCAAGAGGTGAGGAGTGTTCATGTTGATGGGGTTGGACCTCCTCATTTATTGCCTAAAAAGATACGTTTCTGGCTGCGTAATATTCGCCCGGCGCATCTAGTTTATCGGAATCGCAATACTGTGTATTTGGAGCCCTACTTGCCTAGTAAGTTTGCCCGTCAATTTGGGTATAGTCAGCTATTCCTCGGGCGCCCCAGTTCTCACCTGGGATTTGAAGGTAGTATTCTTGACGGTATTAGGGCAAGGAGCTACTATGACACCTGTCACACTCGGACTAGCTTCTTGGTTCCTGCCGCAAACGTGATAGGGGAAATCTTGCATATGGCGGCCCTATATCATGTTACGGCGAATCCTCCCCCCCTCGATTTTGACTCGAGGACTAGCTTCATTGTGGGCACTCGCCTGGCGGAGAAGGCTACGACGTCGAGGGCCAAGAAGAAAGGGACGAATAGAGTTCCTTCGCCCGATTCCAAGTCCTTCGACACAATTGAGGAGGACAACGAGCGGGATGACGAGGTCTCCCTTTCTTCGGATGACGAGACAATGGCGGGTCAGTCTCCCGTCATGGCAGGTGACATAATGACGGATCAACCGTCGGCTGTATTTGATAAAGCAGCAGACCAGTTACTATCTGTGTCGGAGGTGGTACGGGTAGATCTACCGCCCGTCATGCCTGGTCCTTCACGTAAGCGAGGCAGACGTGAGTCTACTGGAGGAGGGGTAACTTTTTCTGTAAAGAGAACGGCGATCGGTCCCCGTAGACTGCTTATTACGGAAAAGGGTGAGGATGTAGACGGCATTCCAGAGGTACGTCGCAGCCTTCTCTTTGTTGTAGTTTTCTTCTTTTCCGAATATATGACTTGATTACTTTTCTTTGTAGATGTCTGGTGAACCGTCCTTTCCTGAACCATCTATTTCCCCTGGAGCTGATCCGGCCCTTGTTGCTTTGATTAGCAGCGTGTGTGCCGCGGTCCTTTCTGTGGGTGCTCTCTCAGCAGTGGTTGGAAGCTCCCAGGTTGCTGAAACCTCGGCCCAGGGTGACGAAGGTTTCTTTGGACCCGTCCCCGAAGCCGCTGATCTTCAGCAATGCGACGCCGATCCCGGTGCGCCCCCTCCCGAAGATACAAGGGCGGAGGAGCCTATTATGCCAGACTCGGAGGTTGTTGGTGAAGGGGCTGTGGTGGCTGCAGGCGAACCTCGGCCTTCATGCTCCTCCACTGGTAAGATAAGCCAGATATTGACTAGTGAGGGGGCTTATTTACTCTATCAGTATATTCTCCGGGTCAAATCGATTCATGGTTTCCTTGGCCCTGCAGGTCCTGACCCTTTACTTTCTACCGTGGATGTTGTTGGGGAAGGTTCGGCCTTTCGTGATACGGGAGAAAGGAGCATTCCCTCCCCCTTGCCGTCCCATGTCGAGGAGTCTCCTGCCAGCTCTAGGCCGACGGGAATGGGGTTGGCGATGGTCTCCGCCGTATCCTCTGCAGATTATACGGCTCCAGAGACCGACCTCTCGACCCTGCCGAGTATTCAAGTTTTGCAGGCTGCCGAAGAGGAGTTGGCCGCTGTTCAAGCGTCCTTTCATACGGAGCTGGTTTCTCTCGTAGCAGGAGCAGCAAATTCATTTGCGTCTTCTTCGGTGCTGCCAGCTACGCTTCCGTTGACACCAGCCTCCACGGAGACTCTGAACGAGGCGATACAGGACGTGGTAGACAGCTTCTATCGTCATTTGACAAGGGGCGTAGACGCTGCCATAGGACGAGGGACCCAATTTTCTCTATCTCTTCAGTACGCTCGGGGTCAAATTACGACCTTGAAGTCCCTTCCTGGCGGGGTGGGATTGGCTGTACTGCTAGAGCCTAAGCTGACAGAGGCTGATCAGCTTGTGACCCAACTATTGGCGATACGACAGGCGGGCTTGCCTGCTGCGATCAAGCGGGAGCGTGGCTTCCTCATTGCTGCTCGGGATAAGATTAAGCTAGCCCGAGATATTGCTGGACCAGTTGTACGGGGGGACCTTGATAAGTTCTCCGCTTCGTATGACCAGCTCGGTTGTAGGAGTCAGGCTTGCCGTGCTCGGGAAGAGTCCGCTTCTCGTAGAATTGCTGATACGAAGAAGCGGATTCTTGGGCTCCAGAGGCAATTGGCCTTCTTAGAGTCAGAGCTGGAGGCTGCTTAGGCGGAGCAGGAGTCGATTGTTCGGGAGGCCGAGAAGGTTTCCCGATCTTTCGATAGCCTGGAGCGAGCTTTTAAGATATTTGAAGATAACTGGCAGGCTCACGCTCATCTGGAGGATGAGGCGGTGCTGGCCCGCGAGGCAGAGCGTCGAGCCTCCCAGAGGTTTGAGCGGTCCGTTGCTTTACTGACAGACCGTCTCAGGGCGTTATGTGCCCCAGAGCAGTGATCAGCCGTCTGTTTTTTTTTTGCTTCTCTTTTTCTTTTTTTGTAAGGGATGTGATCCCAAATGAAGTAGTACGTTAAATTTTGAAATAAATGAGTATGTTTTAACTTATCATCTCTTTCTTGTACTTGTGGCATCTGTGGAATTGGACTTGCTGGGGGATTTATTTGTGGACCTGTTATCCTAGGCATACCTTGGTTTTAAGTACGGATAACAAGTTTGGACAGGATGTCCGGAACAGCCGTGGCAAAGTGGTCATGGATGTTCTCGGTGCTAAAAAAAGGAATGTCGTAGAGCAGCTGGGCTCCCGGGGCATGGTGGGGTAGTGGATTTATGCTAAGAAGCTTAGCAAAAGAATATTTGTGGACCTATTATCCTTGGCGTACCCTGGTTCTGGATACGGATAATAGGGTGAAAGGAAAACCAACATATTTGCTCAGAGGTCATGAGGACATGGCAAGCATGAGGGTTTTACCGTGGAACCTTCCTGCTCGGAGGTAATGAGGACATGGCAGGGGAGGTTTTACGAAAGATATTCGTGGTCAACAGCGGACATTTGTGGACCTATTATCCTTGTCGTACTCCGGTTGTGGGTACAGATAATAGGTCGAAAGGAGACCGACATACTTGCTCAGAGGTAATGTGGACATGGCAAGCATGAAGGGTTCTTCGACGGAGCCTTCCCACTCAGAGGTAATGATGACATGGCAGGAGTGGGCTCAATGAAGAGGGAGTACATAGAACGACTCAGAGGTAGGAGAACGTGGAGGTTCTATGTGAGGGGCGATTTATTTTTGGTGGAAGTGAAAATGATTCAGAGGTAATGAGGACATGTCCGTTTTCGGAAATTTGTGGATCGATTACCCTTTTTTGTGCACTGGGAGTGCGGGTATTGGATCATGAGGGAGGATCTCTTCCAGGAAAAAAGTTAAGAGGTATAATCATACGTGACTTACTATCTGAAAGAGTGACCGAAATGTGAGTTCAGAGGCACCAGCGGGTACATAACTCGGTAAATCTAAAGGGGATGTAGGGGTACATATTAACAAAGTGGGAGTCCAGCAGCACCAGCGGGTACATAACTCGATAATCTAAACTGGATGTAGGGGTGAGTTCAGGGGCACCAGCAGGTACATGACTCGATGATCTTAAAATGTTGTGGGTGTGAGTTCAGTGGTACCAGCCGGTACATGACTCGATAATCTGAAATGCTGAGGGTGTGAATTCAGTGGTACCAGCGGGTACATAACTCGACGACCTTGTAGCGAATATCGTTTAGACATAATATTTCTTCAGGAACTTGCCGTTGACGGACAGCATGAGCAAGTCTCCGTTTTGCTTTGCAAGGCGGTAAGCACCGTTGGAGAATACCGTCTCAATGATAAATGGACCCTCCCACTTTAGCTGGAATTTGTCGGCGGTCTTGTGAGTCATGACCATTGGCCTCCGGATTGCCAAGACGAGATCGCCTACCTGGAATGTTCTGATTTTGACCTTCTTGTTGAAGGCTCCTGAGATGCGTGCTTGGTATAGCTCGATCCTTTGCTGAGCTAGGAGGCGCTTTTCATTTAAGGCCTCTAACTCTTGCAATCGACGTCGGTAGTTATCATCGGTTGTCAATTGGTGTGTGAGGGTGACACGTAGTGAGGGGATCTGTGTCTCCAATGGGAGGACTGCCTCACTTCCGTATACCAGGGAGAATGGTATATTTCCGGTGGCTGTTCGGACCGTGGGGCGATAAGCCCATAAGCACTCGCCGAGCTTGTCGTTCCAGTCACGTTTGCTGGAGGAGACAAACTTCTTGAGAAGTTTGATGATTGTTTTGTTGAACGCCTCTGCTAACCCATTTGCTGTCGGATTATACGACGTCGAGGCGATATTCTGAATACGGTGCTTATCGCAAAACCGATAGAATGCGTGGCTTGTAAACTGCGGACCATTATCATGGATGATCCTTCGGGGTAGTCCAAAGCGGTAGATGACATGGTGTTTAAGGAAGCTGATCACGTTTGAAGTCTTGACTTCTGCGAGTGGGACAACTTCCGTCCATTTAGAGAAGTAATCAGTGATCGCAAGTATGAAGCGATGTCCTCGGGAGGAAGGTGGGGTGATTGGACCAATGATATCCATTCCCCATACTTCGAATGGCCAGGACGCCACCGTCGGATGTAAAAATTCGAAGGGTTGGTGGATGAAGTCCGCGTGGACTTGGCAAGCTTTGCACTTTCTAGCATAATCTATCGCGTCTGCCACCATTGTGGGCCAATAGTAGCCCATTCGGCGAAGGCGGTCTTGCAGTTTCGGGTCGGGCTGGTGGGCCCCGCAAACACCGTCATGGGCTTCTTGTACGGCTTCTTTGGCTTCTACGTTTGACAGACACCGAAACAGTAATCCATCGTAGGAGCGGCGATACAGTATTTTCGTCTCTGTATCGTAGAAGAATCTGAGAGAACGCCTTCTGATGGAAGTAGCTTCCTTTGGGTTCTCAGGAAGGATATCGTAGACGACGAAGTCGATGAATGGTTGTCTCCAATCTGGGGCGTCATCGATCGTCTGTGCGGAATAACTTGCGACGAATTGCACATTGTTTTTGGGACAGACCAGTTCATGGCCTATCACTTCCACTGATTGTCGATCATAATTCGGAACTGCTAGGGAAGCGACGAGACCAGCTAGGGCATCGGCTTCAATATTTCGGAGACTGGGGACATGCTCGATGAAGAACCCCTCAAATGACGAGATGATATTAATCGCTATTTGATGATAAGGGATCATGTCTTCATGGCGGACCTCGTATGAACCCCGGATCTGATTGACGATTAGTTGGGAATCACCGTATGCTTCAAGGTATTCTACCCCCAGCTCCCTTGCAAGTTGGAGGCCAATGACCAGAGCGTTGTACTCGGCCACATTGTTAGAACAGGGTTCGGTGAGGGAATAAGCGCGGTTAATCACCAATCCGGAAGGAGAGATTAGTACTACTCCGACTCCGACGACTATATTACCTTTAGGTCCGGTCCTCGAAGCACCGTCGAAGAACATTCGCCATATATTTTTGTGGGAGGTTGTATGCGAGTCGACGACCTCATTTGGGATCTCTTCATATATCCTGGAGGACTCCGAGCCTGGGTGGGCTGCCAAGAAATCTGCCAGGACTTGACCTTTGACTGCCTTTTGGGGGACGAAGATTATATGATAAGGGGACAACAGTATTGCCCATGTAGCGAGGCGAAAGCTGAGTGTCCCTGGTTTAGTCATGAGGACCCTGAGAGGGTTAACTCGTGAGATCATATGTATCGTTTGTCCGACGACATAGTGTCGCATTTTCTGAATGGCGAACACCAGGGCGAGGCATTCCTTCTCCACAGCGGTGTATCGGTGCTCTGGTCCAATCATCATTCGACTGAGGTAATATATGGCCTGTTCATGGCCTGCATCGTTATTCTGTGCCAGCAGAGCACCGAGGAAGTGTTCCATTGCTCGTACATAGAGCAGAAATGGTTTTCCAGGGACTGGGGCTACCAAGACCGGAGGATTTGACAGATATTCTTTGATGCTATCGAAAGCACGCTGGCATTCTTCGTCCCATATGAATTAGACTCCTTTCTTTATGAGGTGCGTAAATGGTCGGCATCATCCGGAGAGGTTGGAAATAAACCTTCTGATGTAAGCTAGCCTTCTCTGAAGGCCTCTGAGTTCGCGAAGATTTCTCGGGGGGCCCATCTCCATGATTGCTTTTGTCTTTTCAGGGTCTACATGGATACCCTTTGCAGTGATGATGAAGCCTAAGAACTTTCCGCTAGATACGCCCAGGAAGGACTTCGTAGGGTTCATCTTCAAATTGTGCGTCCGTATTAGGTCGAATACCGTCCTTAGATCCTGCAGATGGTCTTCTTTGCTACGGCTCTTGACGGCTATATCATCAACATACCACTCCACCGTCTTGCGTAAGTGGTCTCTGAAGATGATGCTCATAGCTCTTTGATATGTGGCGTCAGCATTCTTTAAACCGAAAGGCATGACTGTGTAGCAGTACGTGCCAATCGGTGTTCGGAATGATGTATGCTTTTCGTCGTCGAGAGACATCTTGATTTGGTTGTATCCCGAGAAGCCATCCATGAATGACATGCGCTCGAAGCCGCAGGTGTTGTCGATCATGATGTCTGTGATAGGAAGGGGAAATTCATCTTTGGGGCATGCCTCGTTTAGGTTGCGAAAGTCGATACAGATTAGAATCTTCCCATTCTTCTTGAGGACGGGTACTATATTGGCGACCCATTCAGGATGTTGCTCCTCACGAATGAAACCGCTGGATATCAATTTGTTGACTTCAGCTTCGATTGCGTCCATGGTGCCTGGACGGAAGCGTCGCTGCTGTTGCTTGACGGGTTTCGCGTCTGGTCGAATGTTAAGTTTGTGAAGAGCGATGTCAGGATTTAACCCTGGCATGTCTTCATAGCTCCAGGCAAACACATCAATGTAATCTCTGACAAGTTCTAACAGCGACTCTCGTTCTTCGTCGGTGAGACTTTTACTGATGAAGATCGGTTTTAGAGAAGATTCGCTGCCGAGATCCACTTGTATGACCTCATCTTTAGTAGGGGGTTCTCTCAGTTCGAACCGCTTTTTCTATTGTGCGTCTAATTGCTGGGCCCATGGCTCTAGCTCGAGGATTTCGGAGATGTCTTCGTCTTCTTCGTAAGCGTCGGCGAACGCCATGTTGACTGACATGACTTGTCTGAATACATCCCCGATGCTGGTATCTGAGTCGGAAGTTGGTGATCCGGTTGAATGCGACTGCCAGTCGCATTCTTCATCTGAACTTTCCGGGGTCGTAGTAGGCATTGCATACCCTAACCCGTATCGAGTTTTGTTATAGTGGTTCCATGGTTTGCCCGCCGGGGCTGGCGGCTTCAAAGGTAATCGTCGCCCAGTGCCATAGTTCATTCCTGGCGTAGTCTCCAGATCATATCCCTGTTTCTGCATAAGATATTTGGATTGAGGGCTATAGAGATACAGAGGCAGTCTCCCGGCATCTGACCCGAGGTCGTCTTCTTCTATGGTACGGGGATGAGGGTTGTTCGTCCGGCCGAAGATGACTGGATGATCTTCTCCCTTGTGTATTCGGTAAGCGTCTTCTACTGGAGTAAGCTGGATTGCGGTGTACACATTTGTCACATGTGTGTGTAGGTGAGCGCCTATACCGTGTTCCATAGCATACATCGTACATAGCTTATTGAGCTCGGTGTAGTTCAAAGATAACCCTTTATTGATGAAGTAAGATATCTTTTCTAGAGGGATTATATCATCAGCGGAGGGGACATTTGTGTGGGCGGCCACATACTTGGCTAGCTCTGGTTCCTCTTTGGCTATCCCCTGTGTGAACGAAGACTGAGAAGACTATCTAGGAAGCTTGATCGTCAGTGGTCCAGTTGATGGAGCAGAGCACGGAGTCGTTGGCAGGCTGGCGACCCCCAGTTTGGCATTCAATATGGAGCGAGGAGTGGCTGGTTCGCTGGAAGTGTCAGACCTTGCATCGTGTTGACAACCCTTCTTGGGAAGGCGTATCGTCATGGGCCTGTCCGAGGGGTTGAGCTTCCCTGCTTGTGGTTGGCTGACTCTTGGTAACCTGATGGTTAGTGGCTCCGTAGTGGGTCTCGGCGCTTGGCCGGACCTTGGCAGCCAGATTATCATCTGCTCCTCTTGCGCCGAGAGGCTGATCGCGTCCTTCCGCAGAGTTGCGGTGAGGGGTGCGAACTTGCCCGGTTTACGAGCTTGGAGGTAGATCATCAGGGGTCCTTCTGATCCCGTGGCTGTCTCAGTTTGAGCTTGTGCGTCTCCTTCCTCCAGGTGCCTCTTCGACTTTTCGTATAAACAGGAGTCCGAGTAGTAAGATTCGACCCCTTTGAAGGGATCGATGTCAGCAAACTCTGTCTTCATGAAGCCGTGTTTGTCGACATATTTGAAGCACTGGTGTAGCGTGAAAGGCACGATCATATAATCGTGTATCCATGGGCACCCCAAGAGGATGTTGTAAGAAGTGTCTGCATCTATGACGTAGCAGGTGACCTCGGATTGGAGATCGCCAATCTGATACTTCAGACAAATCTTCCCGATAGGGTAGCTCCTGCCCGAATTGAAACCGCTGATGGCGGTGCTTGTAGGTGTTAGGCGATGCATTGGGATACGGAGACGATGTAGCAGACCTTTCGGGATGATGCTTATGGAAGAGCCAGGATCAATGTGCATCCGATCCACCTTCACGTCGCCGATGTATCCCGTGTAGTATAGCGGGCGATCATGCAGGTTGGTTTTGATGAGCATGTCCTACGGAGTGAAGACGATGTTGGGCATTGCTTCCGTGTAGGCACTATCTTGGAGATCCATGGGTGAGTCCTCCCCAGTGAGGTTAGATTGAGCGAGATAGGCATCGGCATTTTGGAGTGCTTCGCTCAATGTAATACGAACGTCCTTGGAGAGCCTCAGGAGTTCGTATAATAACAATTTGGCTGACGTGTTAGCCAATTGTGCTAAGATGTCAAACTTGTAGGGCCTCTCTAGCCCTTGGGCTGCGTCCTTTCGGATAGATTTGTCGAAGCGAGTCTCCCTCGGCCTAGGCTTGTCGGTCGTCGAAGGCTGAGCCGGTCCTAGAGCATCAGCTGCAGTGGGTTGATGATTTTCGGGTGGACTGTCAACCACAGGTTCGGATTGTGCTCCAGACCGCGTGACGACGGCTGTAGCTTCCTCATTGTCTGCTGAAATTGTGTGGCAGGTCTTGATCTTTCCACTCTTTTTGTTGGTGGGAGATGGTGTGGGCCGAGTCACTTCTGACACCAAGTCTGGATGACCTCTCTTCGTGAAGTGGTGAGAGGTACTAGACCAGCAGCTTGTTCTCGGGGCGGAGGAAGATTGGTAATCTCCATTGTCGCGAGAGGGACGGGGATTACCCCGTCTTGGGTCTCCGTCGGAGGGAAGTTGCCGAACTGTACGGACACCATATTAGCTGCTACGGTTACCTCTTCGAAGTCGATGGCCAGAGCGTTCGAATCGATGAGGCTTTGTATGTACCGTTTTAATTGGTAACAGTCATGTGTAGCATGGTGTACATAACGGTGGTAATGGCAGAACTTCGGGTTCTCCAAATCAGCCGGCCGAGGCTCCCGTCTTGGTGGAGGAAGCTGAATTCTACCTCCTTGTATAAGCATATCTAAGATAGGCTTGACGTGGCCGTCTTCGAAAGAGTAAGTGATCTGAGGCCATTGCTTGTCTGCTGGCTGTGGCTCGGGCTTCTGGGTCGTGTCGGCCACCATACCCTATTTTTCCTTGCTGTCCCGATTGTTGGAGGGGTTACCCCCATTATCGTTGTTGAGACGCTTGCCCTTGTTTTCTCCTTCTGAGATGTGCAACCCCAGTTGGCGGGCCTTCTTCAGTCATTCTTCAGCGCTTGTGGCGCTGATGATGAAAGCCTTCCAATCTTTGAATTGACTCTCGCCCATCCAGAGACTGATCGTTGGAAGCAGTCTCTTTTGGCAGATTTTGATCAAAGAAGAATCCGGATTCCCGGAAGGCAGCTTCATGGCAGTCTGGCGGAACCGCTCGATGTAGTTTCTTGTTAGCTCCTTCTCCCCTTGGACGACGTCCATGAGAGTGGACATAGTGACGTCTTGTCCTACTTCATAGAACCGTTCCAAGAACATGCGCTTGAAGCCGGCGAAGGAATGGATGCAGTTGTCCGGTAGATTGCGGTACCAATCAAAGGTGACTCCTTCTAATGCTCCAATGAATAACCGTGTGAGGATCGCATCCTCATGGGGCAGATGGTCGGTGGTGACCTCAATGTAAGTGATGTACCGACTTGCTGAAGTTTTGCCATCATATGGGTTGATGTTGAACGGCTTATATCTTGGTGGGAATGGAACATCCCTCCACTCAGCAGGGTATGGTTGACGTATTCTGAGATCTTGAGCATTTTCTCGAGCATGAAACATGGCACGGAGCTCCTGAACCTCTCTTCTTACTTCTCGGGTCTCATCTGTCGCGGCGGGGGCTGTTATTTCGGGAGGATTATTGCCCGAGTTTGGTGCCGCTGAGTTCGAATCTACATTGACCGCGGGGCCCGTGTTTGTTTGACCAGGCGCTCCTCCTTGTAGAGTGGGCAGGGCCGCTTTAATCTCGTCTACAGACTTGACCAAAGCAAGTAATATGGCTTCGAGACTGTCGATGCGCTGGCGATCGCTGGAACCACCTTGATCGCTGTCCGCCATAAACACCGTTCTTACGTGAGGAGTGACGGAAGGAACGGTGGAGGATGTGCCCTCTGAGTCGTACCCATGTATCGAGAAGTCATCGGGATAGGTGGGAATGTTCTCTTCGGGCTCGGACTCGGAAGGAATGGTATCCCCAGCTTCAGAGCTTGCCTTGTCTTAAGAGTTACGGATGTCCTCGGGGGCATCAGCGTCCGTTGCTCCTGATGAAAGAGTTGTTTGTGCGGACTCGGTGCCTTGGAACATCGAATTGTTGCGGATGTTCGGAGGAGTGCTACCCCCAGCTCCTTCCACCCCCAGCGATGTGGATGATGAATTTCCTATCGTAGTAAATTTTGTCTTTGAACGGGTGTGTTGGAACACACCAGTGGAGGACAACCGTTTAGACGACAGTTTCTTAGTTGTAGTGGTTGATATCTTCGGACTGGAGACACTCGTTTTCTTCCTCCTCTCTTCGGCGGGAGCTTTTTGAGCAGAATTGCAGGAGACAACAGGAGGTGCCTCATCTTCAGAGTTCGGGTGCTGTAGCCTTTGGAAGGCGGATGGCCGAGCTTCCGTCGTTGCCGCGTTGTTGCAGCAGCAATTGACAATGATTTGGGTGCAGCGATGTCCAAGCGAGGACTCTTTGCACACCGACACTCCTTCTCTTTCCTTACGTTTGTGGAGGATCGTCTCCCGCAGGTCAGAGAAACCACTCTGTCTGTTTGCCGCGGGGGGCTGGACTTGAGTGGTTGTATACAACTTTCCATCCGAGGCCCGTGTGATAGTCAACGGGACGCTCCGATAGTCAGAGGTTGGGACAGATGACTGGGCTCGATGAGCCCGTGCTGCCCTAGACTTCCTCCTTCTAGCACTTGTAGGTGCGTAATAGGAGGAGTCCAAGTTGAATGCCACAGAGTCTGGTTTATCATACAGAGAATCATCAGGGTCCGGACCGTATGAGAGACGGTCGAAGACCGATCGAGAGAAGCGTAGAGCGGACGTTATGCGGCTAGAGTTGGGTACCGTGCAGGCTGAACGCATACGGTTGGCAATAGTGGCCGCATGGGTTTTCTGCAAGCGACTGACTCCTGCAGCCTCATGTGTTTCATCCATGTGATTGGCGACCGTAGCTGCATAAACTATGCAGCTGCCAGATGTGACCGCCTGATTCTCCTTCATGCGGCTAGCGACTGTGGCCGCATGGGCTTTGTCCATGCGGCTAGCGGATGTGGTCGCATGAGCCTTTTTCACTCAGCTAGCACCTCTATGCGGCTCAATTCGCGTAGAGTTCCTCTTTGCCCCTGCAAGTCCAGCATCATAGTATTTTCTTCTGCCGGACTTGGGGACAGCAGAGTTGTCTACGGTTTGAAGTGGGGCCGCAGAAGAGTCCTTCTCGCCGTCTTGAGCAACAGAGGGTATACCGTCGGGGGCTTGGGAAGGAGCAAATGATTTTGGCCTCCACTCTCTGCGAGCCTTTGTCGTGCGGGTGCGCTTCTGGACCGGGCCAGCGCTTCCTTCGGAGAGCATCTCTTCAAACGTATGTTGATCGAAGCGGACGACCACCTTTTGTTGCGTGGAGCCAAGTTTGGCTGCATCCGATTGCGTCACCAACTCTTCAGCCGTGGAGAAGTTAGTCCCCAGTAGAGTCGCCATCGTGTTTGCTATTGATTGTAAAAGTACAGAACAATTATCGAAGGACTGAACTTAGACTCACAATACAAACTCGCTTGTACAAAGAAAGCCTAGGGACGAAAACCTAGGTACAGCAATCTAAGTACAATTGTTTATTTTAGATTCTGGAGGGTGACGATAGAGGCTCGGGAAGGCGACGGCAGCCCTGCCTTACTCATTGGACGATCGGTATGCAGCCTTGGCTCCTTGTGAAAAGATGGTTGGCGTTGACGAAGAAGTGCTCTTTTTGCTCCTCTGTTGCTCTCCTGGCTTCTCTCTCTCTCTGTGTATTCTCTCTCTGACTCTGTATATTTTTTATTCTCTTGTTGTCGGTCCTTGTGCAAAGAAATGATGCTGGCTATTTATAAGAGTGGGGTATGATCATTAGGGTTTGCTAATGATTATTTGTTTGGAATGTCGGCGCTCCTTCAATCTATCTGAACCCTTGATCCTGATTGCAATGAATCTCGGCCATTAATGAGGATAGCACCGAATCTTATGAGCAATTAATGCTGATTGCTTTAAATCTTCATGATTGATTATACCAATGTTTGATTGCTCGCCACGTGTCCCATTGGCTTGATGATAAATGATATGCCCTGATCTTAGTAATTATGACGATGATGTCAAATATACTTGTTGGGATTCGGTTAGATCCTTGATTGATTCGATGCCACGTGTTTCGATTGTGGGTCCTGCCAGAGCCGCATAAGATGGGCAACACTTGAACCGCAGGGAGTTACTCTTCGTGAGCCGTATAGGACAATGCTTCATCGAACCGCAGGGAACGAACTCTCAATGAGCCGCATATGCATAGTCTTTGCGAGCCGCATGAGCTAGCGTTGTATTGAGCCGCAGGGGCTGAGCTCTCAGTGGGCCGCATATGGCTGATTTCTGCTAGTTATATAGGGTGACTTCTCAGTGAGCCACATGAAGCTGTTATCTATTTAAGCCGCATGAGATTTGCCACGTGGCAACCTAGGATTTCTGACGGATCGGGTCAGAGATCTTCTTCTTTTCTTGAAGAGTCTGTCATTATGGCAGAGCCATTATGACACTTTATGTCAGAGCCGCCACAGTCGTCAAATCATGTCAGAGCATTAAATGAGGCCACTATTTAAAGGGCCAGCTGTAGGGAAGGATCACAGGGGGACATGTGGCCTCGATCGAGCCGCATATTCCTGCTGAACCGCATACACTCTCGAGCCGCATGAGACAGAGAGTCTTCCTTTGAACTGTATAAGACAGCTCCCATATGAGCCGTATGGGCTTCGTATCCGGAGCCGTATGGACCATTATTCTGATATTTTCCATGCTTCTACAGGGTACATAACTCGATAATCTAGAATATTGTGGGTGTGAGTTCAGCGGCACCAGCTGGTACATGACTCGATAATCTGAAATGTTGTTTAGAACTTGTCGTTGACGGGCAACATGATCAAGTCTCCATTTTGCTTTGCGAGACGGTAAGCACCGTTGGAGAATACAGCCTCAATGATAAATGGACCATCCTATTTTGGCTGGAACTTGCCGGCGATCTTGTGAGTCATGACCATCGGCCTTCGGACTGCCAGAACGGGCTCGCCCACCTAGAATATCCTAATTTTAACCTTCTTGTTGAAGTCTCCAGAGATGCGTGCTTGGTAAAGCTCGATTCGTTGCGGAGCTAGGAGGCGCTTTTTATCTAAGGCCTCTAACTCTTGTAGTTGGCGACGGTAGTTATCATCCGTCGTCAATTGATAAGTGAGGGCGACGTGGAGTGAGGGTATTTGAGTCTCCAATGGAAGAACTGCCTCACTCCCGTATACCATGGAGAATGGTGTGTTCCCTGTGGCTGTTCGGACTGTGGTAAGGTACGCCCATAAGCATTCACCAAGCTTCTCGTTCCAGTCGTGTTTATTGGACGATACGAACTTCTTGAGTAACTTGATGATGGTTTTGTTCAATGATTCTGCCAACCCATTCGCTGCTGGATTGTACGGCATCGAAGCGATATTCTGGATACGGTGCTTGTCGCAAAACCAATAGAAGGCGTGGCTTGTAAACTGCGGACCATTATCGTGGATGATCCTTCGGGGCAGTCCAAAGCGATAGATGACATGATGCTTAAGGAAGCTGATCACGTTCGAAGTTTTGACTTCTGCAAGCGGGACAGCTTCCGCCCATTTGGAGAAGTAATCTGTGATTACGAGTATGAAGCGATGTCCTCGGGAGGAAGGTGGAGTAATCGGACCGATGATACCCATTCCCCATACTTCGAACGGCCAGGACGCCACTGTCGGATGTAAAAATTCAGATGGTTGGTGGAAGAAGTCCGCGTGGACTTGGCAGGCTTTGCACCTTCTTGCATAGTCTATCGCATCTGTTACCATCGTGGGCCAGTAGTAGCCCATTTGGCGAAGACGGTCTTACAATTTTTGGCCAGACTGATGGGCCCCGCAGACACCGTCATGAGCTTATCGTACGGCTTTTTTGGCTTCTGCGTTTGACAGACACCGAAGCAATAATCTATCATAGGATCGACGATACAGCATTTTTGTCTCTGTATCGTAGAAGAATCTGAGAGAACGTCGTCTGATGGAGGTGGCTTCCTTTGGGTTCTCGGACAGGATGTCGTAGACGACGAAGTCAATGAATGGTTGTCTCCAATCTGGGACATCATCGATCGTCTGAGCGGAATAACTCGCAACGAATTGAACGTTGTTCTTGGGGCAGACCAGTTCGTGGCCTATCACATCTCCCGATTGATGAGTATGATTTGGTACCGCTAGGGAAGCGGCCAGGCCTACTAAGGCATCGGCTTCGATGTTTCGGAGTCTGGGAACGTTCTCAATGAAGAATCCTTCGAACGACGAGATGATGTCGATCGCTATTTGGTGATAGGGGATCATGTCTTCGTGGCGGACTTCGTATGAGCCCCAGATCTGATTGACGATTAACTGAGAATCGTCGTATGCTTCAAGATATTCTACCCCCAGCTCTCTTGCAAGTTGGAGGCCAATGACCAGAGCGTTGTACTCGGCCACATTGTTAGAGTAGGATTCTGTGACAGAGTAAGCGCGATTAAGTACCAATCCAGAAGGAGAGACCAGCACCACCCCGACTCTGACGACGATGTTGCCCTTGGTTCCAGTTCTTGAAGCACCGTCGAAGAATATTTGCCATCTATCATTGTGAGATATTGCATGCGAGTCGGCGACCTCATCTGGGATTTCTTCATATATTCTGGACGACTTCGAGCCCGGGAGAGCTGCCAAAAAAGTCTGCCAGGGCTTGACCTTTAACAGCCTTTTGTGGGACGAAGATCATATGATAAGGGGACAGCAATATTACCCATATAGCGAGACGAGAACTGAGCGCCCCTGGTTTAGTCGTGAGGACCCTGAGAGGGTTGACTCATGAGATCACATGTATTGTTTGTCCAGTGACATAGTGACGCGTCTTCTGAATGGAGAATACCAGGGCAAGGCATTCTTTCTCCACAGCGGTGTATCGGTGCTCTGGCCCAATCATCATTCGGCTGAGGTAATATATGGCTTGCTCATGGCCTGCATCATTGTTTTGTGCCAGCAAAGCCCCGAGGGAATGTTCCATTGCTCGTACGTAGAGCAGGAATGGTTTTCCAGCGACTGGGACCACTAGGACTGGAGGGTTCGACAAGTATTCTTTGATGTTGTCGAAAGCCCACTGACATTCTTCATCCCAAACGAACGAGACACCTTTCTTCATGAGTTGGGTAAGTGGTCGACATCGCCCGGAGAGGTTAGAATTGAACCTCCTGATGTAAGCTAGCCTCCCTTGGAGACATCTGAGTTCGCAGAGATTTCTCGGGGGACCCATCTCCATAATTGCCTTTGTCTTCTCTGGATCTACATGAATTCCCTGGGCAGTAATGATAAAACCTAAGAACTTTCCGCTGGATACGCCCAGGAAGGATTTTGTAGGGTTCATTTTTAAATTGCGCACTCGCATCAGGTCGAATACCGTCCTCAGATCCTGCAGATGGTCTTCCTTACAGCGACTCTTAACGGCGATGTCATCAACATAACACTCCACCGTCTTACGTAAGTGGTCTCTTAAGATGATACTCATGGCTCTTTGATATGTGGCATCGGTATTCTTCAAACCGAAAGGCATGACTCTGTAGCAGTATGTGCCAATCGGTGTTCGGAATAATGTATGCTTTTCGTCATCAGGAGACATCTTGATTTGGTTGTACCCCGAGAAGCCATCCATGAATGACATACATTCGAAGTCGCAAGTGTTGTCAATCATGATGTCTGTGATAGGGAGGAGGAATTCATCTTTGGGGCATGCCTCGTTCAGATTGTGGAAGTCGATGCAGATTCGGATCTTCCTATTTTTCTTGAGGACGGGTACTATGTTGGCGACCTAGTCAGGATGTTGCTCCTCACGAATGAATCCGTTGGCTATCAGTTTGTTGACTTCGACTTCGATCGCATCCATAATACCCGGGCGGAAGTGTCGCTGTTGTTGCTTGACTGGCTTTGCGTCCAGACGGATGTTGAGTTTGTGAAGAGCAATATCAGGATTTAACCTTGGCATGTCTTCACAACTCCAAGCGAACACATCAATATATTCTTTGACAAGTTCCAGCAGCGATTCTTGCTCTTCGTCTGTTAAGCTTTTACTGACGAAGATCGATTTTGGAGAAGATTTGTTGCCGAGATCCACTTGTATGACCTCATCTTCAGTAGGAGGTTCTCTCTGTTCGAACCGCTTTTCCTATTGTGCATCCAACTGTTGGGCCTACGGCTCTAACTCGAGGATTTCAGGGATGTCTTCGTCTTCTTTATAAGCGTCGGCGAATGCCATGTTGACTGACAGGACTTGTCTGAATATGTCTTCGATGCTGGTATCCAAATCAGAAGTTGGTGACCCGGTTGAATGTGAATTCCAGTCACATTCTTCATCTGAACTCTCAGGGGTCGTTGTAGGTCTAACATACCATAATCCACACCGAGTTTTTCTATAGTAGTCCCGTAGTTTGCCAGTCGGGACCGGTGGCTTCAAAGGTAATCGCCGTCCAGTACCGTAGTTTAAGCCTGGCATCACCTCCAGGTCATACCCCTATTTCTGCATGAGATATTTAGATTGGGGGCTATAAAGATACAGAGGTAGTCTCCCGGCATCTGATCCAAGGTCGACTTCTTCTATGGTGAAGGAATGCGGGTCGTCCTTCCGGCCGAAGATGATTGGATGGTCCCCTCCCTCGATTGTGCGGTAAGCGTCTTCCACTGGAGTAAGCTGGATTGCGGTGTACACATTTGTCACTTGTGTGTGTAGGTGAGTGCCTATACTGTGTTCCGTAGCATACATTGTACATAGCTTATTGAGCTCGAGGTAGTTCAAAGATAGCCCTTTATTGATGAAGTAAGGTATCTTTTCTAGGGGATTACATCATCTGCGGAGGGAACATCAGTGTAGGCAGCCACGTACTTGGCTAGCTCCGGTTCCTCTTCGGCTATCCCCTGTATAAACGAAGACTGGGAGGATGACCTGGGCAGCTTGATCGTCAGAGGTTCAGCTGGTAGAGCAGAGCATAGAGTTGTTGGCAGACTAGTGACCACCAGCTTGGTACTCGATGCTGGACAGGGAGTGGTTGGTTCGCGAGAAGTCCCAGACCTTGTATCGGGGTGACGACCCTTCTTGGGAAGGCGTATCAACATTGGCTTGTCGGAGGGATTGAGCTTCTCCGTTTTCGGCTGGCCGACTCTCGGCAGCCTGATTGTCAATGGCTCCGTTAAGGGTCTTGGCATTTGGCCAGACCTTGGCAGCCGGATTATCATCTGCTCTTCTTGTGCCGAGAGGCTGATTGCGTCCTTACGCAGAGTGGCCGTAAGGGGTGCGGACTTGCCCGGTTTACGAGCTTGGAGGTAGATCGTCAAAGGTTCTTCTGATCCCGTGGCTGTCTCGGTAAGAGCTTGCACATCTCCTTCACCAAGATGCTTCTTCGACTTTTCGTACAGACAGGAGTCTGAGTAGTAGGATTTGACCCCTTTGAAGGGATCGATATCAACAAATTCTGTCCTCACGAAGCCGTATTTATCTACATATTTTAAGTACTGGTGCAGCGTGGAAGGCACGATCATATAATCATGTATCCACGGGCGCCCCAAGAGGATGTTGTAAGATGTGTCTACATCTATGATGTAGCAGGTGACTTCTGATTGGAGATCGCCAATTTGACACTTCAGACGAATCTTCCTAATTGGGTAGCTCCTGTCCGAATTGAAACCGCTGATGGCGGTGCTTGTAGACGTCAGACGATGTATTGGGATACGGAGACGATGTAGCAGACCCTTCGAAATAATGCTTATGGAAGGGCCAGGATCAATGTTCATCCGACCCACCTTTACGTCGCCGATGTATCCAGTGTAGTATAACGGGCGATCGTGCAGGTTGGTTTTGATGAGCATATCCTGCGGAGTGAAGACAATGTTGGGCATCGCTCCCGTGCCGGCGCTGTCTTGGAGATCTGCAGGCGGGTTCTCTCCCGTGAGGTTGACCTGAGCCTGGTATGTGTCGATATTTTGGAGTGCATCGCTCAAAGCCGCACGAACATCCTTTGAGAGTCTCAGAAGCTCGTATAATAACAACTTGGCCGGTGTGTTGGCCAATTGCGCTAAGATGTCAAAGTTGTAGGGCTTCTCCAGCCCTTGTGGTACCTCTTTTTGGAGGGATTTGTCAAAGCGAGTCTCCCTCGGCCTAGGCTTATCGGTCTTCGAAGGCTGAGCCGGTCCCGGAGCGTCAGTTGTAGCGGGCTGATGATCTTCACCTGAGTTGTCAGCCACAGGTTAGGATTGTGCCCCAGACTGCGTGACGATGGCTGTAGCTTCTTCGATATCTGCCGAGATTGTACGGCATGACCTGACTTTTCTACTCTTCTTCTTGCAGATGGAAGATGATGTGAGCCGAATCACTTTCAATACCAAGTCTGGATGGATCCACATGACCTCCCCTCGTGATGTGGTGAGGGGCACTAGACCAGCAACCTGATCTCGGGGAGGTGAAAGATTAGCAATCTTCATTGTCGCCAGAGGGATGGGGACCACACCGTCTTGAGTTTCCGTCGGGAGGAGGCTGCCGAATTGTACTGACACCATATTGGATGCTACTGTTACCTCTTCGAAAGCGATGGCCAGAGCATTCGAATCGATGAGATTTTGGATGTACTATTTTAGTTGGTAGCAGTCGTATGTGGCATGGTGGACGTAGCGATGTTAATGGCAGTACTTTGGATTCTCCATATCTGTCTGTCGCGATTCTCGTCTTGGTGGAGGAAGCAAAATTCTGTCTCCTTGTATGAGCATGTCCAAGATGGGCTTGACGTGACAGTCTTCGAAGGAGTAAGTGATTTGCGGCCATTATTTGTCTGCCGGCTTTGGCTCAGGTTTTTGTGTTGTGTCGGCCACCATAGCCTGCTTACCCCTGTTGTCCCGATTTTTGGAGGGGCTACCCCCATTGTCGTTGTTGGTATTAGGACGCTTGCCCTTGTTCTCTCCCATCCGAGATGTGCAATCCTAATTGGCGAGCCTTCTTGAATCGTTCTTCGGCGCTTATGGCACTGATGATGAACGTCTTCCAGTCCTTGATTTGACTTTCGCCCATCCAGAGACTGATTGTTGGGAGCAATCTCTTTTGGCAAATTTCAATCAAGGAGGAATCCAGATTTCCAGACGGCAGCTTTATTGCGGTTTGGCAAAACCGCTCGATATAGTTCCTTGTCAGTTCTTTCTCCCCTTGGACGACGTCCATGAGGGTGGACATTATGATGTCCTACCTTATTTCGTAGAATCTCTCCAAGAACATGCGTTTGAAGCCGACGAAGGAGTGGATGCAGTTATCTGGCAGGTTGCGGTACCAGTCGAAGGCGACCCCTTCCAATGCCCCGATGAATAATCGTGTGAGAATGGCATCGTCATAGGGTAGATGGTCGGTGGTGACCTCAAAGTAAATGATGTACCGACTTGCTGAGGTCTTGACATCATAAGGATTGATATTGAACGACTTATATCTTGGCGGGAAGGGGACATCCCTCCATGCAGCAGGGTACGGTTGCCATATTCTGAGGTCTGGAGAATTTTCTCGAGCATGAAACATGGCTCGGGGCTGCTGGACCTCTCTTCTTGCTTTGCGGGCCTCATCCCCGGCGGTGGGGGCCGTTACTTCAGGAGGATTGTTGCCCGGGTTCGGTGCTGCTGAATTCGAGTCCGCATTGACCGCGGGACCCGCGCTTGTTTGGCTAGGCGTCCCTCCTTGCAGAGTTGGAAGGGCCACTTTGATCTCGTCTACAGACTTGACCAAGGCAAGCAATATGGCTTCGAGAGTGTCGATGCATTTGTGATCACTGGAACCTCCTTGGTTGCTGTCTGTCATGAATACCATCTTTACATGAGGAGAGATGGATGGAGCGGTGGAGGACGTGTCTTCCGAGTCATACCCCTGTAATGAGAAATCATCGGGGTATGTGGGAATGTCTTTCTCTGGTTCGAACTCAGAAGGAATAGTATCCCTAATTTCCGAGTTCGCATCGTCTTGGGAGTTATGGACGTCCTCGGGGACGTCGGGGTTTGCTGCATCTGACGGGAGAGTTATTTCCCCCGGCTCGTCTTCTTAGAACATCGAATTATCGTGGAGGTTCGGAGGTGTGCTACCCCCAGTCCCAGCAACCCCCAGTATTGTGGACGACGAATCTTCCACTGTGGCAGATTTTGTCTTAGAACGAGTACCTTTAAAAACTCCGGTGGTGGGTACCCGTTTAGACGACAGTCTTTTAGTCAAAGTGGTTAAAATCTTTGGGCTGGGAACATTTGTTTTCTTTCCTCTCCCATCGGTGGGGACTTTCTCAGCAGAGTTGCAGGAGACGACGGAAAGTGCCTCATCTTCTGAAGACGGCTGTTGTAGTCTTTGAAAGACGGACTGCCGGTCTTCTCGCACCGTCGCGTTATTGCAGAAGCAGTTGAGGATGACTTGTATGCAGTGACGTCCGTGGGAGGACTTTTTGTACCCTAATGCATTTTCTCTTTTCTTGCGTTTGTGGAGGATGGCCTCATGCAAGTCAGATGGGTCTGGATTGACCATGTTTGCTCCCTGGATTTTGGGAGACTTTTGCGAACCTCTCTGTCCGTTTGACGCCGGGGGCTGGACTCGAGTGGTTCTGTACGACTTCCCATCTGAGGCCCGCATAATAGTATGTGGGACGCTCGGATGGTCAGAGATGGGATCAGCGGACTAAACTTGCCAAGCTCGTGCTGCCCTACACTTCTTCGCTCTAATGCGTAAAAGCACATAGTAGGAAGAGTCTAGGTGATGCTGAGAGAGTCAGACATATCTTCTTGGGAGCACAAGAGATCAGGACCATAGGAGAGGCGGTCGAAGACAGAGCCACGTGTAGTAGGCGTCATGCTGTTGTCATCAACAATCTTCATGCGGCTGGCAGACGTAGCCGTATAGGCTTCCTTCATGCGGCTGGGAGTCTCGGCCGCATGAGTTTTCCTCATGCGGCTGGATGATCTGGACGCATAGACCTTCTTCATGCGGCTGGCAGATTCAGCCGCATGAGCATCCTGCATGTGGTTGGCAGGCTTGGCCACATGAGTGCTCGGCTTCTTCTTGGGGCGCACAGAACTACTCTTTGTCCCTGCAAGTCCAGCATCGTAGTGCTTTCCTCTGCCTGACTTGGGGACAGCAGAGTGCTCTACGGCTCGAAGTGGAGCCGTGCGAGAGTCGCCTTCGCCGTCTTGGGTAGCAGAGAGTACTCCGTTCAGAGCTTATAGAGGAGCAAATGATTTTGGCCTCCACTCGCAGCGAGCTTTCTTTGTGCGGGTTCGCTTCTAGACCGGGCCAACACTTCTTTCAGAGAGCATTTCTTCAAACGCCTGTTGGTCGAAGCGGACGACCATCTTCTGTTGCGTGGAGCCAAGTTTGGATGCATCCGATTGCGTCACCAACTCCTCAGCCGTGGAGAAGTTTGTCCCCAGCAGAGTCGCCATCGTGTTTGCCATAAAATATAAAAGAACAGAACAATAATCGGAGGACTGGACTTTTACTTCACAATACAAACTCGCTTGTACAAAGAAAGCCTAGGGACGAAAACCTAGGTACAGCAATCTAATTACAATTATTTATTTTAGATTCTGGAGGGTGACGATAGAGGCTCGGAAAAGCGACGGCCGCTCTGCCTTACTCCTTGGACGATCGGGTACAACTTTCTTGGCTCTGTGGAAGAAGTGCTTGGCGTTGATGAAGAAATTCTCTCTCTTCAGGCTCTCTGGCTCTTTTTGTCTCTATGCGCGTCTGTCTCTGTCTCTTTATATGTCTCTCTATATATCTCTCTGTGTGTCTCTACAAGGGAATGACACCCTGCTATTTATAAGAGTAGGTGGGCCTCATTAGGGTTTATAATGATTGTCCATTCCTGAAAGTCGGCGGCTAAGGATCATTGAATCTGGGCCGTTCATCGAGATTTGAGCAATAAATGTGATTGCATCAAATCTTTTGTGTGTAATTAATGCTGATTGACATAAATCCTCCTGATTTGTCATGCCAACCTCGAATTCCTCGACACGTGTCTTTAATTGGCTTATTTGCAAATGATCTGATTTGATCCCAATATTTTATTGGGATTTGCTGAGAGATTTCGATCAATCTGATGCTATGTTCTCTGCTATCATGCCACGTTTCAAAACATCTGAAATCTGAGCCACAGGAAAGTTGGGCCGCATAAGGCTGGTCACGTGTCAAGGCTGCCTAAGAGTGGCCCCCTGACTATTTGGACCGCATGGAAATGATTTGAGCCGCATGATTACAGATGACCGCATGAGTTAACCGCATAGAGATAGACCTCGTGAGCCGCATGGGGATGGTCTTCGTGAGCCGCATGGGGTTAGTCTTCATGAGCCGCATGGAGCTAGTCTTCGTGAGCCGCATGGGGCTGGTCTTCGTGAGCCGCATGGAGCTAGTCTTTGTGAGCCGCATGGGGCTGTCCATATGTCAAGGCCGCATGACAGTTTCTGACTCTCGGTGGATCGTGTCAGAGATTTTCTTCGCTTCCCAAGGAGTCCGTCATTATGAGTGAGTCATAATGATATTTTCGTGTCAGAACCGTCACTTCGTCAGAGCTGTCTGCCGTCAAGGCTTTTAATGTAGTAAAGGACAAATGAGAGAGCTGTTTGTAGGCTACGTGGCTCCTCTTTGAGCCACATAGGACTTGTTTGAGCCGTATAGACGCTCGAGCCGCATGGATACTTGAGCCGCATGAACTCTCTGAGCCGCAGAGGGCTCTCTGGCCGCATGGATCTTTCTTTGTTCTTTTCCATGCTTCTACAGTATTGTATTTTCGTATCTTATTGTGTCAGATTTTGTGCTTGGACACGCAGCACGGGGCTCGTTTGGGTGCCCTACTGCCCATGTCCCGGTTCTCCCTGGATACGTCACTTCGAGACACAATGTTTGTCGTGGATACTCCCTATATGACTGGCACAAGGCCTACAAAGTTTCGTAGGGTCTTGTTGACAGGTTAGGGAGAACTTCGACCCGCATTGCAGGCGTGCTGTCGTACGCTGACAGCTGGAAACGCACAGACACGCACAACACGTGGCCTCGTGTCCGCTGTAGACACAACGTGGACACCTCACAGGGTGCCGAACATATAGCCTGACACATGGGCTCCACGTGGACATGACCACGTGGCCACACGTGTCGTATGCTGTGTCCACGACGACTCGAAACCCCTGCACGAGGGTTATGTACACTGTGTGTACACCACATGTTTGTTTTTGATTTGGACATGTTTGTGTCCATTTAGTTGGACCCGAAATGACTCTATGACACGTTCATTTGTGTGTCTTACTTTACCAACCTTTTATTTGTGATTTTAATGGCTATTTGAATTCGAAATTACGAATTCCCTATGTGTACTGTCATTACACTGATACTCTTTGGGCTGAATATTATTTCTTAAATTAATTTTATTTTTTTTCCTGTTTTATGATAATTAAATGAGCAAATTAGTTACCTACATTTTTTATGATTGTTGTTCAAGTTCACTTTGATCTGTCCTATTGCAGAGGATCATTGATTTGGGTTTTGCACATTGAGTTGATGGTTTACCTGTCAACAGTTCAGGAAACTGAACCTGAGAATGATCTCTTCATACACAAATCATCTAGCTCAAACTCCTCTCATTGACATACACATATTCCTGATTCCAGTATTCCTCTTATTGACACACACATGACACTTCACTTACTCACATTGCTACCACATGCTAAGCACACACACAACTGAAATTAACTATTCACACAAAAAACTGAAACCTATGTTACTCCTCACACACCAACCCACATTCCCTTTCCTCATACCCCTCAACACATACACACACATTCTGAATTTACTCCACACTCACACACACAAAACCCTTTAACCTATCACTGATTTCTGTCTACATACTCACACACAAACACACATTGCCTACACACACATGACATACCCATATATATGTATCACACATCCTCATTCATATATACATACACACAAATTTATGTCATGATAACACTCACACATTGACACCCTCTTTATACTCTCATGACACTTGCTCTCTTGTCTCTCACACATGCACATGTACACAATCACATTCCTTTATCCTAATCTTCTATGTATATGTATATATACACATGTATGTATATATATATATGAGATTCACATATTCATGTATCCTATATTTTAATGTGTAGTACTATGTTATATATATATATATATATATATATATTAATATGTGTATTGTGATATGTGGTTTGGCTTAGGCATAATATAGCCTATAGCCTAGGACTCTTAGCCTATGGGTGTGTCTGTTTGCCTAGTGAGTGTTTAGTTGGACTTGTTTAGTCTTGATTAGACCTAGAATAGACTAGTTAGACTAGTATAGACTTGTTTGGCTTAGGTTTGACCTAGTTGACCTAGTTTGACTTCTAGGGTTGACCAGAGTTGACCAAGAGTTGACTTTGGTCTAGATTGACCTAGATTCATGTAGTATGCATTGAATTGCATCTTATTATCATTTTAGACTCATAGTGACTTGTACTATTCTATAGAAGACAGACACCACTCCTCGGACAGTAGATATTCTTCAGATACTCAGGATACAGGCGAGTACATTCTTTGATCATTTCATATCCTGTTAGAATTATTCTCCTGCTTTAAATTACTTTACTTGATACTGTCACATTGGTCACATGGATTAGTACTATATGGATCCTTTCTTGAGATGTTATCCCCTCAGGGAGCATCGGATACTACATGTTCTGTGCGTTTCACTTACATTGTGTATCACTATGCTTCATGGTTCATTGAATCACTTGTGACATGTACTCTCATGATCACAGAGTCTTCCTTGAATCCTCCATTTATGGGCTTTCCTAGAATTCCCATTTATGGGACTATCATGTACTACCCTTCGGGGGACGTTACATGAATCATAACATAACATGGCTGGATCATTGTGTATTGATTGGTGGTACGGGGGAGTAGAAGTGGACATATGAATAATATCCAAGTAGTGTAGCATCAGAATCCTTCCGTAGTGTAGCATCAGAATCGTCCTATGCCATTCACATGTCTATATTGTACTCTGACTCACTAGCTACTGTTAGTTCTCTATTTATAGTAGATATTTCTATTACAGTTCTCTCTCTGTTTATATGATGTACTTTCTTTCAGTTTCTTGTATCTTACATTACTGCATGATTATATTTTCTAACCTGCTATGAACTGTTGAGATGTATTGTGCTCGCTCCGTCCTGATTGAGCACCGTTGAATGTTTACAGAGGACGAGGATGAGGCTGGTGTTGACACTTTCTATGGGACAGCTCTAGATGATACATGTGATCCGAATTTCCAGCCGGATCCACTAGCTATAGAGACGGAGGCTTCCTAGTCTAGGTTTTACTATTTCTGTCATTTGAGATCTGGATTGTATATATTCTTTCATATTCTGTATTTGAGACTTGTACTTCTGGATGTTTGCTGACTTGTTATCTTAAACACTTAGACTTTTCTGATCATCTGTATTTCATTTTGAGTTCAATATCATATCGTACTTCTTCTTTCTTAGTTGTGATTGAGTTTATATTCTGCTATGTCACCCCCATTCGAGAAGTATAAACTGCTTAGCCTTATACTGTTAGATGCATTGAGACCTAGGACAGCATTCTACCACCGACACTACAGCGTAGGCTGGACGTACCCACGTCTCGTGCCCTTACTCTAGGGTGCGGGTCGTGAAATTGCATCACCAACTTCTCATCAGAAGAGAAGGATGTCCCCAGCAGAGTCGCCATCGTGTTAGATATTAAATATCAAGAACAAGAATTACAGAGAAATTGAACTTGATTACAAACTCGCTTGTAGAAGGGAAAGCCTAGAAAGAAACCCTAGGAAATAATCTAAGTACAATTATTTATTTTTAATTTTGGGGGTGACGACAGAGGCTTGAGAAAGTGTAGCAAATCTACTTTACTCCTTGGACTATCTGACACGATCCTTGCTCTTGAAGGAATTGCCTTTCATAGGTTGCCAACCTTTTGCATGGGTGTAGTACCCTGCTATTTATTATGATATATATCTTAAGCCACATAGATGGCCACGTGTCCACCTGGCTACAACATCATACATTGACCCGCTGTTTGACCGCCAGCTGGCGACTTGTTAATATTTTGTTACAGCAAATCTGGGTGGTTGAGACTTGGTCAGCCTGCCATGTATCCTATCGCTGGATTGGATCAGTCTGCTCGAGTCATTTTGAGCCGTATAGGTCTTTCAGTGTTCGGCCATGCGGCTTAGTTCGCAGTCTTCTTTAGTCCACACGTAGCTTGGGGAATTTTTGAGCCGCATATATTCTATATTCTGGACAGCATAAAGCTCATGTGGCTAAGGTTGCAGTCACCCTTGGCCGCATGAAGCGCACATGGATTGAGCCGAATAAGGTTCATGCGGCTCGGGTCGCATTCCTTCTAGTCGCGTGACTATGTCTAGTCTGGTGACATGATATTTTGTCTGATCACGTCTTATCTTCTTTTTATCAGAGTGTCAGTGCTGCCAGCTTTGTCAGAAGGGTTGATCAGCTTAGCCGCCTAAGTAACTATTCTTTCTGCGGCTCAAATCAGTCTGGTTGTGAGATAGTGAAGATGGGCCGCAGGGGGCATACCGAGTCTGTTATGCGGCTTTTCTTTATGAAGACCACTTTGCCTCAAAGTACTTATGCGGTCAGTTGGGATCCGCATGAACCCCTTATTTTCCATGCTTCTATATGGCCGACTTTATCTTACGAGGAGCAGCCAGTGGGGATTCTTGACTATAGCGATAAGACATTACGAGGCAAGACCATTAGACTTGTTTGAGTTGCTTGGAAGCATCATTCATCGGGCGAGTCTACATGGGAGCGTGAGGATTCCTTGCGAGGGCATTTTCCACATTTGTTTGGGAACCAAGGTACATAATTTATTGTATTTTCTTAGTAGTTTCAATTTCCATATGGTATTGTTTTAATTTCGAGGACAAAGTTCATTTAAGGAGGAAAGGATGTAAAACCCCTCAAAATTAAAATAATATTTTATTTAATTAAACATATTAATTTGGAATTTATTTTTTTATAAATTATTTTATCATATTTCTATTATATAAGAAGCACTATAGTCATGATTGAGATTGAATGTGCAAGTTGACTAGAAAGTATGGCATGCCTAGTGTAGTCGAGTGCTTTGACTAGCATACTAGCCATGCTAGGAATGCCATGATTATATTTTAGTCTCTTGCATGTTAACAAGTCAAATTATGGCACAAGTAATATTTTAATCTAATTAATTAGTTTATAAAGGCTTTATGACTTTTTTGGAGACCCGGTTGCACCAAACCTTCCCAAACTTCTTCCAAACCAAACCCAAACCTATGTAGGCATGTTGGGCATTAAGATATATTAATAAACACATATATTTTATATTTATTCAGATTTTGGATTATATTTATATATATAGATCTAGTTAGTTCTATATTAGGAAATATCTATTTAATCCTCTAACCAAATCAATTAGCCAACTCATCAAACAACCAAGCCAATCAAGTGGACCCCCAACATTAAGTGGACGGCCAAGCACTCCCCCCCCCCCCTCTTGGCCAAACATCCCGAAAGGAAAAAGGATTCACAATCCTATACATATATGAAACCCATAAAGTTCATATATATATATATATATATTATATATATATATATATATATATATATATATATATATATATATATATATATATATTATATATATATATATATATATATATATATATATATATATATATATATATATATATATATATATATATATATTATATATATATATATATATATATATATATATATATATATATATAAAATATATTATATTTATATATATATATATTTTTTTTTATATATAATATATATAATATATTTATATTTATATATATAAATATAAATATATATAATATATTTATATTTATATATATATTTATATATATATAAAAACAAATATATATATATATATATATATTTATATATATATATATATATATAATATATATATATATATATATATATATATATATATATATAAATATATATATATATATATATATATATATATATATATATATATATATATATATATATATCAAAAAAAAATAAAAAATATATATATATATATATCAACTTGTACCCTAACCCTAACTTAATTTCTCCTTCATTCCCACCTCCATAGCCGACCATACTCTCTTCCTCCCTCAAATTTCGACAGCACCAAGCCCCATATCCCTCATAACATCATCCCCTCCATTACACATCTCTCCATCCTCCACAAAAACTCATCTCCTTTACTATGCATCCATCCAACCACCGAAACAAACCCTAGAAACTCCATCTTCCCCATCCAACCATCTATGGCCTTTGCCAACCCCTTCAAACTCACCAAGAAGGGAGTAGCAATCAAGGATAGCAAGAAAGGTGGGAGCTTTGGCAAGGAGAAGCGACCACAACCCAACTAGCAAGGACTTTTGGTAAGAGACCCTACTTTTTCCATCTCAAACCCATGCTTTAATTCTGTATAAATTCTGTTATTAAATATGCAAAAATAGTATTTTGGTACCTTTTGTTATGTATTTTTACCTATAAAAGTTTCATGAATTAAGGTTGTAATATTCATGTTCCGGTAGGGTCGATTCCAACCCCGTTGTGAAGGAACTATAAGTTATTGATGGTTATTTTCGAAACTGAATTTTATGTGTGTTAATATATAGAAAATATAATTTTTTTAAAGTATTTTTCCATGATTTTATCAACTCTAATCTGGTCGAGAAAAATATAGGTTAAAAGTAGCTATTTTCGGGTAACCTGCTGAACTAGATTGTCCCAAACTTGTAGTATAACTTAAACCTTGTACCTCTGATATTATTTTGTGAAATAAGGTATTTTATTTTTGTTTAAAATATATTTTTGGTTATTTTAACAATTTTGAGTCATTAACTATGTTCCGGGCGAGTTTGGGGTAGACTAGCTGACTTAGTAATCAACTAGTCATAAATGTCTTTCAAAATATTAATTCTGGAATTTCAGAGATAAATTTGTAGAAAATTAGTTTAAATATTATTTTTATGATTTTTATATGATTTTTTAGTATGTTATTGAAGTAGGGGCATAACCGACTAATTAAGTATTGAAAATCCTAAAACTGTGTTTCGATGTCTCGTGGAACCTGTGTGTGATTGTATGGATCTAAATGGTTCCATGAGAGATTGAATATGATTTTAACACATTACTTTGACTAATTAAGTCGTATCGTAAGTTTCGTGAGTACTGACTTAATCTAGTTAATTAATTATCTAGGAGCATCGGATTTCGGAGGCATGGACGCGGGAGCGGCGTTTCATAATCACAGCGCAGAATCAGGCAGTGCACCTTGCTATTATACAGTTATTGTTTCATTCTCTTATTTATTTCTTTCTATTTTATCTCTTGTACTTGACCTTAGAAATTATATCGATACGGGCTTCCAGCTTACATCTGGGTGACGTTCAAATAATGAGTTGTCTAGTATTGATATATAGAGCCTGCCTGAGATTTATGGACTTATTTTCATAAAAGACATATAGGATACGACACGTGATTGGCACACATATGAACCCGATACTTGAGCCAGATTACCTGAGATACCTGATTCCTGATGCCTGTAGGTTAAGGGTGTTTGTGTCATTTTATCTTTCTTTTAGATGTGTCGTAGGATTGCCGTCTAGATAGAGGTCAGAACGGTAAGTTATGGTTACAACTTATTGTTTCTTGAGAGTTGAGGATGACTACTACATGGGTGGGCCATGCTGTGCACATACACTCATATATATGTATATATATTTATTCAGAGAGATTACATGTTTCATGTGATCCATGTTTCTCTCTTAGTTACCGTTGAGATTCCGTTACGGTACTACGGCTATATGTACGCCTGACCCGGATGTCATTTACTTTAGAGATATCTGTGCTTGCGAACGTTGTCCTCAAAGCGTCACGTCAGTTTGGTTTAGATACCCCGAAACTTTGTTTACTTACTGCACTTTATCTTGTATATTATGTGCCTTGTTATATCCCCTGTGGACCTGATTATTCTCCAAATTTAGCTGACGAGGTCTTTCTTGAGGAGTATGGGCCGAGAGTCTATTCTTCTATTGCACCAGACGTGGACGACGAGGTTGATCCAGAGTAGTTCTACGTGGACATCTATCTTTATTTTACTTTATTTCATGTCAGAGCTGAAGACTTGTAGTGGAGATTTTTATACTTTTATCTGAGACATTTTAGTGATCATTTATTTGACTGAGACTTGTACCCATGGAGTTTCCATGTGATTTTATACTTCTCTTTGACAGTTTTAAATTCCTTTATTACAACATGATATGCTTTCTTATTCTGTGATTCTTGTTCTGTGGATGAGTATAGATATGTGCCTACCATGAGATTATTTTACAACTTAAGATACCTTCTATTGGTCCATTAAATTGGATTTACCTATGGAATGTGTCTGCTGGCATGCCACGTGTTCTAGTCCTTATGGAATTTAGGAGTGGAGCATGACAGATTTGAAGTTCAATCCCTTTGTTAATCCTCTGAGAATCTTTCGAATCTTTTCGTGAGTGGGATAGACCTTACCAAGAGAAGAGAAAGGGTTAATGATATCAAAGAATCGAGTAAACATAAAAGTAATAGAGTCATCTTGTTTCATTTTAAACGATTCATACACTTGAATGAGTCTACTAATCCTTGATTCCTTTACTTGTCATGTTCCCTCGTGTGTGACTTCTAAAAGTTTCCATATTTTATTGAAAGTTCTACAAGTAGAGATTATATTGAATTCATTGCTATCAAGAGCACAATAGAGTGCGTTCATAGCCTTTGTATCCCAAAACGAGACCTTTTTGTCATTTTCGGAAATTTTCTCTCTAAGAGTTTCTGATACTACTTCCTTATTAACTATAAAGATTTAAGAATGCCATTTACAACACAATCCTGTAGATCAAAATCTAGGGATTTCATGTAAATGTCCATCCTGATTTTCCAATAGTTATAGTTGGTTCCATCAAATAAAGAAGGTTTAGTTGTAGAGTGTCCCTTATTGTGGAATGAGTTGGTACTAGGGTTAGTGGCCATAGATCACTCTAAGTATGTAAGTTCAAATCAAGGGACTAAGCTCTGGTACCAATTGTAGAACCCTAGAGGGGGGATGAATAGGGTAAAAAAAATTTATCAACAATAATAAGCAATTTAAAGGATAATAAAGGAAGAGAGAATCAAATAATCGATGTATTCCCGTATCCTCCCAAGGGGCACTCCAGTCCCGGAACTATCTCCAGCTTTATAACACTATTTGAGTAAATAGTTACAACACTTGTTTGGATCCGAATGGGCACTCCATGACTCATATGAACCTCTAGTAACTGCCAAGTCTACTAGCATGTAATTCTATTGGCAGTTACTCCTAACCGTCGCACGCCTCATACGTATCGGTGGCCGGCCGACTACGCGAGTACGTGTCCAATTTGTGACTAACAATACGTGGTAAAGTAGGTGTCAAGGCCGTATGAAATATATAAATACCTCATCATCAAATGGGTGGTCACTAGACTAAGTCAATGCAAGAGAATAAAACAAAAACAAGAAAACGACTGATAGAGTCGCTTGCACCCAAGTGTGACTTGGACGCACAGTTTTATAATAACAACAAATAAGAAATACTGAAAATAACAACTGAAAATAAGAATATATAAATCATATAGTAAGGTGGCAAGGTTTCTTGCCTGATGTCCGGAGTGAGATAAGATGATGCCCTGGCGACGAATCAACAACGACGCACAAAGGGGAAGGTGTAGGAACAACTTCGGATGCTAAAAATAGTCTATTATCTAATTATATTTAATACTGCACCTATTACATTTATTTAATAGATTCTGAAATTAGGATATGGCATAGATTTTCGTCTCAGCTTTCCGAAAAACTAAACAAATCGCATTTTCGTTTCCGAAATCTCCCGAAATCGCAAAAATACTAAAACACGTTTATTTTTGTGACACTAGATAATCAAAAAGTTTTGAAAAAATCTACAGAACAAATTTTGTCTATTAAAATATTTTTTGGAAAGCTTACCTCGATACGCTTTTTTTAAAAAAAACTAAAGGCAAAACAGAGTTCATAGCTAGGAGATATTGTCGTTCCAAGTTGCTCTTGCTACTAAAAAACGGGGCTGAATTCTGATGACGAATTTTTGAGTTCCTATTGGACTAAAAATAATTTCGAATTATGGTTGATAGGAAGGAAATGTATTGGGTATATATAGGTACTTATTTCTGATTTACCTCCTAAATTAGATAGGATTTGATTTAAATTGATAGGAGTTGCTTTGTTATGTTATAATATAGATAGGAATACTTTCCTATTAGACTTAGCATTATGATTAACTTAAAATATAGTTCATATTTATCTAAATTATCTATAACATTACTTAAAATAACTATAGATAAAAAATAGAGTTAATATTTATTTAAACAACCTTCATCTAATCTCATTATATAAGCTAAAATATTTAATACTAAATTGACATTTATTCTATATTATGTAAATAGTGTACAATATAAGTAACATGTAAAAAGTAATAAAAGTTATGAAATAAATCGTAAAATTTTGAGAAAAATTGTATAACATAGTTTAGATCCTTAATATAATAGAAAAATAGCTTTATATATTTTAATACTAAATTCACTAATGAGCACTATACTAAATATATGTAAAATAATACAAATTATATAATAAGTCAATAAATATTTTTTTTAAATCCAAAAATTCCAAAAATATTTATTTTGAAAAATTCGGGGGTTTACAAAAGTGTTATCTAGATAAGGACTAAGAAGAGTTTAATTCCCCTTAGATTTTCCACTATTTAATTCAAATTGATTTAAAAGTAACTTAAATCACCATAATTAATTACATATTAAATCAACCCATATTTAATATATCTTTTTTGAAATAATATATTAATAATAATAATTAATTTCAAAAATACAAATATATTACACTAGCATGCAGAAATATTACTTACATAAAACACAGTTTTTCTAAATTACAAGTTATACTAGTACCATAAAATAAAATGGCCTTATTTTTAAATAAAAATAAAGTTTGGCAATCCTCTGTGTGACATATTTACAACTTCAAGCAATATAAAATATTTATCGTCTATTATTTTGAAATATTTTCTACATCTATATAATTAAAATATTTTATAAAAATATGTACTTCGCACTTAATCGCCCTTGACGAGAAATTTACGAAACGCAACTCGTACTCAACGTACAAATACGAAGTACAAAAATTAATACCATATTTATTAAAAAATATCGTAGTAGAAATTTAGGGGTGTTACATCTTACCCATCTTACAAGAATTTTGTCCTCGAAATTTATGAATAGGTAGGGTAGGGAAGATAGAAAGATTTCATCAATACTGAAATACGATTAAATTTTTGGATGAGGCAAAGAAACGACGTTCGACACAAACATGCATTGGAAGATCGTGATTTTGATATCTGCAAAAAAACATCATGGTTATGGAATTGAAGAAGGGTCGCTAGTTATGGTAATAAAATTATGATAACACGAATTAGAGAATGGAAATGAATTGAGTCGGTCAAAGAGAATAATTTAGATATTTAGGAGGGATGGTTTCTTGAGCGAATATAGTCGTCGAGGTTTAAGGTATGGTTAAGGAAATAATTAGAATCATTTTCAAGTTTCAAGAACGATTAGAAGGTTGCGATAATGAATCTAGGGTAGAGGAAAAAGGTAACACAAGGCGGAGATATAGTCACATTGGTTGGTCAGTGGCTAACTATCTTGGCAATAGATGGTGGGCAACAAGGGGATGTCAAGTACGAGTGTTCGTCTTTCTAATACAGTGAAAGACGGAAATAATAAAGAGTTCGAAGAAGATATATCGAATACGAATAAGTGGTTCAAAGACGATTGAAAATTTTTAAAAATAATTGCCAAGGCAGACGCGGATGGAATTCTAGAGGCCAAGTTTAACTATGTCTCCATCCACGTCGAACAATATATGAAAAGCGAACCAAAGTGCACTAGGTTGATCAGACCATCATGTACCGGTTCTGATTAGACAATGTATTAGTGGGCTTCCCCCATAATATATGTCGTAAACAAGCTCGATAAAATAATAAGCTTGCAAAACTAAAGCCAAATTGTATCATAAGATAGTCAAATATAAGTAAGGATACTAATGAAGGAAATTAAATAGTCGAAGATCCATTAAAATCTAAGTCTTGCCCGAAGTTTGGGCTTATGCAGTCGTCCTAGTGTTTTCTTATCTATGGCTTGGTTGACTAGATAAGTTAGGGTCCTCTAAATTCTATAGTCTAAGTAAACTTATCAAAATGGGTCACAAGGACAAAGCTTTGTTAGGTCATGAGGTATTCTATCCAACTTACAAGAGTTAAACTAGTAGTGTGATGGGACAATGGGTCAAGCAATCAAGATAAAGCACAAAGTTAAGCATTTAAGGAATTAAGTAGAATAAAATCACATATCGAATCAAAAGAATTGAGTCGATGTTGAGTCCCTATCCTTGGTCCAAATATATATCTGTATCATGGTAAAGGTTATCGTCTAGTCTTTATGACCCGAAAGTCATATAATAAAAATTGAGTACAAAGGGACGTGTTTGAGTGTGATATACCTACATGAAGGTGAGCTCGTCTAGGTCTTGCATATAAAATTTGTTGGAAGGTAACAGCTAGTATTACACTCCAAATATCAAAGTCACGGTAAAGGACACAAAAAGATCTAAAATAGAAAGGGGGAGTTCATGGAGTGACAATTAATGCACAAACATTAAAGAAGATCAAGTTGAAGCATGAAATAAAATTAATTAAGGAATCTAGTAAAATAATTTAGGGACACAGTTTTCAGAGAGAAGATAGTCTCCTAGGTGGATACAATCAAGGAACGATTAAATCATTTCTCAAATTTCAAACGGTTAGAAGGTCACAATAAAAGATCTGGATTTGGGGAAGGTCGAGTAAGTCAAAATTGAGATATAGTCACATGGTTTGGTCGAAGACTAATTATACTTGTGTATGTACAACTATCTTGGTCATGGATGGAATGTAGAGTACCTCTATCTCATTAGGGTGACCTTGCCTGCTTCTTCGTTCTCTATAAAGATAAGATTTAATCCCAAAAATTTGAGTTCCTAATATGTATTTCCAAGCTTGACATAAACTACGATATTCAAGCATAATCATAAAAATACTTCAAGTCTTTAATAACCCTTAGATAACCCTTAGTATGACAATATATATATATATTCCCTCCAATATGCACAAACTAAACTTTTTTATTCTCTAGTCGGTTGAGGTCATCCATCATAACTAAAAAATTAGATTCCTCTAATAAATCTCAAAATAAGCTTTATCATATCTCTTAATAAATTTTTCACAAAATCGCAATATTATAAATCCAAACTTTAAACTCAAGATTTAGATAATATTATCAATCGTGAATTATGCGACAAAATTTAAAGATTTTTTTCTCACAATTGAAATATTAAACTCAAAATCTAAATAAATTTATCAATCATAGATCGTATGACACAGTTCGAAATTTAAAATTTTCCTCAAATTAATTTATATCCTCAAAAGATATGAATATCTATAACTCGAAAATCATAAATATTTTCTAAATCTTCAAAATCAAAGATTTTACTCAATCTTCTATCAATCCTTTGGTGAATACTCTTAGTAGTCTTAAGATAAATTCTTACTGTCCTCTGAGTTAACCCTGCATATCATGCTTGGACTTATTAAGAGTTAAAAATCACCCTAACCATATACTCCGGAACAACATCACCATAGGGATGAGGTATCCATGTACACAAGTACAGCCTCTTGGGCATTTATTTTTAGATAATTTAATCTCAGGGTCAGTATTCCATAATAGTCACCTAGTCTAGCTTGTTCCTACCCATTGAACTGGCTTATTGGGATCTCTAGTCAGACTCGGTTGGGTTGCCACAGCTGGTGACTAACTTATGGGCTTAACTCACTACAACAAATAGGGCATACAATAGCAGTTTATCTATAACGTTCAAGCCTCCCTGCTATAGAATGTCATCATCAATAGCGTTCCTTCTGCAGTGCTATTAAAATATAATACAATAGCAGTTTATCTATAGCGTTTGAGCCTCCCTGCTATTATAATATAATCATCCACAGGGTTCATATTGAAGTGCTATTAAACGTTCATACAATAGCAGTTTATCTATAGCGTTGAAGCCTCCCTGCTATTAGAATGTCATTATCAATAGCATTCATTATGCAGTATTAACAGAACTTTATATAGCGTGTTATGAACGTTGTTAAAGGTATAGTTTTTTTCTAAAAGTTGCTATGCCCGTATGTCTAGGGGTGAGCATTATTCGGGTTTTGGACTGAAATCCGAACCGAACCTAACCAAATAAGTGATTCGGTTCGGTTTGAAAAAAAATTCGGTTCGGTTTCGGTTTCGAAAATACTAAAATTTCTTATTCGATTTCGGTTTCGATTTTGGGATTCAGTTTCGGTTTAATCCCACTAACCTTTCAGAAACTTTATCTAAAATTTCTCTCCCTGGTAAACCAAATAATTTTTTTTAGTAATATATATACGAAATATATCTTTGTATATTTAGTTACGATATATATTGACAAAAAATTATAAATAAACTAAAATATTGGTTAAACCAAATAAACTGAAAACCGAACAGATTTATTCTGTTTTGTTTGGTTCGGTACGGGATATTTCGGTTGGTTTTAATTTTTGTTATTCAATTTTCGGCCGAATTCGGTATTTGGTAATTCGGTTCGGTTAACCGAGTTAATCGAATGCTCACAATTGAACTATCTACTATTCCAATAATGGAGGAAGCAACACACTTTTTTATTTTATATTAAAAATAAGTTATAGGAGCGATTCAATTTTGCTGTATAATTTATAGAGTTCTTGATAGCGGACGATCCCGTCCATTGGATTTTTAGAAATTAAATCGGTACCGTCCGTATCACGATCCGTACCCTAGAGTAAAGGCACGAAAAGTGGGTACGTCCAGCCTAAACTGCAGTGTCGGCAGTAGAACGCTGTCCTAGGTCACAACATCTAACAATATAATGCTAATTAGTTTATAATCACCGAATGGGGATGACATAGCAGAAAGTAAACTCAATCACAACTAAGGAAGAAGAAGTACGATATGATATAGAACTCAAAATAAAATACAGATGATCAGAAGAGTCTAAGTGTCTAAGATAACAACTCAGCAAACATCCAGAAATACAAATTCTTAACTACAGAATATAAAAGAATATATACAATCCAGATCCCAAATGACAGAAATAGTAAAACCTAGACTAGGGAGCCTCAATCTCTATAGCTAATGGATCCGGCTGGAAATCCGGATTACTGGTGTCATCTAGAGTTATCCCGTAGAAGGTATCCACACAGGCCTCCTCCTCGTCCTCTGTAATATTTTTAACAGGTCCAGTCAGGACAGGAACGAGCATAATACATCTCAACATATCATAGCATGTTAGAAATATAAACATACAGTAGAGTAAGATACATGAAACTGAAAGGAAGTACATGATGTAAAAGAAGGAGAACTGTAAGTAAATACTTACTGTATATAGAGAACTAACAGTGGCTAGTGATGTAGAGTACAGAATAGCACATGTGAACAACACAGATTAGTATATGATCTACACTATAGAGTTTCACATGATCTACACTACTATAGAATTTGTTCACATGACTATTTGCACTCTCCTGTTTCCCCAATCAATACACAAGGATCTAAGCAGGTTATGTTATTATACTTGATATCACATGAAGGCCCATAAAAGGGTGCAATTGATAGTATACATGAGGGCTCCGTAAACATAAGAGTACATGATTCACAAGAGTGTACATGTATGGTGAAAGCACAGGAGTACATGATGAAAGTGAAACACATATGACATAATGTACCCGATGGTCCCGAGGGAGATAATATCGCATGAAGAGATCCATATAGTACTAATCCGTGATAATGTCGTGACAGCATCAAGTAAAGTAATCTAAAGCAGGAAAATACTTCTAACAAGATATGAAATGATCAATGAATGTACTCGCCTGTATCCTGAGTGTCCGGATGAAAAGTACTGTCCGAGGAGAGGTGTCTGGCTCCTAATCAGAACAGCACAAGTCACAACAAGTCCAAAATGGTACCATGAAGTTCTACTATGCATTCTACATGATTCTAGGTCAACCTAGACCAAAGTCAACTCTTGGTCAACTTTGGTCAACCCTAGAAGTCAAACTAGGTCAACTAGGGCTAACCAAGTCTAAACTAGTCAAATTAGCCTATGCTAGTCTAACTAGGTCTAATCAAGACTAAACATAGACTCTCACTAGGCAAACAGACACACCATAGGCCATGAGCCCTAGGCTATAGGCTGTATCATGCCCAAGCCAAACCATATCACATATATACATAACAATATGTATCTAAAATATAATACACACATATTATAATATATAGGATACCTATATATACATCTCACATACATATATATATTTACGTGTACACATAGAGAGTTAGAGAGGGGAAACTTACATATGTGAGTGTGTTTACATGTGTGACATAATTGGTGTGTGATCATCATGAGTGTATGAGGGCCATGTGTGGCAGGAATTGGGAGTGTGTGTGTTGAGTTCATGAGTGTACCTGTGTATAACAGGGAAACAACAGTGTGGCATATGACACAGAGGGGTGTAGTAAGGAATTGTATGTGTTAATGTGTAATAGCCATGTGTGTGTGTGAACAGTTGTGTATAACACATGGCTCAAGCGTATAACACATATTCTCAGTCCATACCATTCTCAATTCTCAGTCAAAGAAATATGTTCTCAGTCCATACCATTCTCAGGTTTTTACACAAAAAAGAAAATTCTCATATCTCTTTTATACTTAACAGTCAAAACCCATAGGTAAACATAAGTAATGTATCGAAACCATTTCAGTTTCCTGAATCTCAGATATTAACATTAATATTTGAAATCAAACACAATCTAATCATGACTGAAATCTCAGTTTTACTCTAACAGTGAATCAAACTAATTTCAGTGAATATAAGGTGAACCCAGGTTCAAATATCTCAGAAATTCAAAGATCTTAAACTCAGGTTTAGGATTCCTATTCAGGTTTATTAAAGCATTCATCTCAGGAATTGAAGAACTATGGTATACAAATATACAAGTGTAGAGTGTGTGTGTGAAAATGTGAGGGAAAGACCTGTGCGTGTGTGTGTTAGAAGGAAAGATGCAGGAAAACAGTGATAGGAAATAAGAGGGTGGCCTGTGTGTGGGTGTTAAGTGACTGAGATTTGTAATATGTGTGGGTAATGTAACAAAACAGTGTAAAGGAAAAAATAGTGTGACAGGTTTCAGTTTGTGTGTTTGTGAACTGTGTGTGTAAGTGATAGGAATAGATGTGTCATGTGTGAGGGAATTTACATAGGTGTATGTGAATCATGACAGTGTTTGTAAAGTCAGGATTAACAAAACCAATTTGACAGTTCAATCAAAATGAATCAGTAGCAACCCAAAAACCAAATTTGAAACTCATTGATCACACAAACCACACACCAACATAATTACCAACCCTAACACATGTAGGTAAACCTAATTAACCATGAACATCATTGAAATCAGTTAACAAATAGTAAGGGTTCACTTAAAACTGAGAACAGTGTTCATACACTGATACATGGAATTTCCATTTCGAAACCCAATTATTTTTACCACTCAAATTCACAAACAGGTATATAGATGTGTTCTCCAAATAACATGTGTCTAGAGAATGCCATTCGTGTCCACAAACAGGAAATAAATGCGTCCAAATAATTTAAATACTGCAAAATGCAGAACTGACATAGAAGTGTCGTACGGCGAGGACAGAGCCTCGTGCTCACGACACAGAGGGACACGCGTCTCCTACTCGTGTTTGTGGGTTCGCCTAGTGTCCACCTAGGTTGGTGTCACCCTGATTTAGGTCCTAGTGTGTCGTGTCCAAAGATCTAGGGCCGTGTCCGAAGCCAATCATCACACGTACACAGTATAGTGGAGTCCCCTTGTGGGGTCAAGTGCTCATCGGTCATGACACGAGAGTGTCTCAAACTTTGAGGACCTCGTATCAGTGTCTACCCCTAGGGCCGTGTCCAATCTTAGGTGTCCACGTGTCGTATTGTGTCCGACACAGCTCCCGAGTAGCAGGGGAGCTGTACAGTACAAAAACACGTGGGTTCGTATCCTTGTGCGTGTCTGACACACACAAAAACAAGCTCAGTCATCCAGGAAGCAATTAACAACATCAAAACCTAAAATCCTATTCAAAATCTTCCTAAAATTTAGGTCGAAATCCCCTTTGGGGCATTTCAGCAAACACCTAGGTTCCTATCGGATTCGTGTCCGATACGGACACGAAATGAATACACCAAGACACGAAAGTAATTCCTATGGTTTGGGGACTCCTAGGTCTAGGCTAATATGCAAAAATAACAGCAACTATAATAGAGTTTTAGGGAATTACCTATAGGTATCAATCTCCTCAAAAACTCTAAAGAGGGGTTGTTCTTCTTGCTTCCCACAATTCACCAAATTGTTCACAAACTGAGAAAAACTTCCACAAACAACAAGAACACACTAATTAGAACCTATTGCAATTTGTTTGGATGGAAAAGGATTTAAAATGGATTTGATATGAATTTCTAAAGTTTGGGATTTACCTCTTTCTAAACTTGAGATCTATTTCCAAGGGAGGCTAACCCTAAATGAAGGAGGCATTAAATAGGGTGGGATTCCCTAGGTGGCTGTCCATAGTGGGTTAGGGTTAGGGTTTAGTGATGGGCTATGGGCCTTGGGCTAAGTTTCACAAGCTATGGCTAAGTGATTATCTATTGGTCTCAAAACCATAAGTCATGACTGATGACTTAACCCTCTCTATTCTAACTCGAGTCTAAAAGACAAAATCATGGGTTAACTCTTGTTAGACTAGGATTACTTAACCTAACCAAGGCAGTCACAACTAGGGTTAGCTTCTAGACTAGTCTACCAAAGTCAATGCTAGTCAAAGTCAACCTAGTCAACCATCATCCAAAATAATTCCTAAAAATTTCCATAAATTCAAATAAATAATATTAAAATTAAATAAACCCAATAGTGACAAAAATACCCTCAAGCTAAAAATGATTAATAAAATACTCTAATCACATGGCTAGGCTCTAGATCACTATCTCTCGGGTTACGCTAGCAAGACACTAAATAACAAGTCATGATTTTTAAATAGTTTAAAAATCATCAAAAATCATAATATGAATAAATATCAATAAATAATAATTATAATTACAAAATTTCAAAATTACCCTCATCTGGAAAAGTGGGTGTTACAATCCTACCCACCTTATAAAAATTTTGTCCTCGAAATTAAGATGATCGCACCCCCTTCTAGGTCAAACATAGTCAAGGGTCAATCACTAGTCAATTTCTCAACATCCTAGTACTTGGTCACCAGCTGGTCAACTTCTTAAGATTTTACCTATGCTAGCTACCTAAGTGTTGGCAACTAGAATTTAACAAAAAGAGAAACTATAATCGGCTAGCTCTTAACTTGCCAATCCTATCATGTCACCCATAACTAAGTACCTACAAGCTGAGCACACAAATCCTAAATACCACATATATATATGCTCAAGAACAACAACCCATCACATATATCCTAAGTACATCATCTACAATCTATATGTATATAGGCCTCTTAGTCTTAGGTGAACTACAACTATACTCAAGGACAGGCTCTGGTCATGGGTGCCTCACTGGAAAAAGGTAAGGAAAGTAATAACAATTATGAAGGCTGTAAGGCATACTAACATCCTATATGTAAACTGGTTGGTAATATAATAACAGGGAAATCATCTACAATGGGTTACTATTCTAATACCACTACTAACTACCATATCTAGGGTACAGACACCCTACAAGTCGCCATATTATTACACTATGAAGATCTATCTATGTATAAGTTCTACAAACTAAAATATCCCTTCTCCTAAGTTATTTATGGAATACAATTTTAAAAACAACAGAAGGGTATGATAGAGATGATATGTTAAAACCTTCTCAAGATAAAATCTGATAATCATATGCGTCTGTCCAAAATCATGTTACTCAGAGTCTTCGTCATGTTAGTGAGCAAGGCTATAATAATCACAGAGTCCTTGACCAAGGCACATACTTCTAGAATCATGGTATTTAAAATTTTTGCATTGTCACATGCTTGACAACGAAAACCTTAAATTTCAACACCCGAGAAATACGTCCTAAATCTGACTATATGTCCTCACTATGCCAGCTAATACTACTATCGAAGATTCTAGATTCCATAACTGGGTGACCTAGCACATATGATTCCTTTCAGAAGAAAATCAAACATAACACAAGAACAACAGGACAAAATTGATCAATCAACAAGAAACAGAGGGAATCAAAAATTTAAGGCAGTTATAAGAGGCAATTTCAAAAATGGAATAAAAAGAATGGAACCTGCAACTAGATCTCTAATGGCCTGAGCATCCTCAACTGTCTCGGCAAAAGCTCGCCCTTGATGGCCTCCCCTGGCCTGCTGCTGGTGCTGAACGAACCTCTGCTACTGTGTCGGCAGGGCTGGTCCCCTCTGCTGGCCTGCTGGAGCTCTGACTAGTGCTCCCTGAGCTGTCTGTCCCGATGACTTGGGACACTCTCAGCCGATGATCGGATCCTCCGTAAAGTAAACATCTGCCCAGCCTCTTCCGACATTCGTCCCAATCGTGCCCTGGTTTCTTACAGTAAGGGCAACTGGTAACAAGCTGCTGTCTAGGAGTCTGTTGTGTCTGTAATGGTAGTCCCCTCGGCTGCTCTGTCGGAGCCCTAGCTCCTGCTGCTACCTGAGTCATTGTTGTCTGGCTCTTGGGATATTTCCTCAGCTGGTGGTCCGCTGTTCCACAAAGTAGGCACTTGCCCAGCCTCTTCCTGCACTCACCCTATTCATGCACTAGCTTCTTGTAGTAGGGACAACTGATTGTCTGCTGTCTGGGTGCCTGATATTGTCTAGGCTGCTGCTGAACAGGCCTATATTGATACTGATGCTGAATCTGTATATGAGGCCTCTTAGCCTAACCTCTACTGCTGCTAACTCCATAAATGTCATATCCCCTCTTGAACAATTGTTGTCGCTGAGTTTCTACTATCTGCTGGAAGAAGGAGAACAACCGCGCCACGTCCTCTGATCCTGATGGCGACTGCTGCTGAAGAACGTTCGGAATGACTGGGGACAGTCTCGGAGTAGGAAGAGGTGCACTCCCATAAGCTACAGATATCCCAGCCTGAGCTGGCATAACAGGAGCTGCAGTCTTGGGGCCCTGCTGATCAGGACGAGGAGTGGTAGACCCCTAAGTGGTGTCTTACCTATCGAGATGAGATCGCGCCTCCATAACCATCCTGAAGACAGATTAAATGAGAGAATAATCACTAAGAATGAAGCGATAACATCAAGGGAGGACGGTTTATTTTCAAGGAAAGACAATAATGCAGCAATTTTAGGTAACAAGAATCTGATTTAAGAGTTTTTCCTAATGTGATTGAATACCTCCAAAAATATCCTAATTCTATTGCAGGCTATAGTGATACTCTAGTTCGAATACCACTACACCAACTCGACCTTCATGGGTCACCACTAAAAATGTGTCACGACCCGTACCCTAGAGTAAGGGCACGAGAAGTAGGTACGTCCAGCCTACGCCGCAGTGTCACCGGTAGAACGCTATCATAGGTCACAACATCTAACAATATAATGCTAAGTAGTTTATACTCCCCGAATGGGGGTGACATAGCAGAATGTAAACTCAATCACAACTAAGGAAGAAGAAGTACGATATGATATAGAACTCAAAATGAAATACAGATGATCAGAAGAGTCTAAGTGTCAAAAGTAACAACTCAGCAAATATCCAAAAATACAAAGTCTCAACTACAGAATATGAAAGAATATGTACAATCCAGATCCCAAATGACAGAAATAGTAAAACCTACACTAGGGAGCCTCAGTCTCTATAGCTAATGGATCCAGCTGGAAGTCTGGATCACTGGTGTCATCTAGAGCTACCTCGTAGAAGGTATCCACACAGGCCTCCTCCTCGTCCTCTGTAATATTTTCAACAGGTCCATTCAGGATTGGAACGAGCACAATACATCTCAACAGATCATAGCAGGTTAGAAATATAAACATGCAGTAGAGTATGATACAAGAAACTGAAAGGAAGTACATGATGTAAAAGAAAGAGAACTGTAAGTAAATAGCTACTGTATATAGAGAACAAACAGTGGCTAGTGATGTAGAGTACAGGATAGCACATGTGAACCGGACAGATTAGTGCATGGTCTACACTAAGGAGTTTCACATGATCTACACTAATATGGAATTTGTTCACATGACTATTTGTACTTTCCCGTTTCCTCAATCAATACACAAGGATCTAAGCAGGTTATGTTATTATACGTGATATCACATGAAGGCCCATGAAAGGGTGCATGTGATAGTATACATAAGGGCTCCGTGAACATGAGAGTACATGATTCACAAGAGTGTACATGTATGGTGAAAGCACATGAGTACATGATGAAAGTGAAACGCACATGACATAATATACCCGATGCTTCTGAGGGGGATAACTTCGCGTGAAGAGATCCATATAGTACTAATCCGTGATAATGTCGTGACAGTATCAAGTAAAGTAATCTAAAGCAGGAATATAATTCTGAAAGATATGAAATGATCAGAGAATGTACTCGCCTATATCATGAGTGTCCGGATGAAAAGTAATGTCCGAGGAGAGGTATCTGGCTCCTAATCCGAACAGCACAAGTCACAACAAGTCCAAAATGGTAACATGAAGTTCTACTATGCATTCTACATGATTCTAGGTCAATCTAGGGCTAACCAAGTCTAAACTAGTCAAATTTGCCTATAATAGTCTAACTAGGTCTAATCAAGACAAAACAAGTATAACTAGACTCTCACTAGGCAAACAGACACACCATAGACCATGAGCCCTAGGCTATAGGCTATATCATGCCCAAGCCAAACCATATCACATATATACAAAACAATATATATCTAAAATATAATACACACACATATTATAATACATAGGATACCTATATATACATCTCACATACATATATATATATATATATATATATATATATATATATATATATATATATATATATATTCATGTGTACACATAGAGAGTTAGAGAGGGGAAACTTACATATGAGAGTGTGTGTACATGTGTGACATAATTGGGTGTGTGATCATCATAAGTGTGTGAGGGCCATGTGTGGCAGAAATTGGGAGTGTATGTATTGAGTTCATGAGTGTATCTGTGTATAATAGGGAAACAGTGTGGCATATGACACAGAGGGGTGTAGTGAGGAATTGTGTGTGTTAATTTGTAATAGCCATGTGTGTGTGTGAACAATTGTGTATAACACATGGCTCAATTGTATTACACATGTTCTCAGTCCATACCATTCTCAATTCTCAGTCAAAGAAACATGTTCTCAGTCCATACCATTCTCAGGTTTTTACACAAAAAAGGAAATTCTCAGATTTCTTTTATACTTAACAGTCAAAACCTATAGGTATACATAGGTAATGTATCAAAACCATTTCAGTTTCCTGAATCTCAGATATTAACATTAACATTTGAAATCAAACGCAATATAATCATGACTGAAATCTCAGTTTTACTCTAATAGTGAATCAAACTAATTTCAGTGAATACAAGGTGAACCCACGTTCAAATGTCTCAGAAATTCAAAGATCTTAAACTCAGGTTTAGGATTCCTATTCAGGTTTATTAAAGCATTCATCTCAGGAATTGAAGAACTATGGTATACAAATATACAAGTGTAGAGTGTGTGTGTGAAAATGTGAGGGAAAAACCTCTGTGTGTGTGTGCTAGAAGGGAAGATGCAGGAAAATAGTGATAAGAAATAAGAGGGTGGCCTGTGTGTTGGTGTTAAGTGACTGAGATTTGTAATGTGTGTGGATGATGTTACAAAACAGTGTAAAGGGAAAAACAGAGTGACAAGTTTCAGTTTGTCTGTTTGTGAACTGTGTGTGTGAGTGATAGGAATAGATGTGTCATGTGTGAGGGAATTTACACAGGTGTATGTGAATCATGACAGTGTGTGTAAAGTCAGGATTGACAAAACCAATTTGACAGTTCAATCAAAATGAATCAGTAGCAACCCAAAAACCAAATTCGAAACTCATTGATCACACAAACCACACACCAACATAATTACCAACCCTAACACATGTAGGTAAACCTAATTAACCATGAACATCATTGAAATCAGTTAACAAATAGTAAGGGTTCACTTAAAACTGAGAACAGTGTTCATACACTGATACATGGAATTTCTATTTCGAAACCCAATTATTTTTACCATTTAAATTCACAAACAGGTGTATAGATGTGTTCTCCATATGACATGTGTCTAGGGAATGCCATTTGTGTTCACAAATAAGACACGAATATGTCAAAATAATTTAAATACTCTAAAACACAGAACTGACATAGCAGTATTGTGCGACGAGGACAGAGCCTCGTGCTCACAACACAGAGGGACACGTGTCTCATGCTCGTGTCTGTGGGTTCGCCTAGTGTCCACCTAGGTTCGTGTCACCCTGATTTGGGTCCTAGTGTGTCGTGTCCAAAGATCTAGGGCCGTGTCCGAAGCCAATCATCATACGTGCACAGTGTAGTGGAGTCCCCTTGCGGGGTCAAGTGCTCATTGGTCACGACACGAGAGTGTCTCAAACTTTGAGGACCTTGTGTCAGTGTCTGCCCCTAGGGCTGTGTCCCATCTTAGGTGTCCACGTGTCGTATTGTGTCCGATACAGCCCCCGAATAACAGGAGAGCTGTACAGTACAGAAACACGTGGGTTCGTGTCCTTGTCCGTGTCTGACACACACAAAAACAAGCTCAGTCATCCAGGAAGCAATTAACAACATCAAAACCTAAAATCCTATTCAAAAACTTCCTAAAATTTAGGTCAAAATCCCCTTTGGCGCATTTCAGCAAACACCTAGGTTCCTGTCAGATACGTATCCGATACGAACACGAAATGAATACACCAAGACACGAAACTAATTCCTACGGTTTGGGGACTCCTAGATCTAGGCTAATATGCAAAAATAACAACAACTATAATAGAGTTTTAGGGAATTACCTATAGGTATCAATCTCCTCAAAAACTCTAAAGAGGGGGTGTTCATCTTGCTTCCCACAATTCACCAAATTGTTCACAAACCAAGAAAAACTTCTACAAACAGCAAGAACACACTAACTAGAACCTATTGCAATTTGTTTGGATGGAAAAGGAATTAAAGTGGATTGATATGAATTTCTAAAGTTGGGGATTTACCTCTTTCTAAACTTGAGATCTATTTCCAAGGGAGGCTAACCCTAAATGAAGGAGGCATTAAATAGGGTAGGATTTCCTAGGTGGCTGGCCATAGTGGGTTAGGGTTAGGGTTTAGTGATGGGCTATGGGCCTTGGGCCAAGTTTCACAAGCTATGGCTAAGTGATTATCTATTGGTCTCAAAACCATAAGTCATGACTTATGACTTAACCCTCTTTATTCTAACTCGAGTCTAAAAGACTAAATCATGGGTTAACTCTAGTTAGACTAGGGTTACTTAACCTAACCAAGGCAGTCACAACTAGGGTTAGCTTGTAGACTAGTCTACCAAAGTCAATGCAAGTCAAAGTCAACCTAGTCAACCATCATCCAAAATTAATTCCTAAAATTTTCCATAAATTCAAATAAATAATATTAAAATCAAATAAACCCAAAAATAAGAAAAATACCCTCAAGCTAAAAATGATAAATGAAATACTCTAATCACATGGCAAGGCTATATATCACTATCTCTAGTGTTACGCTAGCAAGACACCAAATCAAAAGTCATAATTTTTAAATAGTTTAAAAAGTATTAAAAATCATCAAAAATCATAATATGAATAAATATCAATAAATAATAATTATAATTTCAAAATTACTCTCATCTGGAAAATTGGGTGTTACAATCCATAGCAAAATGTTATGTCTTATGTTTGAAAAAACCTTAATGTATTCTACCCCAATCCTTCAACTCCTCATAACCAACGCGCCAAACTGAAATATTGGTTAAACCAAATTTTTTTCCAATTATTCAGCAGCCATTTTTATCTTTCCCTCCCCTTCTCTCAAAATTTCGCTCCTTTCATCTCATCTTTCCCCCTTTTCTCTGAAATTTCTAGCTTCCTCTCATCTTTCCCTCTCTTTTCTCTGAATTTCGGGCTTCCTCTCCTTTCCTGAATGCTCCTTCTTCAAATTCAAATTTTTTGAGATCTCTTTCGCCTCTACCAAATCCATAACCCTAAACCTAGATTTCCTCCTCCCAAATCCTCTATCTTTGACTGCTCCACCTCTTCCTATTTATAGGAGAGAGAGGAATAGTGGTGGCTCAACGAAAAGCAGTGATGGATGTGCTCCTAGTGGTGTTTAGATGAGGAGTTATTGTTCATCCAGATTTCCACCCTCCATCATCGAATCGAGGCACTACAAGAAAAAACCTATTTTAAAATATTTTATTTACATTATTTTCTAAAAATATTATAATAAGTTAAATCATTTATAATGCTTTAAATAAGAACGTTGTAAAATATTGCTGATGACAACATTTTATATTTAAATATTGTGAACTTATTTTTTTTACAGTAATTTAGGATAAACGTTGTAAATTTAACATTTAACAATTGTGTTTGTTTGCAGATAACTCAATAAGTTAAAAGAGAACAATCCATCGGGATCGAAAAAAATTTGGAGTCTAATTAAAATATTCAGCGGGTCCGTTCCCAAAAATTCCCTCCCATATTTTGTCTTCCCGTGGATGCCACCCATAGAAAAAAAAAACCTCTCTCCCTCTCTCACTTTTAGTCTTTTCTTCTCCTAACCTAGTTTTGGTCTCTTCTTTATCAAAAGAAAACCCTATAGTGGCTCTTTTTCAATTGGTCTCTTCTTCCTCCGTAGATCCAGAGGTAAAGAGAAGTCAGTTGCCAATATTTTTTTTTGTAAGTTCGTTTAAATCTCTTTGCTCTCTTTATCTTCTTCTCTTTGCTCGTTTGCGGATCTTCTCCATGGCCGACTAAATTTTAGTTCTCCGAAATTGATTGATGGCATTTAAATCCCTAAATTTTTACAAGAAATTAATTAGATTTTTGGTTACGCCCTAATTAACTAAATTTTGGTGTCCTAAATATATCGTTGGTCTCCCTAAATTTGATGCTCCCAACTCGATCGGTGGCCTCCATAATTTTGGTGCTATCAAATTGATGGAGAAGTAAGATATTTTTATAGGTTAGGGATTTTATTTGATTACCATGATAAATCTAATTTGATTATTATTGATGGTTTGGTTTTTCGGTCGTCATAATTTTTAGGTTTTCTTTATTTTGTCGAAGAGTAACAATGGAGAAATTTTAAAGATTTTTTAGTTGTTTTATGTTGGTTGGGTTTGTTTTTATGCATATAATAACCCTCCTAAGATCCTGATGACTTATCGGACATTTATTATTTATTATGAAGAACCTGATGGCAGTGGAGTTACATTTTTCTAAAACATATTTGTGTTACATCCTCAATACTAATTACTTTGTGGTTTGTGTGTAAGCTGTTTTGGCTCAAATATGATACATCAGAGTAACCTCCTAAATTTGGTGCAAAATCACGAGCTCATTCCGCAGCAACTTTCATATATTCTTATATGAATTGCAACATATTGTAAGGACAATGTAGATCATATTCTATGAGGATATCTTTTTTTTTGTAAATTTCTATCATTCACTATGTAGATTGCGATAAGTTTATTTAATTCTTTAATAAAATTTATAATAGGCTAAGGTCAACTTTGTTGACACAAAGTCACAGTCAACAAAATATTGACTACATTGACTAAATAATATCTGTATAAATTCAATACGACACACGACGTCTGTATTCAGTTCAGGACAGACAACAGCTCAGTTTCCGACTCTCAGTGTATTTTCGAGTCTGTACTTTTACATTTTATTGAGTCTAGAAGTATGTACTCTGAGTTATGCTGAGCTCTTGGAACTTAGTCTATAAGCCTACCCAAAATCCCAAGCTCCACCAAAACAAAAATTGCCCACAAACCACTCTGTGCTCTGGAGACAGAGTTCGGGCCGAACTCTGCCTCCATACAGAGTTCGGGCCGAACTCTGTCCCCTAGAAATCAGGAACCCTAATTTTAGGGTTAGCTGGTTGCTAGCTGTCCAACGGCCAAATTTTTGAATTTTTCTACCCGAATTCTGGCCGAATTTTGCCTCTAAAAACACTATAAATAGGGCATGAATTCTCTCTTTTTAACTCACTCAATCTTCTCTTCTCTTCTCTCCTACAAGCTCAATAAGCCATACCCTTCCTATCTACTAGCCACAAGCCTCCTAAGTCTCGAGTGCTCAGCATCTCTCAGTTAGGATTCTTGTGCAAGAGTGAAGAAGTCGCTTGGACAATTCCAAGCAATCGCCACTGCGATTCTCTGTAAGAAGTTGACGTGCTCTTCTGAAGTAAAGGCACGGGTTGTAAGCTACTATTTCACAAATAGTGGATTTAATCCTGAGCTAGAGTTCTCAGGCCTGGACTAGTCCTCCACGAGGGAAACCAGGTTAAAATCGCTGTGTTTGCGTATGCTCTTCTGCTCTTCATTTATTTTCCGCACTTTACTCTGATTATTTATTGTTGGTGAAAGAGTTATTTTTAATTGGCTATTTTTTCTATATAAACTCTATTCACCCCCCTCTAGAGTTGCCAAACTGTTCTTCAATTGGTATCAGAGCTCTGTTCTCTTTATAAGGACTAACATCCTAAGAGCTGATCCATGGCAACCACACAATCCTTGATCTCCAATCATGGTGAAGGTCAGTCCACTCATAGGCCTCCCCTATTTGATGGGACTAACTACACATATTGGAAAACAAGGATGAGTTTTTATCTGAAGTCTCTAGACTTTGACCTGTGGACTGTCGTAACTGACGGTTACAAAAAGCCCGCCAGAATAGTCGTCGATGGTGACCTCATTGAGAAACCACACGATAAATATTCTGTCGAGGAGAAGAAACAGGCAAGTCTAGATGCTAGGGCTATTAATGCTTTATTCTGTGCTATAGACAGGAACGAGTTTAACAGGGTCTCTACATGCACCACTGCTCATGAAGTATGGAGACTTCTAGAAGTGATGCATGAAGGAACCACTCAAGTCAAGGAATCAAAGATAAGCCGTCTCACTCAAGAATATGAAGCCTTCAAGATGAAGCCAAATGAGACGATCACTCAAATGTTTACAAGATTCCTCGACATCATCAACCCGTTATCCTCGCTTGGTAAGCAGTATTCAAACCATGAGAAGATCCGCAAGCTACTCAGAGGGTTACCAAAGATTTGGAACCCTAAGGTGACAGCCATCATAGAAGGGAACGATCTCACAACTATGTCTATGGAGACCTTGATGGGCAAGCTCATGACTCACGAGCTTGACCTCAAGGACTTCGAAGAGCCTGCTCCGATGACCAGGGAGATCGCACTCAAAGTTCATTGACGAAAGGTTGATCACGATGAGACCGAAGACGACAACTCAGATGATGAAGACCAAGCTCTCATGGTTCGTAACTTCAAGAAATTCCTTTGCTTCAATCAAAGAAAGAAGGAGCCACAAGAAGACGATGAAGAAGAGCCAACCTGCTATAGCTGCAAAAAGACTGGACACGTCCGAAGAGACTGTCCATTCTTAAAGAAGAGCAACCGCTATGAGAAGCCCTACAAGAAGAACTCATCAAAAAGGTATGCCAACACAAGCATTTGGCATGAAAGCGAAGCAAGTGACTCCGAGGAAGAAAAGAACTCTCCTCAAGACAAAGCAAATGTGTGCTTAATGGCAACCTCTACCAAGGTATCAAACGAAACTTTAGATGACTTCTCTTTTGATGAACTTGGCGATGCCTTCACTGATTTACTTGATGATCACAAAAAGGTCATCGGTAAATACAAGCATGCCAAGGACAAAATCAAAAGTCTAGAAGATGAGATACAAAGAATTTCTTTACTTCTTGATAATGTTAGAAACACATCACCCACTAATGACACTGATGAAGTATCCAAGCTTAAATTAAGCTTACATGATGCTGAAGCACGTATTGAGCAACAAACTCAAGAAATCACTACTCTCAACACGTTGCTTGCTGAAGAAAAGAGTAGACCCAAGATTTCCATGACTAAGATTTATGGCTTAAATATTAAGATTGATGAACTGCAAGCTATGTCTAAAAGATTAGAAACCAAATTGGGTAAACAGGTTGTTCAACCTCAAACCCAATCACATGGGCACAACACCACTCATGCTAGTCAACCACGTCATTCTCATGCAGCACATAACCATGCATTTATATACACAAACTTTCACAAACCACGTGCACGTAAGAATACTTCTCATACTCATCATACTGCACAAAGACACAATCAATATCACTCTCATCATACTATGACACATCAACATACCATGCCACGTAGACAAAATCATCATAGGCAAAATCATCATGTTATGCCACAACATTACACTATGCCATATAGACAATTTCAGCATGCCACTCCTCACAGTCAATATTATCATGCTATGCCACACAGACATCATCATCATGCCACTCACTCTATGCATAGTCATCATTACCATGCTAACTCTCCATATCATCCTCATCCTGTTGCTTATAGATATCATTCTCATGCTCCCAGTATAAATAAAAATGCTATCTGTACTTACTGTGGAACACATGGGCACATCTCACCACAGTGTGGAGTTAGAAGACTGGTAGACAAGAAAATATATGCTTGGTTTCCAAAAACTAACTTTTCAGGACCCTCAAGAAAATGGGTACCAAAGGTCACATCTACTCGTGATGTAGGTGGACCTTCCCTCCTCAACTGAGAGTAAGTGGATTCTCGATAGTGGATGCTCGTGACATATGACGGGAGACGCAAATCTTTTTGCATCACTATCGATGAAAAGAGAAGGATACGTATCCTTCGGTAACAATCTCAAAGGGCACATAATAGGTAACGGTATCATTGGTCATCCTCCTTCTTCTGTTATAAAAGATGTCTGCCTAGTGACCGAGTTAAAGCATAACCTGCTCAGCATTAGCCATCTTGCTGATCATGGATATGATATTAACTTTGGACAAAACCATTGCTATATCTACGATAGGTCAACAGGAGACATTGCTTTTGAAGGAAAAAGAGAGGACAACATCTATATTTTCTATCTCTCTATAAATACTAACCATACATGTAGATGTTTATATGCCCACAAAGACGAACGACTGCTTTGGCACCAGCGTCTTGGTCATGCCAACATGGATGCTATATCCAGGCTTTCTACCAAGAAGCTAGTAAGAGGATTGCCTGACATCACATTCAAAAAGGACACGGTATGTGCCGAATGTGAACTAAACAAGGCAACTAAATCCTCATTTCATTCCATCAACTCTGTAAGTACTACTAGACCCTTGCAATTACTTCATATGGATTTATTTGGTCCTAGTAGAATAGCTAGCCTTGGTGGCAAACTTTATGCATTTGTTGTTGTTGATGATTTTTTGAGATTTACTTGGGTTTTCTTTCTCGCGAATAAGAGCGATGCTATTTCTGTTTTCAAAGTTTTTGTAAATAAAGTTCAAAACGAAAAAGGCTACATGATTACTCGAATCCGAAGTGATCATGGAGGCGAATTCGTAAATTCAGATTTTGAAAGTTTTTGTAATGCAAATGGTTTTGATCATGAATTTTCTTGTCCTAGAACTCCTCAACAAAATGGTGTTGTGGAGCGGAAGAATAGGACTCTTGGCGATATGGCTAGAGTCATGTTGAATAAATTTTCTCTTCCGAAATATTTTTGGGCAGAGGCTGTAAGTACAGCATGCCATATTTTGAATAGGGTGCTTATTCGTCCCATTACGAAGAAAACACCCTATGAGCTTTGGTTTGGGAGAACCCCCAATGTTTCGTATTTTAAAGTTTTTGGTTGTAGATGTTTTATCCTTAACACCAAAGACAACTTAGGCAAATTTGATGCCAAAGCTGACGATGGTATCTTTCTTGGTTATGCAGCCAAGAGTAAGAGATATAGAGTTTTCAACAAACGCTCACTTATTGTGGAGGAGTCAACTAATGTGACTTTTGATGAAGATAACAGTGCAGTAAGCGCTCTTGATGATGATGTTGAGCCATCAATTTCTACTCCAATGAATACTTCAACTGAAACTAATTCTCTGGAGGGTTTGCCTAAGAAATTCTCTTTCAAACCTTCTCATCCAAAAAATTTAGTTATATGAGAAGTTTCACGTGTAGTAACTACTAGATCATCACTAAGAGACTCCGTTGCTAGCACTGCCTTCATTTCACAAGTAGAGCCTAAAAACATTTCTGAAGCTTTTAATGATGAATTTTGGATTTCTGCTATGCAAGAAGAACTCAACCAATTTGAGAGGAGCCAAGTATGGGAACTAGTTCCTAGACCGGCTAATCACTCAATAATTGGTACCAAATGGGTGTTTAGAAACAAAGTAAATGAAGATGGTTCAGTCACTCGCAACAAAGCCCGTCTAGTAGCTCAAGGATACAATCAAGAGGAAGGTATCGACTACGATGAGACATATGCTCCTGTTGCTAGACTAGAATCCATTCGGATGCTTTGTGCTTTTGCCAATCATCAGAACTTTAAATTATTTCAAATTGATGTTAAAAGTGCTTTCTTGAATGGCTTTATTAAGGAGGAAGTTTATGTCAAACAACCCCCTGGCTTTAAAAATCACAAATTTCCCGACCACGTGTTCAAGCTGAAGAAAGCGCTTTATGGCCTTAAACAAGCCCCCAGAGCTTGGTATGAAAGGCTAAGCAGTTTCTTGCTTGAGAAAGGTTTTTCAAAAGGGAAAATTGACACTACACTGTTTATCAAATCTTTTAAAGACACCATTCTATTAATTCAGATTTATGTTGATGATATTATTTTTGGGTCTACTGATGAAACTCTTTGTCAAGAATTTGCCAAGTGTATGCAGACGGAATTTGAGATGAGCTTGATGGGAGAGCTCAACTATTTTCTTGGTCTGCAAGTAAAACAACTGGCTAATGGAACTTTCATCTGCCAATCAAAGTACACCAAGGACATGCTGAAGAAGTTCGATCTTGACAACATCAAACCAATCAGCACGCCAATGGCTACTTCAACCAAACTCGAACCAGATGAGAGTGGCAAACCTGTTGATCAACGTAAGTATCGAGGTATGATAGGCAGCTTACTTTATTTAACTGCTAGTCGTCCCGATATCATGTTCAGTGTTTGCCTATGTGCTAGATATCAAGCTAATCCTAAGGAATCACACATGACCGTGGTTAAGCGTATCTTTAGATACCTTAAGGGTACGGTTACAGTGGGCCTATGGTATCCCAAGTCAACATCATTTGATCTTATTGGTTACTCCGATGCTGACTTCGCTGGATACAAGGTCGACCGTAAAAGTACGAGCGGCACGTGTCATTTATTAGGAAAAGCTTTAGTCTCCAGGTTTAGCAAGAAGCAGAACTCTGTTGCACTATCCACAACAGAAGCTGAATACATAGCAGCTGGGCGTTGTTGTGCACAAATTCTGTGGATGAAGCAAACCCTTGAAGACTATAAGTTATCTTTCATGCATATTCCTATATTCTGTGACAATACTAGTGCAATCAATTTGACTAAGAACCCTGTCTGCCACTCACGCACTAAACACATTGAAATCAGACACCACTTTTTGCGTGATCATCAGCAAAATGGTACGATTAACTTAGAATTTATTGACACTGATCATCAGCTGGCAGTTTTTTTACTAAGCCACTATCCGAAGAGCGCTTCAATTTTCTTTGTCGTGAACTTGGAATTTTAGATGAAGCAGTTATAAATTGAAACTCACCTGCGTAAATATCGAGTATATTGTGATTCTTTTACGAAGAATTTGGTATGGGTAAAAGCCGAAAGGGTCCTTCTGACAACAAGGCGTAAAAGCCTAAGCGACACGGTGCACTAGTCCTCAGGACTACCGCTAGCTGGGATCCGGCCCCTGCAGCTAACCCATGGCAAATTTGGACTATTGAACCACAGTATATGTCCTTATTTATTATATGGCCCGTTTTCGATTTAATATTGCCTAATTGATATTTTCTAAAGTTCATTATGTTTTCTGAGTACCTCTCTATCTATTTTTTTAAATTCAACACTCTTTGTTGTCCTCAACTATCTTTTGTTTAACTCTTAAACATTTTCTTCATGTTCTTTGCCTGTTTTCAGTTCTGGACCATTGATCCAGAACTCGGGCCAAACTCTGCCCCTATCAGAGTTCGGGCCGAGTTCGGTTCTTAGGTTCCAGGGTCGGGATTTGGCTCTACCGTTGGATCAATTCTAATCCAATGGTCAATATTTCACCCGACCAAAGACCAAGCCCTACTTTATTTCGGGATTCCCTCTCTTTCCTCCCATATTTCCTTCTTCTCCACCTCTTCCATCTTCTTTCTTCCAAACCCTAACCCTAGTTCTTGATATAGAGGGCTCTATTTCTTCTCAAAATCAAGGGAAAGGGGTTTTTCAACATTCTCTTCAACTGTTTGGTATTCTTTTCAAGTATATCTCTCTTTTTCTATTATTTCCAAGTTCTTCTCTTTTATTTCAAATGGCATCTCGCTTGTCCAAACGAGGGAGAAGGACTCGACATGAGGGTGCTTCCTCTTCGGTTCCTCCTCCTCCGATTGAACAAGTAGTTGAACAACACCCCATTCATCCGTTGTTCAATCCGCCGCATCCCGATGACCCTAACACTTACGACGATCGTTTATTTGTATCGCTAGAAGCCTCTAATGAATGGTTTAGCGATTTTAGAACTCGTCCGGTGTTTGGGGGCCATCCTATAAATTTCACTATATTTTCACAATATGAGTCATTATTCCGTGATCTTTGTTTGGATGAACTTATTGCTTCAAATTCTGTCATCTACCATAGTGCAATTCAAATGTTTTACTGCAATTTGACTCACGATGCAACCCACATCTATTCTCGGGTTGCTGGCATTACCATTGCCTTTAATGATTCTGAGTTGGGAGATTTTTTTGCTCTTCCGGATCTTGATGTGTGGAACAAGCTTGTGGAGGCACGTCAACTTCAATTTGTTGGTGACACTTCCCCTGAAGGATTCAAGGAGGATTTATGTGCTCCTAACGTAAGTCCTCGCAAGCTAAAGGCCAAGCATCTCACCCCCTACTTTTATGAACTTCATCGCATCGTGTTCAATACTATCTTGCCCAAGGCTGGCTCAACAGATGAAGTCACTTATCTTGAGATCTCCGCCTTATATCATCTCCACTATCGTATTCCATTCAACTTTCCACGGACTATGATGGATTGGATGATCAACTGTCGGAAGAAACCAAGAGCTTTGGTTTATCCTCTCTATCTTCCTTTAGTTTTTTGTGCTTTCATCATTCCTATCCATGATTGTCCGTTCCTGCCTGCACCTGCCTTTCTATCCAAAGCACGACGCCTTCAGCCTGTCGCTGCTTCTGAGTCATCTGAGCATTCTGCTGATGAGGAGCCTGACGCCCCTCCTTTTGGTCAGGATGCACCTCCTCCTCCTGCCACTCTTGAGTCTCTTCAGACTATGCTTCGCGATCGCTTTGCTGTTGAGGATGATCGCTGGACGCAGCAGGATTACCGTACCACCTTGCAGATTAGTGCCCTTGGGAACTCTCTGCATAATATGCGGTATTCACTTGCTCGTCATCCTGATCTGTATGTGCCTATTGAGCGGGATCCAGATCGCGCGGGTCATCGTATAGACGATCCGTGGGTCATGAGGTATATGGATCCTGATGATGCTTTTGTGGACCCTCGTCGCTCATTCCCTGGTCCTTCAGATGTTCCAGGACCTTCTCGTGCTCCATGATGGAGATTGGCTGGATATGCTGCTGCCACTGCTGATGGTCTTAGTTGCCTTTTGATTTTAGTTATTTCAGTTTGTTATGGATTTATGTACTGGATTTATGTCTTCAAACCCTGATGATGTGCTGGTTGGTGGATAACATTTTATGCTATTTTTCGTAGTTTTACTTTATGTCAGTGACTTGTTTTATTAGTATTATACTGTTTCTTCTTTGCTTGGTGTGGTTGGATTACTTTTCATTGTCTATACTGCTATTTCCATGCTTTTCCTTATGCAGTCTATATGATCCTTTATATTGCTAACTGCCAAAAGGGGGAGAAATATGTATATTTCAAATGTATATCTGTCTGTGCTTGTGTTTGCTTTTGGGAAAATATTTTTATCAGGCCACAGGTTCTATGCATTATTTACGGGGGAGAGCTATTGATTCTAGCTCGGCACCGTTCACTGATTACGGGGGAGCTATCTTATTCTAGCTCAGCATTGTTTATGGGGGAGCTGTGTTTTAACCAACTGTGTCCAGGTATGAATATTGAAATTTACATTTATTATTTTGTCAACTATCAATATGGGGGAGATTGTTGACACAAAGTCACAGTCAACCAAATATTGACTACATTGACTAAATAATATCTGTATAAATTCAATACGACACATGACATCTGCATTCAGTTCAGGACAGACAACAGCTCAGTTTCCGACTCTCAGTGTATTTTCGAGTCTGTACTTTTACATTTTATTGAGTCTAGAAGTATGTACTCTGAGTTATGCTGAGCTCTTGGAACTTAGTCTATAAGCCTACCTAAAATCCCAAGCTCCACCAAAACAAAAATTGCCCGCAAACCACTCTGTGCTCTGGAGACAGAGTTCGGGCCGAACTCTGCCTCCACACAGAGTTCGGGCCGAACTCTGTCCCCTAGAAATCAGGAACCCTAATTTTAGGGTTAGCTGGTTGCTAGCTGTCCAACGGCCAAATTTTTGAATTTTTCTACCCGAATTCTGGCCGAATTCTGCCTCTAAAAACACTATAAATAGGGCATGAATTCTCTCTTTTTAACTCACTCAATCTTCTCTTCTCTTCTCTCCTACAAGCTCAATAAGCCATACCCTTCCTATCTACTAGCCACAAGCCTCCTAAGTCTCGAGTGCTCAGCATCTCTCAGTTAGGATTCTTGTGCAAGAGTGAAGAAGTCGCTTGGACAATTCCAAGCAATCGCCACTGCGATTCTCTGTAAGAAGTTGACGTGCTCTTCTGAAGTAAAGGCACGGGTTATAAGCTACTATTTCACAAATAGTGGATTTAATCCTGAGCTAGAGTTCTCAGGCCTGGACTAGTCCTCCACGAGGGAAACCAGGTTAAAATCGTTGTGTTTGCGTATGCTCTTCTGCTCTTCATTTATTTTCCGCACTTTACTCTGATTATTTATTGTTGGTAAAAGAGTTATTTTTAATTGGCTATTTTTTCTATATAAACTCTATTCACCCCCCTCTAGAGTTGCCAAACTGTTCTTCAAACTTGACCTCATCTTTCCTCTTAAAAGAAAGATAATAATTAAATAAATTGGAAAGAAAAATAGGAAAGACTACATCAAAGCCGTAGCCATGGTTTTAAGGGTCTGCATATGCCGTCGGATGTTCTAATTTTGTTTTAGCATGAACTAATGCAAAACTGAAAAACATCGGTCATGACCAACACATTAAAGAATCTACAAATAACAATAATCTGAGGGTGTGTGATATTGGAGTCATTACTCTATATAATGTAATACTAAAATCACTAGTGAACTATCATGTGGCAATTATGCAACCTAATGCAACAACTAAGTAGTTTTAGACATGGGATAGTCCATCCAAGATAAAAGGAGATAATATCCAGCTACTTCATGAGCCACACATTCTTGATCCTAGATCTTGAAATACACATAGGGGAAAATAAATATATGCAACAATTTAATTGACAAGTCTAAAGCTAATATATATATATATATATATATATATATATATATATATATATAGGGACCTATCATCCTGGACTACATCTTGATACCATATCCTACACTCTCATATCTGAAAATTAAAAGACTGCAATAGTTGCTAACCTCAGGATCTAGTTTAATTCCAGGAATGTAGTTTTATTCCAGTTTGTTAGTATGCCAACAATATGTATCTACTCATGTCTTATAATGTGTTGCCACTAATTGATTCAGAAATGCTTCAGAAATATGGTGTGCCTACCCATGTCTTCAGAAATGGTTCAAAATTTTAATCATCTTTCATTGGCGCCACTTGTGACATTCCAAAAATACACTCATGTCTTATGATGTGCTGCCACTAATTGATCTCTCATTCGAGCTACATTATTATGTGGATACTTTTTCTAATTGCCCAATTATGATTCAGAAAGCATGATACATTATAGTTGTCGTATAAACTTTTCTTTTGACTTTGGTGGTCAACAATTACAAAACACCCTATAATACTCCACTTAATTCGTCATGCTTTAATCCTATATCTATGAACAAATTATTTCTTATTGTCCCTATTGTGATGATTTTTTAAGGGGGTGTCCACATCTCATTCACTACAGGGAGGGAATAATATATCCTTAAATTGCGGCCAAGTGGCCTCTATTTATTTTGGGTTAGATGTTGACTGCAGGTACAAATACCACATTTAGCTCAATTCTAGCTAGGAAGCATGTGTAGTCATAATCCAACATGTGGTTGCTTTGTGTCAAATCTCAATGGCGTTTCAATTCAGAGTAAATGTTTAAGTGATATTTCTTAAGCAACCAGAGGCTATTTAATTTATATAGATAAACTAGCACCTTATCTGTTATGGTTTATTCTATCTGTAGTCTAGCTTGGGTTGTTTTAGGAAGATATTGTTAATTCAATCCAGGATTGTTTTTGTGGTAACATTATTATTTACACTATTAGTAGGGTATCAACATTACTACAAGCCATATTTATGCTTGGAAAGACATTATGCATGAGTAAGCAACTGAAACCTATATATGACAGAAAGCTGATTATACTTTTGGGATTTTTGTAGTAAATTTTTATTGTAATTTCAATGATTCGTGACTGTAGGAATGAAATATTAAAGCGTAATACTCAAGAGGGGGGGGGGGGTGAATAGAGTTGGCAGCGGAATAATGCTAATTAAAAAAGTTAGCAGCACAATCACAGAATATTAATCACAACTGAGATAAAGACAGAGTTAAGAGAGCAAACACAAAGACAGCGATGTATACTGGTATCCCTCTGTTGAGGACTAATCCAGTCTGTAGAACTCTTGCTACCAGTTGAATCCACTATTGGAAAAACTGCAAGTTTTCTTACGAAGTCCTTGCAACTTCTACAACGCGAGCTTTGATACGAAGAACTCGTCCAACTTTAAATGTGAAAAGATATTCTTCAATCAAGCCTTATGATTACAATCTCTCAGAAACTTCTAGACCGTACCGCACTGGCAAATCGACTAGAGGATTGTAATTGGCTTGGGATCTGAAATTGAAAGCTCTAGAAAACTCTTTGAAAGACTGAAAGCTTTAGATAGAGAGAAGATTGAAAGTGAATGAGTGAGTTGAAATGATCGAAATCCTTCTCTATTTATAGGAATTTCAAAGGCAGACTTCTGACAGAATTCGGACAGAATTCGGGCAGAACTCTATGAGCAAATCTCGGTCAAATCCGCAACTGTAGGAGGACCAAGTTCCAATGATTCAAAATCACAATGGCCACTAACCGAACTCTGGCCAAACTCGGTCCGAGTTCTGTCAGGGTTTAGTCAAGGTTTAGTTAAGGTTTTGAAAAAGCTTTTTGGTGATTTTTGAAAACCTTTTTGAAAACCTTTTTGTAAACCTTTTTGAGAGGTCATTTTAAAAACATTTTGAACTCATTTGAGGGAAGCCTATTTGCCAGTACGACTCGGTGTACAACATATTCCTAGACTCAAATAAAATGAAAATACATTGTATAAGGAATTACAGACTCGAGTAGGCAAACAGATCTTCGGTCTTGAATTCAGTGGATAGCCATTCTCGATCATGTTCAAGAGTCCGAGATGTCCCGACTAGCTTTGTATATCCAGACAGAGTTTATTCAATTATTAAAATCAGGTTTGACCATATGACCAAATGGGCCAACAATCTCCCCCATTTTGATAATTGACAAACTATGAATGATATAACATTAAGCTTGATCAAAATATCAAAAAGTAGAAATACATATCCTGTATTATCTCAAAAAAAATGTTAGATCTTTAATTTTCTCCCCCTTTGTCACTTAGCAAAATAATTGCAAAAGATAAAGCTCCCCTGCAATCAAATGCATAAGTAACAAATAGTGAGAAAATATATATAAAAGAAATAAGGCATAAAATTAGAGAAATATCACAGGCATGTATTGTAAGAAAAATCATCACAGGCATGTAATTTTACAGGCAGTCATAAAGAATGAAGCAATATAAGAAATAGTGCTAGCATAAACTGAGACTGAAACATAGTGCTGAAATAAACTGAATGCCATAAACTGAGGTATAATAAACATGTCTATCAAAGAAAAGAGTACTGAAGCATACTAAAAAGTGCTAAAAAAATACTGATAATAACTTGGAATGTCGGAGCATTTCCAAGTGCACAATAAAATATCACTCAAAATCACATAGTCACATCTCCTAATCATCCTTCTCATCATTATCATCAACAGCTCCACCAGCATGTCTTGAAGTACCAGCTCCAGAGGTACCAGCGCCAGAAGGATGTGGAGGGGCGCCAGCATAGAACTCACCAACATAATCACGATGTGGAGCACGGTTAGGACGGTACCAATCATAGGCGTTACCGGACTGGAAGTAGGCATGAACAGCCTCATCCTCACAGTAGTAACCAAAAAAAGCTGGATCTCTAGGGATGGAACCGACTGAATGACCAGTCTGGGCGAAACGAAGATCAGCTAAGGAGTTTGCAAGCGCCTGATAGCGGGTGACGTCGCGGAACTCATGCTCGCGAGCCATGTCCGTCATCGAGACGTGCAAAGCAGATAAATGCTGATGTATGCCCTCAAATGTCATGGCATACTGATGAGGTGGTGGAGGAGGTACAATAGGAGGAGCAGGAGGTGGAGCTGAAGCAGTCATGCTACGACGAGATAACTGAAGAAACTTGGGCTCAGGGTCCTGAGTACAAGTCGACAGATCGATATCGAAGCGCTGAAAGATGCGTGGGAGAATCATCGCGTAAGAGAGATTTCTATCTCTTGCACGACAACGACCCATCATCTGAATCATGGTCTTAGGGGCAGAAAATGGAATCCCCTTAAGAATGTGGTACATGGCGGACAGCTCAAAAGAAGTCACATCATCCTTTGAAGTGGATTTTACAAGGATAGTGGAATAGATGATGCGATGTAATTCATAGTTAAACAAGTTCAGGTTGTTAGCCTTGAACTTTTCAGAGCGTACTCTATCAGGTGCACAGAGTTTCGCTTTGAAACTGGCGAGCCTGTGCCTTCGGGAAAATCAAATTCAGTGATGTCAACTAGCGGTTCACCTTCGTTAGGGATACCAAGGATCTCCGCTAAGAGGTCATCATTGAAATTGATATCAATACCTCCAACACGAGTGCTCACATCAAAAGTGTTTAATATAAGATTGCAATAAAATAATCTAATGGCATTAGTTGCTATAGGGAAGCAGATTTTAACAAAAAGAAGTAACCCTAATGCCTCGAAATAACGATGATCAGGAAATACAGTCCATTTGACTGGAGCGCCTGTGCAGATGGATCTCATGGAGAAGTCTCCATACCACAGAAGGGCTTGGTCTAGGGTTTGAAAGAAAAACCCGTCGAACGCACCGTCGCTCGTTTGGACCGGCGAGAAGAGGGAATCCGTATGCAGATGCGAAGATGACCCTTCCTCACTAGGGTTCGTCTTCTTCCTCTTTGATGGATTGAATTTGGGTGCCATTTTTGCAAATTGAAATAAAAATGCACTAATTGAAAAGTGAAGAAAGATGGGGGTTATACCTCCCGAAATCAAAGTATGTCAAAGAGAACGGCGAACTCCGCACGAATCTAAATTTTGGATTGATTTCACCACTTGGATTGGAAGAAAGAGGGTGGTAAAAAGCTAGGATTCGGGGCTGCTTCGCGGCTGCTGCTGCTGTTGTGAATAGTTTGGAAGCAATGAAGAAGAAGGGATGCTCGGGTTCGGTATATATAACCTGGCACCCTCAACCGAACTCGGGCCGAATCCGGTCAGAGCTCTGGCCGAATTTTCCTAGGGTTCTTTAAAGTTGATTTATCCATTCTTTTTCATTGTCTCATTTCAAATATTTAATTCAAAGATTAGTCATTTCAACTTCAATTAACATAATTAATATTATTTTATAGATTAAATGTCGTTACACAGCGACTGTTTCAGATTAGCTGTAGGAGTACTGTCCCAGCTGGCGGAGGTTCACCGGAGAACTCTTAAGTACCGCTTCGCTTCAACCGTAGTTGTGGTGACAGAGAGACTCTTTATTGGCTTGTCTCTAAAACAGTTTTTGGGTAATGATATATAATCATAAAATAAAATTAATTAATATTATTGACGTCCAAAATTCCTAATTCTCGACGTAAATAATTGAAACGATCTTCCGCAAGAGGTTTAGTGCAGATGTCAGCTAGTTGATTTTCAGTATCTATGTACACAAGGTTTATATCTCCATTTTGATGATGATCTCTAAGAAAGTGATGTCTAATCTCGATATGTTTAGTACGACAGTGACATACTGGATTATTAGTCAAATTAATAGTGCTCGTGTTATCACAGAAAATGGGAATATGTGTGTAAAATAAATCATAGTCTTCTAGGGTTTGTTTCATCCACAAAATCTGAGCACAACAACGTCCTGCGGCGATGTACTTAGCCTCTGTTGTTGATAGGGCTACAGAATTTTGCTTTTTACTAAACCATGAGACTAAAGCCTTGCCTAAGAAATGACATGTGCCACTGGTACTTTTTCTATCTACTTTGCATCCAGCAAAATCTGCATCCGAATAACCAATAAGGTCAAAGGACTTAGTTTTGGGATACCACAAGCCAACAGAAGAAGTGCCCTTAAGGTATCGAAAGATACGCTTAACTACGGACAGATGTGATTCCTTTGGGTTAGCTTGAAAACGTGCACACATGCAAACACTAAACATTATATCTGGACAACTAGCAGTTAAATAAAGTAAACTACCAATCATACCTCGATACTTACGTGTGTCGACTGGCTTGCCTTGTTCATCTGAATCAAGCTTTGTTGAAGTTGCCATTAGAGTGCCAATAGGTTTGACATTGTCCAAATCAAACTTCTTTAGCAAGTCTTTTGTGTACTTGGCTTGATTTATAAATGTCCCATTATCAGTTTGTTTAATTTGCAATCCGAGAAAGAATTTCAGCTCTCCCATCATGCTCATCTCAAACTCATTCTGCATAAACTTAGAAAATTCTTGACACAGAGATTCATCAGTAGATCCAAATATAATATCATCAACATAGATTTGAATTAAAAGAAGTTTGCCATTAAAAGACTTAATAAACAGTGTAGTATCAACCTTGCCTTTTGAAAAACCGTTGTCAAGTAGAAAAGAGCTTAAACGATCATACCAAGCACGAGGGGCTTGTTTTAAACCGTATAAGGCTTTCTTCAACTTGAAAACATTATCAGGGTTTTTGAAATCCGTAAAACCTGGAGGTTGTGCTACAAAAACTTCTTCTTTTATAAAACTATTTAAAAAAGCACTCTTGACATCCATTTGAAATAGTTCGAAATCATGAAAACAAGCAAATGCACATAACATGCAAATGGATTCTAATCTCGCAACTGGGGCATAAGTCTCATCGTAGTCGATACCTTCTTCTTGATTGTATCCTTGAGCTACGAGTCGAGCCTTATTACGAGTCACTAAACCATTCTCATTTAGTTTATTTCGGAATACCCAACGGGTGCCAATGATCGGATGATCAATAGGCCTGGGAATAAGTTCCCAAACTTGATTCGGTTCAAATTGGTTTAATTCCTCTTGCATAGCATCTATCCAAAATCTATCACTACATGCTTCATCAATAGTTTTGGGTTCTAGCTGTGAAATAAATACAACACTAGAAACAATATCTCTACTGGATGTACGAGTACTTACTCCTTTGGTAATATCACCAATTACCAAATCTTTTGGTTGATCAGCTATAAATTTCAACCTTTTCGGTAAATTCTGAAGGTAGCTGGTTCCTGGATCTTCTCTAGGAGGTTCAGCTAGTGCAAAGCTTGGTTGAGGTTCAGTTGATGTTGAGCTTGGTACAGTTGGATCTTCGTCATTGTCATCGATCGTCATCTGATTTAGTTTATTAAAGGTGACATTGATTGACTCTTCGATGATCATGGTTCTTTTGTTGAAGACTCTGTATCCTTTGCTCTTGGCCGTATAACCTAAAAAATACCTTCATCGGCCTTTTCATCAAATTTTTCCAAATTGTCTTTTGTATTAAGAATAAAACATTTACAGCCAAATATTCTAAAGTATGAAATAGATGGAATTCTATCAAACCATAACTCAAAAGGAGTCTTCTTCGATTTGGGTCGAATTAGAACTCTATTGAGTACAAAGCAAGCTGTGTTAACAGCTTCAGCCCAGAAATATTTGGGTAGACTAAACTGGTTTAACATCACTCTAGACATTTCGGTTAGAGTTCTGTTCTTACGTTCCACAACTCCATTTTGTTGTGTAGTCCTAGGGCAGGAGAACTCATGTACAAAACCGTGTGTGTCACAAAATTGCTCAAAATCAGCATTCTCGAATTCGCCTCCATGATCGCTTCTTATGCGAGTGATCATGTAACCTTTTTCATTCTGTACCTTCTTGCAAAAGGCGACAAATTCGGATAATACATCATTCTTGCATGTCAAGAAATATACCCACGTATATCTAGAGAAATCATCTACAATTACGAAAGCATAAAGTTTACCTCCAAGGCTAGCAACTCTGCTAGGACCAAATAAGTCCATATGAAGCAATTATAGAGGTCTAGTAGTACATACTGCGTTTACTGACTTGAATGTTGATCTGGTAGCTTTGTTCTTTTCACATTGGCTGTATACCGAGTCCTTCTTGAATGTAATGTCCGGTAAACCGCGTACTAGCTTCTTTGTGGATAATCTTGAGATCGTATCCATACTAGCGTGACCGAGTCTCATATGCCACAGATGACTCTCATCACTCTTGGCCATTAGGCATCTACCTGAAATGTTACTTTCTTCTAACAAATAGAAAACATATATATTGTCTTCCCTGATACCTTCAAAGATAGTACTACCAGTTGAGCTATCAACTATAGTACATTTGTCTTTGCCAAAGTTGATGCCATAACCATGATCAGCTACGTGACTTATGCTAAGTAGATTATGTTTCAACTCGGTAACCAGACAGACATCCTTAATCACAGGATAGGGAGACTTACCAACATCACCGATACCAATAATATATCCTTTCAAGTTATTACCGAAGGAGACATAGCCTTCCTTCTTTTTCTTTGACAGTATTGCAAATAGGGTAGTGTCACCGGTCATATGTCGTGACCAACCGCTGTCGAGGATCCATTTGCTTCTAGCATGTGAAGGGTGTTCCACCTACAAAACAGTTTGTAGATGAAACTTTTGGTATCCATTTCTTGTAGGGTCCTGTATTGTTAGCTTTAGGTATCCAAGCATAAACATTTAAATCAACAAACTTTCTCATTCTATATGTAGATGAAATATGACCAATGAGGCCATAATAATGACATTGTGCATGTCGAGTGTTGAAAGCTGAGTGGTGTGCATGGTTGGTAGGTTTAGGTTTTCTAGTATAGAAGAAAGCATACCTATAATCTTGTTTGGGCTTAACCTTTTGGGGTAAAGGTTTTATATGGTTAGGTCTGACAGTGTTTGGCTTGGGAATGTTCCGATTTTTCGGTAAGTGACACGTGTTAGGGAAGGAAGCAGCAGGCTCAGCCTGTTTTCCTAACCTAATTTCCAATCTTTGGAAAGTGTCATACAACTTAGTATAATCAGAAGTGAGTGATTCCATTCTGATTTGTGCACATTGAAGACTTTTCTTCTCTATAGAAAGTTCTTCCTTGAGTTGGTCAATAATTTTGTCTTTCTCTTCAAATGACTTGGTAGTCTCGTGTAATAAGAGCTTTGTTGAAGAAAGCTCACCAGACTCACTAATATTATTTCTAACCTCAGCTAGTAGGTCGGTAAGTCTACCTGTTTCACCTTTGTACTCTTTGAGTACCTTCATAGCGATCTGATACTTGCTACGCAGTTTCCTGTAATCAGTCATCAGGTCACTGAAGGCATCTCCTAATTGCTCAAAGGTGAAGTCATCATAAGTATCAACTACAGGTTCAGTAGGTACCTGATCGGATGCCATAAAGCATACGTTTGCAGCGTCTTCTGATTGTTCGTCTTCTGAGTCGCTGGCTTCACTTTCATGCCATATGCTGGTATTGGCATATCTCCTAGATGTTGATTTCTTCAGGTTCCCTTTTTCATACCTGTTGCTCTTCTTGCTTGATGATGAGTTTGTGGGACAATCCTTCTTCATGTGTCCCTTCTTCTTGCAACCATAGCAAACAGCATCTTCTTGATACCAGTTGTTGATGTTGTTCTCTTTTACTCTCTTCTCATGAATCTTTTGAACTTCCTTGCTAGGAGTGCTTGATCTTCAGTGTCAGATCCACTGCTGTCTGAGTCACCTTCAGCAGCTTTTCTGTGCTGAGCCTTGAGAGCGATCGTCTTCTCCTTTGGTGCAGGCTCTTCAAAATCTTGTAGCTCCAGTTCATGAGTGAGTAGCTTACCCATGAGTACTTCGAGGGACATAGTTGTGAGGTCGTTCCCTTCAAAGATTGCAGTAGCCTTCGGAATCCAGTTCTTGGTAAGTGCTCGCAGGAGTTTGCGAATCTTTTCATGGTTACTGTAATCTTTGTCTAAGGAGGACAAAGGATTTACAATATCCAGGAATCTCTCGAACATTTGTGTAACTGTTTCATTGTGCTTCATCTTGAACGCCTCGTACTCTTGAGTAAGTCTGCTGACTTTAGATTCTTTGACTTGAGTCGTACCTTCATGTGTGACTTCAAGTAGCTTCCATACTTCATTAGCCGTTGTGCAGATAGACACCCTGTTAAATTCAGTTCTGTCTAAAGCACAAAAGAGAGCATTAATGGTACGTGCGTCAAGACTGGCCCTTTTCTTTTCTTCCTCTGTATATCTGATGTGGGGTTTTTCAACTAAAACTCCATCAATATTTATATGAGGTGGCTTTTGATAGCCATCAAGAATAATGGACCATAAATCAAAGTCAAGTGATTTCAAGAAGAAACTCATCCGTGTTTTCCAATAGGTATAGTTCGTACCATCAAACAGTGGAGGTCTGTTTGTGGCTTGGCCTTCACTTGTGAATTTCACAGTTATCATGTGTTGTGCTGTGATCTATATAATAGTTAATTAAAAAGAATAAATAATTGCACTGTTACCTTTGCTTTACCTGTAACACCCGCTCTGATACCAATTGTAGGAACGAAATAGTAAAGCATAATACTCTAGAGGGGGGGTGAATAGAGTTGGCAGCGGAATAATGCTAATTAAAAAAGTTAGCAGCACAATCACAGAATATTAATCACAACTGAGATAAAGTAAAGACAGAGTTAAGAGAGCAAACGCAAAGACAGCGATGTATACTGGTATCCCTCTGTTGAGGACTAATCCAGTCGGTAGAACTCTTGCTACCAGTTGAATCTACTATTGGAAAAACCGCAAGTTTTCTTACGAAGTCCTTACAACTTCTACAATGCGAGCTTTGATACGAAGAACTCGTCCAACTTCAAATGTGAAGAGGTATTCTTCAATCAAGCCTTTTGATTACAATCTCTCATAAACTTTTAGACCGTACCATACTGGCAAATCGACTAGAGGATTGTAATTGGCTTGGGATCTGAAATTGAAAGCTCTAGAAAACTCTTTTAAAGACTGAAAGCTTTAGATAGAGAGAAGATTGAAAGTGAATGAGTGAGTTGAAATGATCAAAATCCTTCTCTATTTATAGGAATTTCAAAGGCAGACTTCTGACAGAATTCGGGCAGAATTCGGACAGAACTCTATGAGCAAATCTCGGTCAAATTCGTAACTGCAGGAGGACCAAGTTCCAAGGATTCAAAATCACAACGGCCACTAACCGAACTCTGGCCGAACTCTGGCCGAACTCGGTCCGAGTTCTGTCAGGGTTTAGTCAGGGCTTTGAAAAAGCTTTTTGGTAATTTTTGAAAACCTTTTTGAAAACCTTTTTGTAAACCTTTTTGAGAGGTCATTTTAAAAACATTTTGAACTCATTTGAGGGAAACCTATTTGCCAGTACGACTCGGTGTACAACATATTCCTAGACTTAAATAAAATAAAGATACATTGTATAAGGAATTACAGACTCGAGTAGGCAAACAGATCTTCGGTTTTGAATTCAGTGGATAGCCATTCTCGATCATGTTCAAGAGTCCGAGATGTCCCGACTAGCTTTGTATATCCAGACAGAGTTTATTCAATTATTAAAATAAGGTTTGACCATATGACTAAATGGGCCAACAGTGACCTCACCATCAGTTGATGCTTTAGTCATCATCTCTTATTCTCCCTCTCATCATTGAATAAAATCAAAACTCACATCTATTCTCTTTATAGTGTAGGTTTGATCATTTACATCGATTATTCTAAATTAAACAGATGCATATTTCATCAGTGTATAGTGAAGAAGCATGCAAAGTTACAAGGTAGCGAGAGGGCTTTTTTTGCCAGACATGAAACTGGTCATGCAGTTGTCGGGACTGTTGTTGCAAATCTGCTTAGTGTACAGCTACGTGTTGAGGTAAATACTAAGATTAGTTCAAAACTTTTAACTCCACTCACCATACTGCTTTTTGAATCCTATTTTCATTTTGTAAATGTTATTTGCCTAGTATTGCTGTTGCAGCAAGCATCTACGGGTAGCTTAAGTATTACTGAAGTAGCTAAAATCATATGGCAGGCACTTTCAAGTTCAAATCCTGTTATTATATTATCCTTTAATCCAAATTTCTTGTAACTAATAACAACTGCAATGAGCTGACCCTGAAGCCTTTTCTGATCCTGAATCAACAACTTAATGAGTTAATATATCCTACAAAAGCTGAGGTATCGCAAGCATGGGGCATTACCCTATGCCTTTTTCACTCTTCCTCATTCTCCTGCTTCACAATAATGTACTCTTCCAACATAGAAAGAAGGTGAAGCTGCAATGGTGTTGGACGACATGAAATGTTAAAAACATAAACAGTGTATATAAGCAAAATAAAATATGCAGCAATATTAATGAAGAGAGAAGGAGTAACTAATACAAATGCTATTTACAAAATAAGAATTAGTTCATCCGAAAGAATATGTTAGTTTTTTGGACCAACAAATTATGAGATGTAAAATTTTTATTTTTTTATAGTTTTACTGCAAACAATTTGAGAAGTCGTTGTGCTACGAACAAAATTGGAATTAGTTAAGTTTTGTATAGTTTAATTTTTGTCTAGTTTATGAATTTTTGTAGCATCTCTACTATAATTAGAATTAGTTATTAGTCAAGTTTGACAATTTGGATGACTCTGTCAACACTTGCTTTTGGATCTATTTATTATGTACTTATGGAACTCTTAGCATGAGTTCTTATAACAATGACAGGGACTGGCATGTGAGTATACAACATATGTATTCTAGCAAACAATAGATACTTGTGGGATTTTAGTAAAAAGTTGAATCCTCCAGTACCAGAAAATATCCCTTGCATCAAAAAACATCAGAGGTGTCTAAAATACTTTTACCTTGATCCCACTAGTGATGATAAACAAGCTCCTAAAAAGGTCGAAGATTTTAGTCAGTCTTGCCCAATTTTACTTTCAAAGCATGCAAATCAAGGAAACTTCAATAATAGGTAAGATATTCATTTTGTTATGATTTGCTTTGTGGTTCAATATTGTTGTTTTTCTCCTTTATCGTTGATGGCTCGCAACATATGACATTTGAAGTTCTGTTACTTGTATCAATGTTTTTGATTGCACACTTGTATCAAGTAGTATCATATACTTTTATCTTAAAAGTTCTGGTTAAAAAGTTAACAATACTGCCTACTGCTGTCACAATTTCTGTTGTTCTTGGTTTGTTGCAATTGCTCCATTTTAATACCATTTGGAGTTGCAAATGCACTGTTTTCTCACACAGTTAGAGTCTGATAAAGCTAATTACATTGTAATTCCAAATGCAGCATTATGTCACGCATCCAGGAATATGACTTCCAACTGACTGTTAAGCATAACTATCAACATAGCGAATCAGAATCACATCCACCACAAGAATGGTGAATAGGACATTTTAAGAAGCATGACCAAACACACTACCGTTCATATATATTCTGAGAAGAAATCATAAAAGCCAACAAATAAATTAAGTGTAAGTGATGTATACTTTGTCGTTCACATATATTTATGACTTGGTCATGCAGTAACAAAGAAATGATTGATAACTTGTTTATTATCTCTACCTATAATGTATTGAATTATTACTTTATTTTACCATGAGTTGTATAACTATGTCATGTATTTTGGAGTCTTGCATCATGTTTAGTACATGTCTGACATGATGAACACAAGCATTGTTTCAAATTTTAGGAGTTCTTGTGCTTTCCGTCACTCATGCCTTTCACGTCCTCACCTATTTTTGAGAGTTTTTGTGTTAATGCAGTCTTCGTACACTGATACAAAAATTTTGTTTCCTGATTTATTTTCTCTACACAGGTCATGGTAACTTAGATAACTTGAGGCTTGTGGAGCAGTTCTAGAAGCAAGCACATGGTGCAGCCTCTACTACTTGAGGCTTTTGGATATGCAACATTTTGGATATATGTATGGAAATAATTAAACGCTGACTACACTATTAATGTTTAATTTTGGAGAAATTATGAAGGATTTTGTATGTTCTTGACAGTAAAATTAATTAATTTACTTATGTTCGGAATTCATTCTGTGATTGATTCGTCGAGAAGCAATTAAATTTTTGAATACCGGTATTCTGTGTATATATGCAATAGATATCTATGGCATTCTGTATATCTGTAATGCTATTTTGATGTGCTGCAATACTATTCTAATGTGAATTGTTTCTTTACACTAATACATTCTGCAATAGCATTCTGACATGCTATTGGTGCACATATAATAGCGCGAAAGAAATGCTATAAAAACTAATTTGAATCGAAAAGCTATTAACAAACAATAACATACAGGAATGCAATTAAACATCAACAGCGTCCACGAACGCCATAAATAACTTATAGCGTTAACTAACGTTATTATGAAACTATAGCGTTCGTAAATGCTATGTAAACTCTATAGCATTTGTCAATGCTATAACAAGTCTGTAGCGTTCATGGACGCTATAGTAACTCAATAGCGTTCAAGAATGCTATTACTTTCATATAGCATTCTTAAATGCTACAACGCTGGTATAGCATTCTTAAATGCTATAACTTGTCTATAGCGCAATGGGACGCTATAATCCATCAATAGCGTTCATGAATGCTATAACTTTGTAGTGTTCTTGTACATGGGACAATTATAGCGGGGGCATTTATAGCGGACTGAATACGCTATTATTCGCATTCTAGAGCGTTCTGAGCACGCTATCGTATCCCATATCTGTTATAGTGACTCCATCTCCCTTGTCACGACCCGTACCCGCTTTTCGGATACGAGACGTGTCCAAGCCAGCCTACACTGCAGAGTCGACGGTAGAACGCTGTCACAGCCAAGATGCTCAAAATCACAAAATGTAAAATGTATTACTCATTCACATTACTAAATCAGTTTTTACAAATTACAAGGTTTCACAACTTCACATTTGCTAAAAAATTATAATGTCTAAGAAAATAGAAAAGATGGCTAATTCAACTGTCTAGGTTGACCTCAGCATACCCAAGCCTTCCCAGTGCTAAGAGTGTCACGCCCCAGAACCAGAATACTGGAGAGCGGGGGAATGACTCAGCCAGCTACGTATTACGGATAGATGAATACCGTATAATACGATCAATGCTGTCTAACCAGACGAGAGGGTACATACTACATGAAAGTCTTACTATGTTCACTTCACATCTATTGTCTCAATCATTCAAACAAGAAGCAGAAATAGAGAACATGTAAGATAAAGCAGTAAGGCGTCCCAAACGCTTAGTCAAAATGTTCTTGAGATCTGGCTTTACGAAACATAGCCAGATGGTATAGTAACATATACAGAATTGTTATCAGCTGCAGTCTGACTTAATTATAATTATGTAAAAGTAAGTGCAAGATAATTCGACTAACATGTCGGTGCCAAACGGCTAAGTATGAAGTAAATAACAAAACGAGCGGTGAAGTAAGGAACCCACTCGAGTCCTCCTGCGATCATTCCCCTAGTATTGACCATCTTGGAGGTAGAAGTAAGCTGAGTCCTCGAGGACTGGCTCTAAATCTGGCCATGCAAAACCAGAGAGGTTAGACCTCTAATAGCAAGTACCACAATGAAGCACGATATGAAGGATTAAACCAGTAAGTAAGAGAATATAATAATAGATCTCTGCTTTCCACTAGGATTCACATAACATCACGACACTTCGAACCAACCTCCCAACCAAACAAGGACATAAGTTGGCCCGTCATGTTCTGACATTCTGATCATCTCAGTTAGGCAACAGAGTAGGTACAGTACACAAACAAATCATCTTGAACGGCCAATCAACTACTATGGCTTGCTACTGTGAGTTTCAAGTTACCTTGGAATTATGCAAATAGGGATTCCTCAGTTCTCACTATGTGCAAGCAAGGCTAGTCTATCCAATCAATCAATTGCGCCAATCATGTAATTAGACGAGTACCAGCGGAACGCCCGCCGTTAATATATTATGTACAATAATATAAGCAGATACCGTTCCCTGCCCGTGTGACATATTTACAGTATCAGTGGGAACCAGCCGGCCTGTCGGGCACTACTAGTCCCAAGAGGGCTGCCATGTAAGAACTCAGGAATCCATTCTCTCCATGCCATTATTTTATTTGACTTAATTGTCTCTACGTTGAGTGAAGTTCCATGTCGTAGATCATGGTCATTCAAATGAGTACTTTTGTACGGGGTACGATATGTGCAACTCTACAATGATACCGGTGCGGCTAGGTTGTAGGTCTTATATAGCGTAATGCAACAATCAAACTAACCATGGAATAATCATGCCTTGACCATAAAGTACACATACTATTTTTGTAAGATAAATAAATAACTAAATAAATAAATAAATAATTTGAAGCCTACATGTGTCTGTATGCCAATATTCGGGATCGGCTAATCGATTGCAATAGTTCATTACATGAACGTGTCTCATTCATTCAATTCAATAAGACGACTAGCCAGTCTCTTAGTTCCAACTAGGAATGCATGATCAATTATTAGTCAATGTCACAATCATTATCAATGGTGATAAGGCATGAAAGTCAAATAGTATTCAGTGGAGTCGAGTCTACCACTCTCAGGGTTAAGTTCCAGTCATACTGGGTATCCATGGATCAATCAGGACACAAGGTGCATTCCACATATCAATCTGTATTAACAATATTAACATATCATGATTTTATCACGTTCATGCCAAAAGGTCAACAAGTCTATGCTAAGGCCAACAAGTCACGCTAAGTCCAGTAGGTAGGAGTGAGCGTATAAACAGCGTGAGCGTGAAAAGTGGTTCACGTTGGCACGCACAGCGTGAACGTGAAAGAAAATTCACGCACTCATAATCTTGAGCGTGAAAAGTAACTCACACACGCACAGCGTGAGAGTATGAGCGTGAAAAGCGGGATAAGAAATTTACGCACGCACGCAGAAAGGTACGTGACTAAAAATTCACGCACGTAAAGATGTGCGTGATTAAAAATTTACGCACGCACGCAAAGACGCGAGCGTGACTGAAAATTCACGCACGCTCGTCAAGACGTGAGCGTGACTAAAAATTTACGCCAACACGTAAAGACGTGTACGTGACTAAAAATCCACGCTGACACGTAATAACATGAGCGTGACTGAAAATTCACGCAAACACGTAAAGATGTGTGCGTGACTAAAAATTCACGCATGCATGCAAAGACGTTGTAGGCCTTTAAAAACGACAGTCATGCTGAGTTGATCAGAACAAGTCTAGCAGTCACGCTGAGTTGATCAGGACAGAGTCACGTTCAGTTGATCCAGACAATATTTAAAAATCACGCTGGGGAACAGCTCATCATTTGTCAGAGAGTAATTATGACTGACAGCACGGCAGTCGAAGAATGTCTCTTCGTATGCCACGTATGCACAGAATTCGAGAGATCACAGCCGTCTATTGCATGATTTTCGAAATCTTCTTCAGCAAGACTCAGCCTTCATCGAGTTGGCGTACCAAAAAGGGTTTCTTGTCATTTAATGCGACTGACAAAGCAATCACTGTCAGAGATTTTGTGTCAGTCAAGACACGCCAAATAAAGACAGCTGGCAGTCCTATCTCAAGTCCGCGTGTATCTTTGAGTTCTTCACCTCAAGTTTGTGTGGATTCGGAAGTTTTCTTCCTCAAGTCTGCATGGATTTTGAAGCTTTTTGCTTCGAGTCTGCGTGGATCCTGAAGCTTCTTGCCCCAAGTTTACGTGGATTTTGAAGCTTTCTACACCGAGTTTGTGTGGATTTCGTCTTCAACAAGTCTGCATGGATTTCATCAAATTGGAGTACATGGCAGCCATGCCACTGATCTCTCGCCTGCGTGTCCTGTTACTTGCACATGACTCATGCATGATCGCCATGTGTCTAACAGTTACAGGCCACGTCTAGTAACTGCTCACAACCTTGCGTATGTTAAATCCTGCGTGATTTTCAACTAAGCACAGGCTTTGAAGACAGTTATCTTTTCAGTTTTATTTTCGACTCTATAAATAGAGTTCTTTTTCTTATTCATTGTACAGATACATAGTTATCTACCGTCAAAATTTTGAGAGCTTTTCTTCTTCGCATAGTCCAAGGGATAAAGCGATCGTCTTCTAGATCGGATTCCCACAGTTGTAATTTTCCCAGAAACACAACAAATAAAGAGAATTTCTTTATGGAAAACAAATTAGCGACTCTGCTGGAGAAAACCATCTCCTCTTTTGAGATGGCAACAACTCAATGCGACACTTCGTCAATCGGTTCGACGAAGAAGGTGATGACGATCAAACTCGATCAACTCGCCTATGAAGAAATGCAGCGGGCTAAGAGTGGCAAGCCTACTCCAGCCTCCATTACCACTGCCAAATCGAAGGGACACTCTGTCTATATCCCTAAGAATCAGTTGGTAGTCAATGGTGAAGTCTCTGCCACAGTGTCTACTCCTAACACTGGCAAGAACTCTACTGCAAGCACGCACACTCTTGTACGCTCGAAGATGACAGCATTCAAAAGTCATGCTGACAGCACTGGTTCTTTAACCAAGTCTGTTCCAGTGTGCAATCTCACATCCAAAAGTCACGCTGACAGTACTGGCTCCTTAGCCAAATCTGTTCCAGCGTGTCTCTCGAAAACCAAAAATCACGTTGACAGTACTGGCTCCTTAGTCAAATCTGTTCCAGCATATATTTCCAAAATCAAAAGTTACGCTGACAGTACTGGCTCTTTAGCCAAATCTGCTCCAGCGTACAATTTCACCCCTAAAAGTCACGTTGACAGTACTGGTTCCTTAGCCAAATCTGTTCCAGCGTGTAATCTTAAATTCAAAAGTCACGCTAACAGTACTGGTTCCTTAACCAAGTCTGTTTCAGCGTGTATTTCATCTAAGAAGAATAGCTCTTTAGCTATCTCTTCTTCTTTACCAAGTTCTACTGGAACTGGGGGTGGTCTTCCACACAAAGTCCCTTCGAAAAGGAATAACTCTTTAGTTGTTTCTTCTGCTCCTGTAGTTTTTACTTCAGGAACAGCTTTGACTGACACTTTTGTTAGTCAAAGAAAAGGAGATGGTCTTTTGACTACTCTTCCTTCTGGACATTCTATGTCTCAAAACTTGAATGAGTCTAAGAAGAAATATTCCTTAGTGTCTTCTTCTATGACTTCTTCAAATTGGGTACAGAATTTGTCCATAAAAGAGGGTCTGTTACCAACACCTAATCAAAGGGATGGTTCAATTCTTCCTTCTCTGCAAATATCTAGATCAACGGAAGGAAAACTCCATGTTTCCAAAATTAATGTGTTACCTACAACTGATCTAAGAACAAAACTGAACACTTCTGGTGTTAAGAAACTATACCAGTTGGAAACAAGGATAAGAGATCCAGATGCAGAGTATGCAAGAAACTATGTGGCTCATATCAATCACTCTCTGTATAATCAAGAGCCATCAAGACCCAAGAACAGGAAATATACTCCTCAATCTTCACAAACAGATTTACGAGAACATCTTCAATAGAAGAGAAGGAGTAATTCTATGACAAAAGATCATGCTGAATGTGACTTCTATCCAAGAGTCATAATTCAATGCAGATGTCAATCAATGGTTCAGGACCATATTGATCATGAATGTGACTTCCAGCCGAGAGTTACAATGCAATACAGATGTCAAACTAAACGACAATCTGTCTTCAATCGGATTCAGTGTGAACCTATGCCTGATGAAGATGAACCTTTGTTTGCTTCTGTCAACATGATCTCTCGAGATACCGGGGGTAGAACTGATAGTCCAGATGGAGTATATAGAAATACCAGAGCAAGAGTCTTAGCTTCTAGTCAAAGAAATTTGATCTCTTAAGATGATTCTGAATTCCTAGGAGAATCTAACTTCCCACCTCTTCCTACTGGGGGTAGTTCTCCTTTAAATGACTTTGATGCACGAAGCAGCAATTCAGAGCATACAATATCCACAAGTTCATCAATAATCCCTCGTACAGTCACAACATATATGGTTGATGGGAATACTAACGAACCTTCTTCTTCTATGACTCCTCAAGAACAAAGAATTGCTTCTTTGGAACAGCAAATGAGGTCTATGGCTGATAATATGAAGTCGATGTATGAACTCATGGCAGCCCAACTGCAAAATTAACAGACTGTACCAGAAGCTACACCAATTGACACTGGTGTAAGTCCAGTATATGTTCCTCCAGCAGTCCAGTCCAATACTCCTGGACCAGCTCAACCAAATCCTAGTCTCTCTGGAGCTGGGGGTAGTGCTTACAATGCTGTTCCTCCTTCCAACTATTCTCCACAAGCTACAACTCCACAATCCTCCGGAGTTGTTAATGATGAATTGAGGAATCTCAAAACTCAATTTGAGGCATTCAAACAGAAGGATGGTTTACAAAGGTTAGGCATCAAGCAACCTTATCCGATAGAATAGAAGCAAGTATCTTATCCTCCTAAATACAAGCCTCCTACTATCTCATTCTATGATGGAACCACTTCTCCAAGTCAGTTTATTAATCACTTTGAAGTGATGACTAACCAGTTGCAACCAAGTGATGCCCTCCTTACTCGGGTATTTATTGGATGTCTCAAGGGAACTGCTTATGAATGGTATAGAAGTCTCCCAGATGGGTGCATTACTTCATTTGCCGATTTTAAACAGATGTTTCTTGAACGGTTCTATGAAGGGCTCAATGACATGACTATGTCTGCTCTTATTAGAATCAAGCAGAAAAATAATGAAACTACAGAGGATTACATTGAACGGTTTCGAAGAGAAGCTCTGAAGATGCCTCTTGGAACTCCTGATGCTGTCACCATTGACACATGAAACTTGTTGCCAATCATCAGCATGTGGACAGGATCTACCCAATTTCAAGACTGGCCTTCTTTCATAGTCAGTGCCAAAGCTGCAAAAATTAGTGCTGAAACCTTCAAAGGCTTAGGAGTGCAGATGACTCCCAAAGAAACAAGTCAAGGTGCTAACAATAAAAATAATGCTCGCAAGGGAAAAGAAACTCTTGAAGTTAATCTTCAGAGCAAAGATGCATCAACTGTTCAAGCTCCTGCCTCTACAACTCAACAATCAAGAACACCTCGCCCCAAAGAAGAATATTCTTTTGACGACGATGATGTCCTTGGTATTTTTGAATGTCTGCTAAAAGGTAATAAAATACAATTACCTGAGATCAAGAAACCTGATGAAGCTGGTAAGACAGATCATCCCAAATACTGTCCATACCACAGAATGTTGGGTCACACAATTCGTACATGTTATGTACTGAAAGGAAAGATCCAAGAAATGATTAAATCTGGAGCTATCTTCCTTACTCCAAAAGAGAAGACCGTCACCTCCAACGTCGTCTCTATGCAATTCGGAGATTTCCCTCCTCAACTCCTTGAAAGTGGGATCGTTCCTATTCCCAAGGCAACTCTTGAGATAGTGAATATTCCTCCTCCACAGTCTGAAGGATTGGTGTCAATCACTTTGAAAACTGGAGAAATCATGTGGATTCATCCTGATCTAGTGGCAGATTTTGAATCTCCTTCTCCTCAAAAGGCTACATCTCGAAAGTCCAAGAAGGTTGGAAAGATTAAGTCATGTCATATGACTTCTCTCGGATCTACCTCTGACACAGAGCCAAAAGAAAAAGAAGAAGCACTTGTTAGTGCTACTCGAATGGGGAAACCTTATCTAAAGGATTATTCTAAGAATCCTGAAGATCCTACTGATATCCCTCAAGCTGACAAAGAAGCTCCCAATGTCCCTCCTGAAGAAGAATCATCTACTGCACCTGTTCCTTCAACCACACCAGTTGAATCTACTCCTTCCAAGCCCACAGCTCTGGAGAAAGGCAAACAACAGGCTCGGTTTGATAAACCAATCAAGAAGTCCTCTCCTCTTGGGCTTCAGAAGCCTTACAATTTCGATATTCTAGCTCAACTTGCTAATACTCCGGCTAGAATGTCCCTCTTCGAACTTTTACGTCTTTCCAAAGAGACTCGGGAGACGTTAAGTGAGGCACTTCTTCAAGCTAACTCTTGTCTTGCTCAATTAAAGAAGCCAGATGCAGAACCTGCCACTTGCTTACATTACAACAGTGTACTGGATATTATCCCAAATATCACCTTTACACAAGACGACATGCTACTGGAAGACAATCGACATGATCGGCCTCTCTATTACATCGGTTATATCGATACAATGAAGATAGATCGTATCCTCATTGATCCCGGGTCTGCTATAAGCATAATGCCAAAGAGTATGTTGGATGAATTAAAAATCCCTCTTCACAAGCTTTCCAAGACGGTTACTACTATCTTGGGATTCAATCAAAGCCGAAGTGAGCCTTTAGGAAAGATTCATCTGAAGCTTCAGATAGGTGATTTCAGATCTAAAGTCACTTTCTATGTGATCGAGATCGTGGGATCCTATAATCTTCTTCTGGGGAGGCCCTTTCTTCATAAAAATAATGTGGTGCCCTCTACTCTTCATCAGTGCTTTAAATATATTGATAGCAATGGAAGAGTACAAAAAGAAGTTGCTGATATAAATCCCTTCCATGGGGTTGAAGCTTATTTCAATGATTCCCGGATGTACAAAGAAGAGTCTACAAGGATCATACAAGCCATGGAGAAAGAGGATTCACAAAGTGAGACCTTAATAATCCCTATTAAAGGTCGAGCTACTCAGCAACAATCTCCCAAACTCTTTGGAGAAGGTTCTTTAATCATTCCAGTGAGTGGACTGATCTCTCTACTATCTCAGTCATCTACTCAAGATACTCTGATCATTCCTGTTGGAGGACGGACTACTCTTCCATCTCAAGTTTCAAGGGAGCTCACCTCTTCTGAGCCATTTGTTATCGATCTTAATCGAAACAAAACTTCTTATTCTTCTCCCCCTTTAGTCATTGACTTGGCTAAAATCTCTAAGGCTCAGCCTTCTCCCAATGTAAATATTGCTGCTTTTACATTCAATGAAAAGTCTCCATCTCTGCAGTACGCTGATGTGTATAATTATGTTTATAGTTATTTACATTTGTTATATGACTTGAACACAATAACCATTGGAGTTGTACAGACTGTTCATACAGATGTATCCCTAGAACCTGTACAATCTTTATACTTCCTAGTTTCCAGCAGAAAGCCAGGAGACATTCCAATATTCTTCTACAAAGGGCCCCAAAGTCCTTCTGATTTAGAAGATGATGACAGAAATGATGATACTGGAAGATTACAACTACGTCGTTATAGTCAGCAATCTAAAGACATCATCAAAAATATGGGCTATGACTTCAGGACTAGCCTCAATAGTAGAAAAGGAAGAAAAATGCCTGTTCGTATTCCTCCTCTGAAATATGGAAGGACAAAATGCGGATTAGGCTATATTGCTCTTGCTCCTTTTATCAATATTATCCATGAAGATCCTGAATCTGACGAAGATAAGAGATCTGATTCTTCTAGTACCACTTCTTGGGATTTCGATACGAGTATTGGTGATTTCTACTGCAACATTCTGTCTTCCAACATGGTTTCTATTGACCGTTCTGAAGAAAGTGATGAAGACGAGGAAGAATTTGAAATTTCACCTGAATCAGAACAATGGGCCCAAAGGTTAGATAATCAATGGGAGTTCCGTTTCGAGCAAAAAGAACCTCCGACTGAAGATAAGCTTGTTCAAATAGATGTTGGTGAAGAGGGATCTCCCAAACCAATATTCGTCAGTGAAAGTCTTTCAGAAACTGATAAGCAAGACATGATCAAACTCATTTGTGATTACATCGACGTCTTCGCTTGGAGTTATGAAGATATGCCAGGGCTTGATCCACAAATTGCAACTCACAAGCTCAATATCTTGCCAAATGCCAAACCGGACAAACAACAACAGCGACGATTTCGTTCAGATATTATGGATGCAATTGAAGCTGAAGTCAATAAACTCATGGCCTCCGGGTTTATTAGAAAGGAACAACATCTCGATTGGATGGCTAACATAGTTTCTGTCCTTAAAAAGACAGGCAAGATCAGAGTATGCATAGATTTTTGCAATCTCAATGCGGCATGCCCTAAGGACGAATTCCCTCTACCAATCACTGATGTCATGATTGATAATACCTGTGGATTTGAACGGATGTCATTCATGGACGGGTATTCTGGGTACAATCAGATTAAAATATTTTCAGATGATGAGAAGCACACTTCTTTCAGAACGCCGATTGGTACATACTGTTATATAGTTATGCCATTCGGTCTCAAGAATGCATGAGCAACTTATCAACGAGCTATGAGCACTATATTTCGTGAACATTTGCGAAAAACAGTCAAATGCTACGTTGATGATATTGCAGTTAAAAGTCGACAAAAGGAGGATCACATCCAAGATTTGAAGACTATTTTTGATCTAATGCATAAGCATCAATTAAAGATGAACCCTACTAAGTCCTTCTTAGGCGTCTCTAGTGGTAAATTTTTTGGCTTCGTCATTACCGCTAAAGGTATACACGTGGATCCCGAGAAGATCAAAGCCATCCAAGAGATGCGTCCTCCACGCACCTTAAAAGAGCTACGAGGATTTCAAGGAAGGATCGCTTATATCAGGAGATTCATCTCTAATTTGTCAGGACGCTGCAGACCATTCAACAAACTTATGAAGAAAGGTGTCTCTTTTGTCTGGAATGATGAATGTCAGAAAGCATTCGATGATATAAAACAATATCTGATGAGCCCTCCAGTATTGGTACCTCCCGTTTTAGGAATTCCATTCCTCCTATATACTCGAGCAATGAGTCATTCATTGGGTGCATTACTCGCTCAAAAGAATCAAAATGGTCATGAACAAGCCATTTATTATCTCAGTCGCACTATGACCGGAGCTGAACCTCGATATTCATCGGTCGAAAAAGAATGTCTAGCCTTGATGTTCGCTGTCCAAAAGACACGACATTATATCATGGGCCAGACTATTCATGTCATCTCCAGGATCAATCCTATACGGATCATGATGAAGAAACCCAGTATTTTGAATTCTCGACTGGCTAATTGGGGAATCCTACTCGCTCAGTATGACATGCACTATATTCCTCAAAAATCAGTCAAAGGACAAGCTTTAGCTGATTTTCTGGCTGCTCACTTAATTCCAGAAAATTCAAAACTCTATGATGAAATCCCAGATGAAGTCCTAGATTCGAATCAAATTGCTGAAGAAGATCCTACTTGGCATCTATTCTTTGATGGAGCTTCAAGAATTGGTCCTAATGGTGATATTGTCGCTGGAGTTGGAATCGTTCTTGTATCGCCAGAAGGTCTTGCTATCCAAAGAGCCTATTCTCTTGATCAGCCATGTTCAAACAACGTAGCTGAGTATAATGCACTGCTTATTAGTCTTCAACTCGCTAAACATCTGAATATTCAATATTTGGAGGCATATGGAGACTCTAAACTAATTATCAATCAGATAAGGGGTACTTATGAAGTTCGCCATCAAGATCTGGTTCCTTATCATAGATCAGCTATATCTATGGTTTCTTCCTTTGAAGAATTCTTCATTGAACATGTTAGGCGAGCATGTAACACAGAAGCTGATGCTCTTGCCAATCTTGCGACGGTGTTGGCTATTCCGGTTAGACGGCAACAAATGATTATTGTTCGCAATCGAGAATTATTTCATCTCAAAAATAACCTGACCTTAGGACTTCCAGTTGACATTGAAGGATCAACATCTCAAGACGTCAACACAACAAGAGGATTTGGATTCAGTTGTAAATCGATGTCATCTTCTTCTGATTCCAGCATGGAATTTATCTTCAGTAATTCGGCCGAAAATTAAAATACGGATAAAGATTGGAGACTTTCTTTCTTAGATTTCGTATTGTATGATATTCTTCCAGATGATCCGAGTGAGGCAGCATCTATCAGACGACGATCACTCAGATTCTATTACAATCATACAACAAAGACCTTATATCGTCAAGCTTATGATGGTTTACTTCTTCTATGTGTTGCCGGTGACGAGGCTCAATAAATTATTCGCGAAGCACATGATGGAATTTGTGGAGCACATCAGCCTGGACCAAAACTTCAAGACCGTATTCGACGTATGGGTTATTATTGGCCCACTATGGTATCAGACGCCATCGAATATGCAAAGAAGTGTAAAGCTTGTCAAATCCATGCAGATTTTATTCATCAACCTTCGGAGTTTCTACATCCAACGGCAGCGTCATGGCCCTTCGAAGCTTGGGGCATAGACATTATCGGCCCGATCAGTCCGCCGTCATCCAAGGGTCATCGGTTTATTCTTGCAATAACCGATTACTTCTCCAAATGGGCCGAAGCTATTCCTTTATCTGAAGTTAAGACGTCCAATGTCATCAGCTTTATTAAGCATCATGTCATCTACAGATTTGGTGTTCCTCGATGCATTATTCTTGATAACGGACCACAGTTCGTCAGTCAGAAATTTACTCGATTCTGCGACGACCATCGGATCAACAATGTAGCTTCTACCACATATAATCCGGCAGCTAATGGATTAGCAGAAGCTTTCAACAAGACTATCATCAAACTCCTAAAGAATCTCTACTAACAAACGTAATTGGAGTGAGAAGCTTGGTGAATGTTTGTGGGCTTATCGCACTACAGTTCGTAATGCTACCAAATGTACACCCTTCTCTCTGGTGTATGGTTGCGAAGCTGTTCTTCCATTAGAGATTCAAATTCCTTCTTTAAGGATAGCAATCGCTAATGAACTCACTGCTAAAAATAATGATCGTCTTCGACTTCAGGAATTAGAAGCTCTGGATGAAAAGCGATTATCTGCTCAACAGAATATTGAATTCTATCAAGCTAGAATCTCAAGAGCTTTTAATAAGAAAGTCAGAGTTCGATCGTATCAAAAAGGAGAACTTATTCTAACAGTCAGACGTCCTATGACTATGACTCATATGAGCAAGGGCAAATTTGACGCAAATGGTAAGGTCCCTATATTGTGAGCAAAGTTTTCTCAAATGGAGCTTATCAACTCTCAGAATTGGATGGTCGAAAAGTCTTGATGCCTATTAATGGCAAATTCCTTAAAAAATACTATATATAAATGCTTGTAATCATCAGACAGTTTCATGTTTAGAAATAAAATTTTTATTTTATTTTTAATCATGAATGATGATACATGATATTAAGGAAGATCACTATCATCCTTTTCTACATTTAGACGTGGGCCACTGCCATCTTTCTCGAAGACATGATCAGCAAAAGAGCTGAGGATCTCCTTGCTGGAACCCACAAGAAACTTGCAAGCGGCCATCCTCATAGCTTCTTCTCCTTCAGTCCTTTCTGGTTCGAGCAGGAAGTCCAGAATGTCCCTTGGTGGCTTGGGTGCAGACGAACCTTCGCCTGCTTCCATCTTCTTCGATTGAATTGGATCAGCAGGGCGTTCTTTAGTGCCTTTCTGAACCTTTGAGGCAATCTCAATCTTCTTGGATGCTTCTCCAGACGACATTTTTATGTTGAGAAGTACAAATGTTCAGATTTCTGCTATATTTATAGGCAGAAGTTCCTCAAACAATGAAGCGTCATATCAATTCGACGATTCACACATTCATTAATGCTTGACGGTTCATCCGTTCATTTCTCACATTCATCAGATGGTTCGCCCGTTCATTAATGCTTGACGGTTCATCCGTTCATTTATTATGTTCATCCGACGGTTCATCCGTTCATTTCATCTAACGATTCGTCCGTTCATAATCTTCTATCAAATTTATTAAGTAGGGATTTGTTATTGATCACGTTTTCATAACCTCTGAATCAATTATGAATCTACTTACTCATTTGTTATTCTTTTTGACCTCTACATAGAAATCAATCTACTTTCTTTTTGAGTTCCTACATATTATCACGTCCATAATACCTCTGATAATATTATATACTCTAAAACAGAAAAAAAGATTTCATTATCTATCATGTCCACAATTCATCCATAAATACAAATTTTTGAGCATAGAAGAATTATCATTTCCATTCTCATTTTACCACAAAAAGTCTATTACATTTTCTTAGACTTTCTTACAAATCATAATGGAAATCTATTACAAATCTTGGATTTTCATTCTACACCACAACAATAACCTAATAGAGATCTATCTTCTTCTTTGGATCTTCTCCGTCGGACCTTCTCCGTCAGGTCCGTTGTTGGTGGCAGTTCCTGACTGCCTGGGTCCCAGTCACGACCAGATCAGCAGGAATCAAACTCTGGTCTTCTCTCTCAGACGAGAGGAGAACCACAGAGTATGGCAGTCCGAAGTCGTGGTGCTGCCAATACAACTGATGGATTAGGAGCGGCCTTTCAGAGGAGACAGGAATATATCCAAACCTTGGGATACAATTCCTAGTTCTGCCGTGAAAGGAACTCTACTACCCGATTTCTCGAGGTAGAGTTGACTCCACCATCCAACTCTCGTGTATAAAGGCTCTTCCTACCATCTGAGGAAGACCCTTCTATCCCACGAAGAGTTCTAAGTTGTCTGATTTATGCGTTAAAGGCGCATGAGCTCCCTGATATAGGTGGCAGCAGGATATTCTCCACAGCATCCACATCACCAATGCCAGTTCTGAAGAAAATCTTTAGCCGAGCTTCTGCAGAAAACAGCAAAGAAAAAAAGAATTAATCAACAGAAATGTCATTTGACACGCACTGGCTGGTCAAGCGTGCATTGTTCAATCAGAAACAGAAAGCCTATATTCAACAGCAAAAATAGTACGCATACTATACTGGACTTACCTTCAAGTTTGGGGCTAAGGATTGGCAAACTCATGTTTGATACATTATGCAGAAATCGAACATTAGAAGGCATTGCTTTCCTGTTTGAGAATGAAATCTCTCAAAAATTTCGTTCTCAGAGAAGAAGAAGAAGAATAAGAGATGAGTATCTTTGAAACTCAGCTGCCTATTTAAAGGATAAAGTACAAGTCTATTCTTGGAAAAGATCCGCGTAAATAGCGCTAGTAAACCATGGAATGAATGACACGTGTGCTTTGGAAGACAACGCAACATTGGAAACAGTCAAAGAGTGCTAATTAACATTCTTCATTAATGCACACTGTTCAAACACAAAAGTTGTACTACATTGTTCAAGACAGGCACTGATGGCCTTACAAAAGACAAAAGAAGAAGTGCAACATTTTTAAAAGAAGACAAAAGCATAAAGGACACGCTCTATTTAATAGAGCGGCTGAGCTTGGTGCCCAGTTCTTCTACGCTCTTGACTCCCATACGGTGTAACAGAGCCTTCAACATTTCACGCTGCTCTGCAAGGCTGCGTTCATTAGAAGAGAACGATCCGTCCAGACCAAAATAGCTCAAGAAATTCTTGGCTAATTGCATGGAATCGTCTTTGAACTCGAAAACCAGGGGCTCTGGCTCTTCACCCACAAAAGTGGGGTCACCATGGGAACAAAAGCCCAACTTGCGTGCTTCTTCCTCAGCTTCTTCCTTTGGTGTCATGTTGACGTAAGATGAAGATTAAAAATGAATCTTCTCCCTGTTTATATAACAGAGTTTGTCGGCGGTTCATATTCTACCATAAATTTGATACAATCAGTCTCGAAAAATGAAGAGTCATCATGACATTTAATAAGTTCATTTGGATCTTTTCAAAGAACTTCGAAGTCTTTCCGACTTCTGAAAAAATTTAAAGACATCTCAGCGTGATTAAATTCAAAGTATTTCGAAAATTTTGAAGTCTTTTCAATTTTCGAAAACTTGAAGGGGTTTTGTAGGCCTTTAAAAATGACAGTCACGTTGAGTTGATCATAATAAGTCTAGCAGTCATACTGAGTTGATCAGGACAGAGTCACGCTCAGTTGATCCAGACAATATTTACAAATCACGCTGGGGAACAGCTCATCATTTGTCAAAGAGTAATTATGACTGACAGCATGGCAGTCGAAGAATGTCTCTTCGTATGCAACGTATGCACAGAATTCGAGAGATCACAGCCGTCTATTGCGTGATTTTTGAAATCTTTTTCAGCAAGACTCAGCCTTCATCGAGTTGGCGTACCAAAAAGGGTTTCTTGTCATTTAATGCGACTGACAAAGCAATCACTGTCAGAGATTTTGTGTCAGTCAAGACACGCCAAATCAAGACAGCTGGTAGTCCTATCTCAAGTCTGCTTGTATCTTTGAGTTCTTCACCTCAAGTTTGCGTGGATTCGAAAGTTTTCTTCCTCAAGTCTGCGTGGATTTTGAAGCTTTTTGCTTCGAGTCTACATGGATCCTGAAGCTTCTTGCCCCAAGTTTGCGTAGATTTTGAAGCTTTCTACACCGAGTTTGCGTGGATTTCGTCTTCAATAAGTCTGCATGGATTTCATCAAATTGGAGTACGTGGCAGCCGTGCCACTGATCTCTCACCTGCGTGTCCTGTAACTTGCACACGACTCATGCATGATCGCCATGTGTCCAACAGTTACAGGTCACGTCCAGTAACTGCTCACAACCTTGCGTATGTTAAATCCTGCATGATTTTCAACTAAGCACAGGCTGTGAAGACAGTTATATTTTCAGTTTTATTTTCGACTCTATAAATAGAGTTCTTTTTCTCATTCATTGTACAGATACATAGTTATCTACTGTCAAAATTTTGAGAGCTTTTCTTCTTCGCATAGTCCAAGGGATAAAGCGATCGTCTTCTAGATCGGATTCCCACAGTTGTAATTTTCCCAGAAACACAACAAATAAAGAGAATTTCTTTATGGAAAACAGACGTGTGCGCGACTAAAATTTCATGCACGTGCGTAAAGACGTGTGCGTGACTAAAAATTCATGCTGGCACGTAAGAACGTGAGCGTGACTAAGAAGCCTTCGTTTCCAGCCAGAATGAGGTTCCCATGGTTCAGAAGGGTGATGAATGAGAAGCTCTGCCATAAGGAACTATCTACTCCGAAAAGCACGCTAGGTTGGGAGATGAAACCTCATGGACAACCGAGAAGAAACAAGCCACAGAAATCAAAAATGCTAAGTACTAAACTCTCCTAGAATGATGAAAGAAAGAAAAATGAACCATAAAAATGGCTCTTCAAGTGGAAGCAAGAAGCAAGATGTACTTGCCTGCTGTTGGGTTGGTGGAGAGAGTGATGAGGAAGAAGAAGAAGTAATGGAGAAGGAAAGTTATGAAGAGAGAGAAGGAGATGGGGGCTTAAATAGAAAGGGTGGTAGTAGGTGGGGGTTTTTGGGGTTGGTTCATGTGAACCTCCATGAACCCGAGAAGAACCACCATGAACCCGAACCTAAAAGCAAGACTAAAAGCAGAGAATAACAGCAGGAAATAAATACAGAAAATAAAATACAGGAATAAAATGCAGATAAATAATTAACATGAAATTAAAGGAATTTAAATACAGGATGATACATAATAAATACTAAATAAATATACATGAGTTGTACGTGTATAAAAATACGTATTCTGGAAACGGGTGACAAAGAGTGATCGTGGCTAAACCTAAAAAATATTTATTTCCAGTCACGAATGGAACAAGCACACAAACCGACGACAAATCGAAAACATAATAGAATTCACAAGACATGAAATAACATATGTGAAATGAAAACTAGAAGGTAACTAGTGTCATGGCAAGCGGTGAAGAAAACAAGGAAAATAAATAAAATACCATTATCTATGTGTTTTAAAATATCCGTTTCGACATGTGAACGACTAGGGGGTAAATCTGGCACCCTGCACGTGTCGTGTGCAGCTACTATTATTCAAGAATAGACATCATAGGGATGGGTAAGGGATAGTTCACACGTTTACTAAGATATTTCCTATCCCGACTAGTACTCATGGACTCGAACAAATCACAAAACACGAAAATATGATAATCACGAAACATAGTAAATAGAGATCCATGATACTAAGTTCCGTGTGATGAGCGTGTCAACAAATAATAAGATATATGTATAAACATGAAATGTAAAGACTACTATGAATCGATAAGCAATCAAAAAATGTACTTGCCTGATGTCCTTAGCTGGTGAAACCGGTAATACCATACCACTCAGTGAGCCACACCGACAACACATGCAAAGGTCTCCGGATGCTGAAATAAATATTACCAACATTCTCAGAATAGTCAAATTAGCCAGGATTATCTGTCCTTAAGTCCAATTCTAGACACTGGGGCAAAAAGGTAATTTTGGGCCAAAATAATGTCCGCCGTTAGATCCACTTTACACCGAAAAGCGTGCCAGAGTCTATGGTCTCTAAAGTCGTCAAACTATATGTTAACAGGTCTGATTTTCTGATATGAACCCAACCGTATGTCCAAAGTTGGATTCCGACGGGCCGTGCACAAAATCGCCCGTTGAGTCGGATCATGGGGCCGGCAAAACGACGATCCGGTTAACTGTCTCAGAATCGGACCAAATATTGCATACAGGACCAGAAAAATGATACGTCATGTTGGTGCAAGTTTTGTCTTGATCTGACGAACGAGCACAAAGTAATTAAAAATTTTGCACAAAGGCCGATACGGTAAATTTTGACGGATACGCATCAAATTCTTCGCGCACACGCAACCAATTTGAATTTTGTCAAAACCCACACGTCCGCAAAGCTATTACGCACCTTTCGATGCTTTCAGTTTAGGACCACGTTATCCGGTTTGGCGGGATGCACGTCGTATCGAAGGATTTTATTATTTTTTGAAACAGTTTATCTAGGTTTTTTCTGATTTTCGAAACCAACTAACTGAATCTATATTTGTCTAAAACAGGAAATAAAAGAAGGGTTTCAATCCTGGTCATGTAGTCTAAAACTTTGTTCAAATACAATTTCTAAACTGGTGTTAAATCGATCTGAATCGATCTCCTAATATGTGTACATGGACAGTCATAGGTCCTGTCTCGGGACAAGATTTTGATCGACTTTATGTCGATTTTCTGGATCGATCGCATGATTATAACAAAATATAACTATTGGGGTTTGAAGATGGTTATGTTTAGGTCATATCTGAGCAATCGGCTCGAAACATTGTCGACCGATATTGGAGAAATCCCCATGCGAAGTCGGCTCTCCCGACCGCCAATGTCGCTGTTGCTGTCGGTACGGCTTATGTCCCAGGCCGCGCGTGGCCGATCCGGCGCCCTGTACGGTGGTACGGGTGTCATGGGGGGTCGCCGGCATATGGTGGTGGGGTGGCTAGGGTTTGTGGTCTCGTTTACTCCCTCTCTCTCTCTCTCTCGTTCTCGATCTCTACTTATATGTGGAGTGTAGTATGAACCCGCGGGATCGGCCCTGGGCCTGGTCGGGCTGGGTTTTCCTGCTTCAGGTTCTTCTTATTGTTCTCTTTCTCTCTATATTTATATATACACATGTGTGTATATAAATATATATATATGTGTATATATATATATATGTGTATATATATATATATTTTTGTATATATATATATATATATATATATATATATATATATATATATATATATATATTTCAAAAACCAGAAGCTTTATTGAAAATAAGAGATGTTCAAAATACAAGTGAGTGATCTATCCAACTCCACTCTGATGCTAAGTTGTCGGGATGGGTGGATTATGCTTGCATCGCTTCATAGGCTTTCCAATCTGGTGACGAGCCTCTTGTACTAGCTGGTTCACTGAGTAATTGTATTCTTCATAGCGCCATTTTTGTTTTGTTTTTCCAAGTCACCAAGCACACCGCAACAACCACAATCTTTTGAGATGAATATTCGGCCTCCTCCACCATACAGCAAAATTCGATCTTCTTGATGAGCTTTGAAAATCAGCCTTAAATTGGTGCCACACTTGATTCACCATATCTCCTGCTTGAAAGATGTGTTGTGAAGTCTCTATACTAGAATTTACACAATAATGACATTTCGACAGTAAGTGAAACCCCAAAGTTTGGATGTTATCATCAGTGGGCAATTTGTTATGTAATATTCGCCATAGTAAGACCGACCACTTGTAAGGAATACACGTACTCCAGATGTGTTTAAACTCAGATCGTACAGGAAATGGTACGCACATTACCTTCCAAGCAGATACGACTGAGAACTTTCCTGTAGATGTAGGAGACCAAACCCAATCACCCGAATCCCGAGGAGTAATGTGATGATTTGCAAGTTCCCGTCCTCGTAGCAAATGCTTCCAAACAAGAGAACATTTCTGAGGAGCTCCAGCTGAATCCAAATCATGAAACTTGCAATATCTAGCCTTGATGGATCTCTGCCACAATCCTTCCTGGATCTTCAATTTCCACCATAGTTTAACAGTGAAAGCATCCATCATGTCTTTTAAAGGTCGCACACCTAAGCCCATTTCCTCAATCGGTCTTGCCATAGTACTCCAACTCGCCCAAATATGCTTTTGTAAGCCATCATGAGTACCCCAGAAGAAACGAACAAACATGCTTTCCAAACTATTCAGAACAACCTTAGGGGGATTGCAGGCCGCAATAGTGTACATAGGGATAGATAGTAATACCGATTTCAATAGGGTTAGCTTCCCTCCATATGATAGAATTTTTGTTGCCATCCTTCCAAGCGCCCTCTAATCTTTGCAATTAGATCTTCATATAGCATAGTAGTCCTAACTCCAACTGCCATAGGACAGCCAAGGTACGTGAAAGGGGGTTGTTTGATCTCAAACCCAGTAATATCATGAAGTTCCTCCTTCCGAACAAATGCAGGCATTGTATAAATAGAAGATTTAGAAACATTAATGGCTTGTCCTGACGCTCGTTCATACCTCTTTAAGACTCCATGAAGCAACTGAACCGAGCGAATATCACCAGCAGAGAATAATAGTACGTCGTCAGCAAATGCCAAATATGTAATAGCAGTACAACCACTTGGTGCATAGTAATATTTGAATGAGGCATTCTCTAGTGTCTTGTTTAAATTCCTGGACAAGACTTCAGCAGCAATAATGAATAAAGCCGGTGATAGGGGATCACCTTGCCGAACACCCCTGAAAGCTTGGAAAAAACCTGATGAAATGCCATTTATAATAGTGGAGTACCAGACATTATTAATAAGGCGAAATACCATACTAATCCAACTTTCAGAAAACATGAATCTTCGTATGACTTGCATCAGGAATGACTAGTCGAGTCGATCGTACGCCTTAGCCATATCTAGCTTGATAGCAATATTACCCCCTCTACTATCGGTATTCATAAGACTCATCATTTCTTGAGCTAGTAGTATGTTATCGACAATCTCACTACCCCTAACAAAGCCACTTTGTTCGGGGGAGATAATTCTAGGCAGTATTGGAGCAAGTCGAAGAGCCAACAACTTAGAAATAATTTTGTTAAACACCGTATATAAACTGATTGGGCAAAAGTCAGTCATATACATGGGATTATTGTGTTTGGGAATCAAGATCAAAGCAGTGCTCGTGATAGCCTTTGGCAATTCAAATCCTGCCATGAATAAGGAGATAGCTTCAACAATATCCTCAGTAATAATCGGCCAGCACACCAGAAAGAAAGCAACTGTAAAGCCATTAGGACCCCCCGTACTGTTTGTATCAATGCTTTTAATAGCGCGTAGACTTCTTCCTTTGTCGGTTCAGCAGTTAGGGTTATATTATCCTTCTCAGACAGGAGATGCGGAATGGCCTCCAATAATGCTGCATCCTCATCTACTCTGATACTTTTGTACTGCTCTTCATAATAAGTATTTGCAACTTGTTGAATCTCCTTCAATTCAGTTTTGATGCTGCCTTCATCATCACAATGTGGTGAATGTGAAATTTATGCTGTTTACTATAACACACTTATGGAAATACTTTGTATTACGATCACCTTCAATATCCCATCGAAGTTGGGCCTTCTGTTTCCAATAGGAATCAACATAGGAGTGGAGCTGCTTTAGCACTGCTGTGGACCTGTCCAACTGTATTCTATTGTCCACTGTCCTATCTATCTCAAATGCAACCTCTCAGCAAGGACTTGATCCTCTGCAGCCTTAACTTCCTGGAAATATCACCAAACTTTTATGACTCCACTGCGAAAGCACTGAACAACAAGCATCCAGTCGAACACATACACGAACCAAGCTATTAGCATGGTTAGTAGAGTTCCAAGCCTCCTGCACCAACTGCATAAAACCCTCCGTTTAGTCCATAAATCTAGGAACATGAATGGTCGCCTACCACCTTCATGTTTGGTCGCCAATTTGATTAGGAGTGGTGCATGATCGGACTCGACCCTATTTTGATGCTCCTCCTTCGCCAAGGGGCAATAGCAAGCAAGTCCTGAGTAATCAGCATCTATCAAGTCTCGAACCCATCCCTCCCCATATTTGGACTTAAACCATGTAAATTTACTCCTATTTAGGGAGATCAGACAAGCCAGCAGCTAGTTGAAAATTTAAAAACTCCTGAATTGATAGTTGGCAAGATAGACGACCCCCAACCTTCTCATCAGTCCCTGTAATAGCATTAAAATCTCCTTCTACCGCCCCCCAAGGAAATGTGTATAACGCCCGAAGGTTAGCAGCTATCCCACATGTCCCGACGACCCTCTTTCTTATTATGGTCATGCACGATGAAAATATAACTTCAGACATAAAAAATTCATTCTTAAAAGTAATAGACACTGCCTGATCAAAGAATCCAAAAGGAGATGGTACAACCCGACTTTGTTAATACCGAAATATTGCCCTTCTCATTAGAGTAACCCTTTTCAAAACCAAGCTTTAACTGATATAAGCAGCTTTGAGTTATCAACTTTTGGCTCCAAGATAGCCAATAATTGTACTTTGTTCACCCCCAAATATTTTAAAGACTTTTAAGAGCCATCTTATTTGCAACCCCCCGAATGTTCCAACACATGATGTTAAACATTATTGGGGAGTAGGGTTTTTACCAATTAAGTGTGTTCGGTGACCGAGCGTAGGACTCTATCTGTAGGCTCTGGTGGTCGCTTCTTACGCATAGGCTTAGGTTTCTCTCTTTCTGCTGCTTCCTTCGAACCAGCCTCTTCTTCTTCAACTTCATCAGCCCAGCTCTGAAGTTCTCCCTCTTCCTCACTGTCTCCTCGGTACAAACGTCCTCAGCCAGATGTGGAGCTTCAGGTTCTTTTTAGAGGAAGTTTGTTGAGTAGAGACCAATAGTTCCTTTCCATTTGGGCGTCACCATTACTAGGAATAATGGCCGCCGTCCCATCAACAAGGGAACTCGCGCTCACAGGAAGTTGAGTGACCGGTTTCCTTTTCTAATATCTGGTGGGTAATAACCAGAAATGGAGTGGCTGCGGAGCTGAGTTAACAACCCTCGGTGGCTGGGCCGTATCTTTCCTTTGGACAATATGAATGACTCCATCTAATATAGGTTTGTGCACTAGTTGATACAG
>JANAVB010010800.1:2320998-2545998 GCA_029216955.1 Iris pallida
CTGGTGAAGTCGGAGAGGACGCGGCGGCGGCTTGCCATCGGTCGGCGGATGGCTGTGGCTGGCTGCGCCACCCGCTGCGGGAGGATGGGCGTGTTGGCGCCGGTCGTCCATGGGTATCTCGGTGGTCAACCCTCAGCACATAGGCGGAGGACCTCACCGGCGGGCGAAGGTCAGCGTGGCGCTGGAAAGGAGCGCTACGGGCCGGAGGTCAGGGTTTTCTCTCATCTTTTTTTTCCTTTCTGTGGTGGGCTGTGGTGGTGATGACGGTGAGGGTAGCGGCGATGGTGGTGACGGGGTACCTCGTGGGCGACAGCAGTGGTCGTCGATGATGGTGAGGTGGTTTGTGGTGGTTGGTTTGGGACCAGGGTCAGCCGGGAGGGTGGCGGTGGATAGGTATATTACTGGTGGTGGGGTGGCTGTAGTCGAAGACAAGAACGGGGGTGACTGAGATGGGGTTCGTGTTGTCGGTGTCGAAGTGCTGTTGGAAGTGAGTCGGCTACCGCGGTGGTGGCGGGGTTCTGTATGGAGTCGAGGATGATGAGGGTGGGATGTGTCTATCGGGGTTGTGTTCCGACACGAGGGTGGACGTCTGGTCTGTCGGACGAAAAAATAATATTTGTAGAGAAAATAACGTAGTGGATTGGGAGCACAGACACGATGCACAATCTGTTGATTGAAAAATTTCTGGAGGAGTACTGCCTATTTATAGGATGTAGAAATTCCCAGTTGGATAGGGATTGGGATTAATTAAATCCCAATTGGATAATCATTATGTAATTTAAATAGATTTAAAGCCAATTCAAATCAAATCCAAATCCAATTAATTCTATACTTAATTTTAAAATATTTTAAATATAGTAAATAAAATCTTTTGCTATTTAATATACCTTATTTAATCAAATATTAAATTTAAAAAAATCTTAAATATTATTTTCATAGTTAAATAATTATGGAAATAATTAATTTCAAAAATCACCATAAATACTTTTAAATATTAAATCATAAACTAGTTTTTGTAAATAACAAGATTTATTAATAAATATTTCACATTTCGTAAAACATTTGGAAACATTTCATATAAACCAAAATTTCAAATTGCTACTTAGTTTTAAACGACGATCAAAATACTCTTTTATACAAAAGAAATTATTTATCCCAAAAATGTACTTTCCTATTAAAATAAAAATTTATAATAAAATATATTTTTCTAAAATATGCAGCTCGACACATATTCGCACTTGTCGAGCAATACGAAATACAAATCTCGCATGCTACGCAAAAATGCGAACTCGTATGCAACGTGTAAATACGAAGTACAAAAATAAATAAAAACATATATTTTAAATAAAATAATAAAAAAATTGTAATAGAAAATTAGGGGGCTTGCAATCCAGCTACTCTACACCTCCCTCTTGTCCGCTCATCCCGGCCTCCCCCTTCTTTCCATCCGCTCGCCAGACCTCCTGTCCTGATCCATCCCTCTCGGCGTCCGTCACTCCAGCCCCCCACCCTAGCCATCTGCCCCAGGAACCCTTTCCGCCCCCTCCATCATCCAGTCTGGTGTCTAGCCTCCTCCCCGCGGATCAGGCGTCCTTCTCGGCGGATCGACTACCCACAGTGTTTGTCGGCATCTGTAGTACCCCAAAATTTATGATACGTATTTTATACGTGTTCGTATTTCTGACCCGTATTTTTCTTTTTTTTGATTAGTTAGTTGTGGTTTATTTTCATATTTAGCATTGTGGTTTAATTGTATTTATCGTTCATGGATTAATACTGATTAGTGGAGCTTGGTTTTATTTGGATAGGAGAAGGATTGGGTTGGTTCGGCTTGGCTTGGTTTACTTGGTTCATCATGAACCAAGGTGAACTCCTACCTACCACCACCATCCCCATTTATTAACCCTTTCTTCCTTCTCTCTCCTCATTACTTTTCTTCTTCCTCCATTAACTTTCTCATCTACCAGGAAGGTCTAGGCAAGTGCATCTTGCTTCATAAAGGAACCCGAATTTTATTGTTCCAATCTCTTCTTTGTAGCATTCTAACACTCCTTAGTACTTGGCATTTTTACTTTCCATGGCTAGATTCTTGTAGATCTAAGTTTATATTATTTTCGGATTTCTTGGATTTTGATCTACTTAATCTTGTTATTACTAAGTTTTGATGGTTTCATGTTGTTGAGAATTTTGTTCTACCCCATTTTGACCTATGGAAGTTCGAATTTAGGCTCCGGATGATGGAGTTATGAAGCTTGAGAAGTTGGCTCTCATGGTGTTCTTCTTCTCGGAATTTTGGAGAAGATGAACTGTGCTCGACTTGACCGCATGAATATTTCATGCGGCAAGTGTTCTCTTCAGCCGCATGACTGGAAGTACTTTGAGCCGCATGAGGGCCTAACTCATCTAGCCGCATAATACTCCGCTCCTCTTGAGCCGCATAGGTCTTGCTTCCCGCTGGCCGCATGAGAACTTCTTCCCCGAGCGGCATGTGCCTTCTGGTCCCGCTAGCCGCATAGACCTGCTTCCTACTTGACCGCATGAGACTCAGCCATCTAGCCGCATGCGCCCTCTTACCTATGCAGCCGCATATGTGCCCGCCATAATTAAACCGTATGACCCGGATTCGTTCGAGCCGTATAGGCTCCACTGACACTTCAGCCGCATATGCATTCATTGCTCCTGGCCGTATATGTACAGCACCCTCTCGGCCGTATGGGTACTCTCCCCTATGAGCCACATAAGCATTTCTTCCTCCTGCCGCAGGGGACTCCGCCCACTCCCAGCCGCATAGACTCTGATCCCCTTCAACCACATGAGACCTGCCCCCGCTAACCGCATATGACCCTCCTCCTAGCTCAGCCGCATGCGCCTGACCCTATTCAGCCGCATGGACTGTTCTCTTTCCAACCGCATGAGATCATTCCTGGCCGCATATGCCTTAGCCGTATGACTCTCCTATAGCTCTGTGTACTATTATTTTATTATTATTTGCCCATACCTTGTAACCTTTATTGTATATTTTTACGCCCATTTTATATCCTTACGCCTTTGTCCCGAACTTGATAATCCCGATTTGATTGACATGATTGAAATGATAATTGTACCTGGCATGGTGTGACAACTACCCTGACATGCTTGATAGTGGCCCGTCGTGGCGCACTCTTGATAAGTAATAATGATAATGATAGTGGCCCGTCGTGGCGCACTCTCGATAAATCAATTCATTGGCCTGGACACCGTGGATGATTGTGCTTGTATAAACTACTAGTCCGGTTGTGTCTTGCATCATGTCTAGGGCATGATCCCTGAGTACCACGGTCAGGGATTCATACTGAATCTGGCTAGGTTAATGACTAGATTGATCAAATAGTTCATGGAGAATTTCCCAGTTACCTGTTGCCCCTTTGGTCCTGGCCTTATATATATATATATATACATGGGATTTATTGCTATCCGTCGAGATGAGCGCACTTCCAGCCCGCCGTCGAGTGTGGTACCTTAGGACACATGTATCTTACTACAGTGTGTCTGCTATATCCTGCTATCTTTTTCTTTTCTTGCTGGGATCACTCAGGTAGTAACAAACAGGTAACCGGACTTAGAATTCTTATTGCATCTTGCTTGTAACTAGGCCTGTGATTACCCTAGTTAGTTAAAGTAGCAAGCCGTACTTGTTGCTTGGCCGTGATTGTTGGATGGGGTTTAATCTGTCTAGTCTTGTCTTGATCCTGTACAAGATTGTTACATGTCTTGATTTCTTATATTTACCTTGCTGATAAATTATAGGAGAAGCCAAGTTCCGTTCAGACGAAGGGTTACAACCCCGGTCCTTGTTTGGTTTACGGGTTGTAACCTGGTTATCTGAATAGTCCCATGGTTATCTCGTCGTATATCACCTGTTATGTTTTTTTTAATTCCTGTCTTTATTACCTTATTATTATTTTGCTAATTGCTGGTTTTAGTTCCTAAGTGAAGCCCCCTTTGTGGCACTTGCTCTTTCTGGGGTCTGACCCAGCTGGTTTTGTATGGCCAGATACCGGAGCAGCAGCAAAGGATCTACCAGCTTTTCAGTCCGATGGTGACCGCCAGACGTAACCAGGGCAACGAGTGGGTTTTCTTTTTGTTCTCCCACTACAATTGTACATTATTCTTTTGAGGCATTTAGCCGACGAGCACTTGTTAGCTCGATGCATTTTACCTTATGTCTGCCTACGGGCTGTAATCATGATTGCCAACTCGAGGTTGATCATGTATGACTTAACTCTTGCTAGTCCTCACATTTTGTACGACTAGCTTCATGATCATCTGGATATGTAATGTTTGGGACGCCTTACAATTGTATATTTGGTGGTCTGATATCTTGTAACTATCATTACTTGCTTGTTGATTGAGACACTAGTCTTGTTATTGACCATAGGAGACTATTGGCTTGTAGATAAACCCTCATATATCTAGACAGTCGTGACCGTATAGTAGAATGGATCCCATTTTATTATACGTAGCTGGCTATGTCTGCTACCGCTCTCCAGTGTTCTGGTTCTGGGGCGTGACAGCATCCCCCTTCCTGGTCCTAAGCTCCACACCTCCCTCACCATCTTTTCTGCTCCAGTGTCCGGAGCTCTCTCCTCCTCGGACGGATCTTCCACCTGCGGTGCAGTCTCGGGGGGTCCAGTTCGAATTTCAAATGGTGCTCACTGCTCCTCGGGGGCAGCGCCCACCTGCGGTACAGGCTCGGGTGACCTCTCCTTCTGGAATCACGTGGACGACTCCGTTGACCGAACCCACGTGGTGGGCCACCCTACTTCCTTTTCTTCTCAGCGTTCTCTCCCTCCCGTGGATTATTTCGGTAGGGCCGACCTCTCTAATGGCTTTTACGCTCCAGGACGGACACCCCCATTCCCAGTGTACTCCTCCCCATCAGCTGGTGGGTCCCCCCATTCTACGCTATTTCTGCTCGGGAAGGACTTTACGCTGTTGGCCTTCCCAGGAGCTTTACGCTTGCATCTTCTAGTGGTCCCCCCCATTCATGGATATTTACGCTCACAGCTCTCACATGGCTAGCTCTCTCCCTTCAGCGCCAGTGTATGCATCCGTGCCTCTCTACGCGTATACGCATGCCTCCCAGGTTCACGCTCCCGTGCCCCACTCCCAGTTTTACGCGCCTGACCTACAGCCCGTGTATCCGTCGGAGAGGGCCTCTCCCTTCCCTTCCGCGCTCTCTTGGTCCACTGCGCTCCCGGCGTATTTTCCCCCTCCCTTTTCCATCCCTCTCCCATTGAGCCTTCGGCTCCCGCCGCCACCTTTTTCGATGTTCCCCTGATCACCTCCTCGCCGAGGGGTTCGGTGCCGCCCACTCAGCCCGCTCTTCCAACCACATCCCCCCCGCTTCTCCTCCACCACCCTTTCCCCCCTCCCCCCTCCCCTCTCGTTCTCAGGCCCGGCTCCCCCGATTTCCTCTCCTTCCCCGACGGACCTGCGTTCTCTCGTCGCCTCCTCCGCGGGTGCTAGCCCCTCATTCTCCGGCGGGCCGCATGCGCCTTCCCTGGCCAACAGGGAGGCCATCGCGCCGGTCTTATCTCCGCCCTTCGCAGGTCAGCCGTCTCCCTCCTCCCCTCCCCCGGGGTCGGCCGTCCCTGCGGCCCCCGTCCCCGCTTCCCCTCGCCCCATTCCTCTCCCTCCCCATAACGCCCCTACTCAACCCAGATCATCCCCGGCGTCCTACGCCGCCGTTCTGCGCCCGGACATTGCTTCCGATCAGAATCGTATTTTCCCAGATGTCCGACTTCCGGACATCGAGTACTCCCGGGAATCCCCAGTGCCTTTCGTTCCATTCTCCGAATCGGAAGTAACCTCGCTGTCATCATCCTTCCCCCACTCCTTCATCCTTAAATTCTCATCCGGTTGCCCCAAGCTCACCAGAGTGCAGGAGGTGATAGCCAGCTGGAAACTGATGGCTCTATATCGAGTAGCACCCATCGACCCGAGGCATATTCTTCTCCATTTATCCTTGGACCTCGACCACAGGACCGTGTGGTCCAAAGGTACTTGTAGGATCGACTCCCACCAGATGAAGATCATCAAGTGGTCGACTAGCTTCAACACCAGAGAAGACTCCCCGAAAGTCGCCGCTTGGGTTATCCTGCCCAATCTTCCCCTCATTTGCTTTGTTCCGGCAGCGCTTAGGCGTATCGCTAACTCCTTCGGCACGTACGTGGCAACAGCGCCAGAGATGAGCAACCTCACCAAGGCTCACTATGCTAAATTTTGTGTGGAACTCGACCTTTCTTCAGAACCACCGAACTTTATCTCGATTGAGCTAGGCAACCGAACTTACACCCAACAAATCATCTATGACAACCACATCCTGTTCTGCAACCGCTGCCATCTAAGAGGCCACACCCGAAAACATTGCCACTGCCTCCATCTAGAACTCAAGAAGAAACCAGCCCGGAACGACAAGGCGCAAACAGAGGAGAGGACACCCCAGGGGCCCATCCTTCCCCTTTCCAACTCCCATATCCGATTAAACTCCAAAGAAGGTATGTCGGACCAGTACGAGCTCCCTAGCAATGCACTGATCCCTCTCAACCCTCATGCCATCACACTATCCAACCAATTCGACGCTCTTGATTCGGAGGAGGCGGCTTCCCCATCGTCTTCTGAGCCCCCCATGTCGAGAATACCAACGCAATGGTCCCCCGTTCAGAGGTCAAAGAGACGACCATTGTCCCTATCGACGAGGACCACCAACCCATCATCGAAGATCCCATCGAAGCATCCCTTTCTATTCTAGGTCCGGACCTAGTTCAGAGGGGCCAACAGGTTCTAGCGGCAGGATTTTCTCTACAGCAATCCATGCTTATGATAGAGAGCACCAGTGACTCTTTAGTTATCCCCCCAGAAGATCCAACATTGGACTCCGTCGGGGAATCGATCGGTCCTCCCTTCCGGATCAGCAAGGGGAATCAACTTGTGATCATCCTACCGCAGCTAAGAATGTTAATGTGGTCTTTATAAGGAAAGAACTTGCAGATACCATCACCATCCTAACCAGATCCGTCGCCAAGCGGATTAAACAAACCCTCCATAACTCCTTTAATGATTAATATCCTATCATAGAATGTTCGCGGGCTGGGGAACAAACCAACCCTAAGGAGAATCATCAGCCTTAAGAAAATCCATAAGATTGACATCCTCATTATTTTTGAACCTAAAATTCCCTTCAAAAGACTAAAATCCATCCAGCTGCAGCTAGGCCTCCCCTCGATAATCGCTGGCAGACACGATATTTGGATCCTTGGTACGAAAGATGTCACTATCGGACGTATCCTGGATACCAGGCAAGCCCTCTCCTGCTGGATTGACCACCCCATGCTCCTCGAGCGCGCCATCATCTCGGCAGTCCACGACAGTTTTGATTTCTTAGAGCAGAAACATCTCTGGAACAATCTCCTCGACATCCACTAAAATCACAATAATTCTCCTTGGCTTTGTATTGGAGACTTCAATGCGCTCACCTGTAGAGACGAGAAAATCGAGGGCCGGCCTCCTCCCATCCCGGCTATGCAAGACTTCAACAACTTCATTTTCAACGCAAATCTTGCCCCAATCCAGTTCACCGGCAAAGCTTTCACCTGGTACAACATGCAAGAAGGCGACCGCCGTCAGTATTCTCGCCTCGACAGAGCCCTCACAAACATCCTCTGGCACGGAATGGGGATCACCTCCAACCTGTCCCACCTCAACTCTACCGAATCCGACCATGCTCCGCTGCTAGTGGAAGTCAAAAACATGACTAATCCATCCAAAAAGAATTTCCAAATCCTCGACCTCTGGATCGAGCATCCCCAATTTTTGGACATCGTCGCGGAAGCGTGGAATAGTGAGGACTCTTCCAACCCCCTGTCCCGCTTGAGCTATAGGCTTAAGGCTACCAGGAAAGCCCTGTCCAATTGGAGCAAACAAGCTTTTGGGGACATCTTTCAAGCCGTCCGGGTCGCTGAGGACGACGTCAGCCGCGCCGAAGCCAGGTTTGCTTCAGATAATGCCCCGACGGCCAGGACCACCCTCAACCTCACCAAAGCCATGCTCAAATTTAGGATTAAAGTGGAGAGCAACTTCTGGAAGCAAAAAGCTAGATTTAAATGGGATAGCGACGGGGACAAAAACTCAAAATACTTCCATGCATGCGTCAACGGCTGAAGACAAAAGCTAACAATCCACCAAACCACTGATGAGAGAGGGAACATCATTACTGACTAGAAAGGCATCCAAGCAGCGGCCACGAACTTCTATTCCAAATTATTCCCCAAAGAAACGGTCTACAAATATAATGCCTTCTTGGACCAAATTCCATCTCTCATTACTGAAGCCGACAATACCCAGCTCGAGCGCACCCCCACCGGTCAGGAAGTGAAAGAGGTAATTTGGGCCCTCAACGAACATAGTGCTCCCGGCCCGGACGGATTCTCGGGTGTTTTCTTTCACAAGTGCTGGGATATCATCAAGCAGGATATCACCGAAGCGACTATCACATTCTTCCAAGAAGCCACTTACCCCAAAGCAATCTCCAGCGCCAAGCTTATCCTCATCCTGAAAAAAGAAAACCCAAAGACCCTTCGTGACTTTCGACCCATCAGTCTGTGTATTTTCACCAACAAGATCATATCCAAAATTATTGACTCAAGAATGGCAGGGATCCTCCCCAAGATTATTTTCGAAGAACAGAGCGGCTTTGTTCGCGGGAGGAACATCTAAGACAATATTATGCTAGCCCAAGAGTTAATAACCTGCATGAAGTTGCCGGCTAGAGGGAGGTAACATCGCAGTCAAAATCGATATGGAGAAAGCTTACGACAGACTGGATTGGCAATTTATGATATGGGTGTTCAGGGCATTCGGCTTCTCCGAAAATTAGACCAACTTAGTGTAGAGATCTATTAGCAACTCTTGGTTCTCCACGGTCATCAATGGCCAAGCTGGGGGTTTTTTCAAATCCAGCAGGGGTGTTAGACAAGACGACCATTTATCATCTACAATCTTCATCATAGCGGCCGACGCTCTGAGTAGGAACCTTACTAACATGGCCAACATCCCGAACTTCTAGCAATATCACACAGCCAGCGGATGCCTGATAATCACTCACTTGGCCTTTGCTGATGATTTAATTATTTTCTCGTCTGGGGACGAAGGAGCGGTGGGAGTGGTACGACATACACTGCAGAGGTACTCCGTCTGCTCAGGTCAGAAGATCAACCCAGCCAAGAGCATCATCTATGCCCACCACAATATCAAAAGAGAGCACGTAATAAGACTCGCCAACTTAACTGGCTTCTCCGTTGATCATCCCCCGTTTAACTATCTGGGGTGCCCCCTCCTGTAAGGTAAATCAAATGTAGGTATATTTGAGACTCTGATCACTCGTATCTGGAACAAACTTGCTAGGTGGCATAACGCTACTTTATCCCCAGCTGGCAAGATTATCCTTATCAATCACATGCTCACCTCTACTCCCATCTACACCTTAGCAGCGTGCTCCCCGCCTATGAAGGTTCTTTCGTCAATCAAGCAGATCTTTTATAATTTCTTCTGGGGGCATTGCAATGGCATTAACAAACATCACTAGGCTAGTTGGGATTCCATGGCTCATCCCACTGAGGATGGGGGATTGGGATTTACTAAACTCATTTACATCGAAAGCTTTCTCGATAAAACTGTGGTGAAAACTTCGCACGCAAGTGAATTTATGGACCAGATTTATGAAGAACAGGTACTTCAAGCATATCCATCCATCCGAGGCCATATCCAACTGCAGATCATCAGCGGCTTGGCGTCGCATCCTTAGCGGACGTGACCTTGCCGAGCCAGAGATGAGACTTCAATTAAGGGATGGTGAGTCGGACCCTTTCCGAGAGCGATGGATGGGGGATAGCCTGATCACGCGGCACACAGAGATCCCTACAGACAGCAGAATATGAGATTTGTGGAACAACTTAGCGAAGACTGGAATTGGGACAAGATTCGCGAATGGGCCGGCAACGACATGGTGGAGATCATTCTTGCGAGCGGATTAAAGATAGGTAGCGAGGCAGATACCCTGAGATGGACGCACGAGGCTTCCGGGGCATTCTCGGTGAGGTCGGCGAGACTCATTGTCCGCGGTCCGGGGCAGCAGCAGCAGCGCCTCAATCAATACTGGCACTCCTGTATCCCCAAGAAAAGGTCCTTCCTCTTGTGGAGAGTCATTAGAAAGAAGCTGCCTACTGACGATATCCTCAACACCATAAGGATCAGCTTGGCTTCCGTATGCAATTGCTTTTCAGGTCGCCAGATTGAGACTATCGACAACATCTTCTGCCAAGGTAACCTGTCAGACAGGGTTTGGAGGATCCTCAGCCAAACATACAGGATGGAGCAAGGAGGCAGATGCTTCTACGATCTAGCGGTCTCCTGGGGAAGAGCTTCCCACGGCCACCAGATCATTGCAGCAGCTGCCACATGGGCGATCTGGAAGAATCGCAACAAGACTATATATGAAGATCACCAATACTCAGCTGACCAGCTCATCCGCGAGATCTTCCGCCAATGTCGCAAACGGAGCACTCTGTGCTCCCACAGCCCGTCCTCATTCTGGCTTCCCCATCCCTAATCACCGATGTTTCTGTGTTTACCCCTCTTTGTTCATTTTGGGTGGTATACTTGTACAGTTCGGACTTGTATACGAGTAAGGCTTCGACATTTTGAGCCTTGTTTAATAAAGAGAGGGGTTTTTATTATATATATATATATATATTTTATATATATATATATATATATATATATATATATATGTATACACACGCATACATGTATATATATATAATGGTATGTACGTTTATACCGTAAAAACAATTTAGGCATATATAAACATATGTATATATACATAATGTTATATATATATATATATATATATATATATATATATATATATATATATATATATATATATATACATAATGTTATATATACATATACACCATAAATACAAAGTACAAGCAATAAATATTCTAAGTATAATCAATATTTATAATATAGAATTCTTAATTTATATACTAATCTATATATAAATAATTACAATTGGATAGCTATATATATATATATATATATATATATATATATATATATATATATATATATATATATATATATATAACTTGGTATATCAGGAACATACTTATATATATGCGCAAGTATATACCTATATAGTATATCAGGAACATACTTATATATATGCGCAAGTATATACCTATATAGCTTACATAAATCCCAAAATACATGTTTTAAGAAAATATTCACTATAATTATCAAATAAAACATTATTGATATTTTATATGGCAATTATTGTATATATAAAAATATTTACTAGACCACTACATAAATTAAGAAGTACGCACATTCATACAACACATCTATTGTCGCGAACGTCATTGGTCGCTCTACAGCATTACATGGGCCCGGGTTCGATTCGGGTCAAGTCCGGACCAGTTTGGTACAACTGGGTCGCTTAAACGTCAAAATAATATTAATAATGAATAATTAAACTATTTATAATGGTCATGTCACAATTTGGCCTGGTTTTCCTAAGTAGGACACACTTATGGACAGGTCTCCCTTACCATGGCTAAAATACTAGTCAAAACACGCCACTGCACTATCCGAGCCATGATTCCTAGCCGCCTTGTACTTCAAAACTCCACCATGGCTAAAGTCATCTACCATAATAATTAACTAAGTAATTATCTATAAAATTCTAAAAATCATCATTTAAATCAAATAAATAAATAGAAATTTATTTCAAAAAAATTTGGGAAGGGGAGCTACAAATCTACCCACCATAAAAATAATTTCGTCCTCGAAATTCTAATTCATAACTATTCCTTAAAATTCAAAAGGAAGTCTACTATTACCTTAATCTCCTTAAATTTAATTTCTCGGAAATATTTATATCCTCCTCTTACCCATTTCGTAACTACGAATCCTCGAGGACTTCTACCCACCTTTGGTCATATTACCTCTTCAAACACATGACGTCATAACATTGTATCCTTCCCGCTAATTGCTAAAAGTAACTAACAATAGATATTTATAGCATAAGGCATCTACAATCCTTTCCTATCTATCAAGCAATCCAAAATTTAACAAGCAACAAATTTACACATGTAGCTAAGAAAATATTGATAAATTCTAATAAGCATGACCATTTGTCGCTATGAAATAGGAAGGACATGAAGATAAGGAAGAATAAACGAGAGCAAATATGAAGTTTCAAGAGCGGTAGAGAGTATCCAATGATACAGATAGAGAGAGAGTTTATGAACCATTGACTTATTTGCTAGATTGGGCTACTCTAGTCCAGTCACTTGCTAAACTGAAGAACCCTTATTTCTTAGAGGGGCTTACAATCCATGCAATACAAAAATTCTGTTCTCGAAGTTTAATCTAAACAAGGTTCCACAATAGAACGAAATTTGAGAAATCAAGATTGTGATCTTTTTCGTGGTTATTTAAACACACGAGCAAGGGATATAAATGCAATACAAGATCGTATCGCGACTTCTTGGTAGATGGAATAAGGATTATGAATGACATCACATTCTAAGAGGTGGAGACTACATAATAGGTATAGGGACATATTTCAAGTAGTTCGGTTCTATAGTCCAAATATGGTGGTATGCATGGATGGGTTTTACTGGGTCTTAATGGGTTCCCTAATTTGACATCAATCGTTGGTTAGATGAACCTTGGATTTCAATCTATTTGACTGGATAAGATCCCAAGATAAAACTATTTCGATTAGGTTAGGGTAACATAGGATAGGTTTCCATCCAAGTGGTTGATCTAGTTACTAGTCAGGGTGGTTAGCTAGGTTCCTAAAGTCCAAAAATACACCTTCAGTGACTTTTGTGTTTAAGTATCCCATGAGGCCTCCATTGGGTGGCACACTAGTGGCATATGCGTAGTGGGCTTCGAGTTGATCACAACCATATATTGGATCGAAGGAATTGATTCGAGGTTGAGGCTCTAATGGAAGTCAGGAAATATACCGGTATTATGGTAAGGGTTATAGCTAGTCCTTTTGACCTGAAAGTCGTACCACAAAAATAGAGTACAAGGGGACAGATTTGAGTGGGACATGATATACCTAGATGAAGGCGGACTCGTCCAGATCTTGTATATGAAATTTATTGGGAGGTAACAGCTAGTATTACGCTCCGAATATTAATTTCACGGTCAGGGACACCAAGGATATAAATAAAAGTTGGTGGTCATGGGGCACTAATTATCATCATAATAAAAATTATTCTAATCAATCGGTAATCCTCGTATATTCCAAAATTTTAGAAGACTTACAGTCTACTCGCCTTAGAAGCTAGGACATGGTTTTAGGAAGAATGAGGTTAGAAGAATTCTAAAGTCCGGATATTGTACCTCGACTCTTGTTAATAAAGAATAAGACACGACGTAACGGGATACGGTAGATATAAGTCAAGTCAAGGCTCGTTCCTCAATAAATGAAAAATGAGTGTATATAATGACACATGGTCGATAAAATAGAATAATCTACTCGTCCATAGTATACAAGAGCTATCGACGAGATAACCAACTCTAAGGCACATCATATAAAAAGATTTCTAACAAATGAGTCATGAATTCCTATTTGTGTCAAGCCTGCCAGACTATTGTCACAAGGGTCCAAGTGGTATGGGCTATAGTGATCATGTGTTGCTGTTGATAACTGCTAGATCATAATATGACAGGGTATTTAAGCTATGGTATTGGCTAAGCTAGTGACTGTGGTGTTCCAATACTAGTTAGGTCTTAATAATAAAATTTACATAACTAGGGTAATATTTGTTGGAAACCAATCTGGGGATGGGTTTTAACGCCCTAGAACCAGAATACTGGAGAGCAGGGACGGACATAGCCAGCTACGTATATTGAAGTACAACCCACCTCGCTATACGATCACGGTTGTCTAGATACATGAGGGTTTAACTATAAGCCATCGGTCTCTTATGGTCATGAACGAGCCTATTGTCTCAATCTCAAGCAAGTAATAATAGTTACAAGATGTTAGAGCACCAAATATATAATAGTAAGGCATCCCATACATTACATATTTTGATGATCATGAAGCTAGTCATACAAAATGTGAAGACTAGCAAGAGTTCCAATCATATATGATCAACCCTAGGATTTGTTAATCATGCTACAGCCCGTAGGCAGACAGTAAGTAAAGTACAATCGAGCTAACATGTGCTCGTCGGCTAAACGCCTCAAAAGAATATATTTATAATAGAGTGGGAGAGCAAAATAAAACCCACTCGTTGTCAGGGTTACGCCTGGTGGTCACCATCTGGCTGGAAGGTCAGAAGATCCTCTGGAGCTGCTCTGGTATCTGGCCATACAAAACCAGCTGGGTCAGATCCCTGAAAGAGCAATTTCTATAAAGTAGGCTTCACTTAAGAACTAAAACCAGCAATTAGCACAAAATATAATTATATAATAGAGGACTGTAAATATGGAAATTCATGATGATATACGATAAGATAACCATGGGACTATTCAGATAACCAAGATACAATCCGTAAACCAAACAAGGACCAGGGTTGTAACCCTTCGTCTGAACGAAACTTGGTTTTCCACCATTTATCGATAAAGTAAAGCACAAGTATTCAGGTCATGTAACAATCTTGTACAGGATCAGGACAAGACTAGGCTGGATTAGACTCCATCCAATCAATCACGGCCATGCAATGAGTACGGCTTGATACTTTAACTAACTAGGGTTATCACAGGCCTAGTTACTAGCAAGATGCAATGAGATTATTTCAACAGCCACAAGCCCTGCAGACCATCCAGCTTATCCAGGTCGAATATCCGTTCATGAAGGGTGCAACACATGACAGTGTACTGGAAATGTGCCCAACTCGTCGGCAGGCTACAAATAAACTTGTGCGCCCATATAATGGGATTGCCTGTAGTTAGAAAATCTCTTCATGACTACTGGAATATTCTAGTTATTAGTCTTAGTTAATTTAAGTAGGTACCCCTGACCGTGGTACTCAGGGTTCCCTGTCCTAGACATGATGCAAGACAATACTGGTTCATTTGTACAAACACAATCGCCCACTGTGTCCAGGCCATTCATTCTTGTCATGTCATGCTAACTGTCGGAACATCATATCGAGGTATATCATGTCAGGTTTACTTATCAAGAGTGTGCCATTTTACTTGTCAATCATTCTTGTCGTGAGTGCACTACAACCGGCCACTGTCATGTCATATTAATTGTCAAGAGTGTACAACGAGGGATCACTATCGTGTTTATGAAACATATTCAGAATTTACAAGGTACAAGCACTCTATCAAGGGACCCGGTTACACAGAGGGTCATGAAACATGAGCATAAAATAATAACCCAACATAACAAAAGGGGTGCAACGGCTATGGAAAGAGCCATGCGGCAAGGAAGGGGGTCTCATGCGGCTCGGGGAACCAACGCCATGCGGCTGAAGGGAGTGGAAACGAGCTCATGCGGCAAGCACTGCCAAAAGCCATGCGGCTCGAGGAGAACAGGGTCATGCGGCAAGGTCAAGCTAAGCCATACGGCAATGGAGAAGTAGTACCATGCGGCTAAGGAGAAAGGGCTCATGCGGCCAGGGGGAACGGGCATATACGGCAAGGGTGAACGGCCTCATGCGGTCAGGGGAAAAAGACTTATGCGACCAAGGGGAAAATGATTTCATACGGTCTGGAGGGGACGGGCTCATGCGGCTAAGTGAAGCAGGCCATGCGGCTGGGGTGTGCATGCTCATGTGGTAAGGCCAACCGAAGCCATACGGCTAAGGGAAAAAATTAAGGTCATGCGGCTCGGGAGAGCGGGCTCATGCGGCCAGGGAAAGGCTCATATGGCCAGGAAAAGGCTCATGCGGCCAGGAGGAAACAAAGCCATGCGACAATGGGGAAGCGGTGCCATACGGCTAAGAAGAAAGGGCTCATACGGCTAAAAGTCGAGGGGAGCCATGCGGCTGAAGTCAACTCAAGCCATGCAGCTAAGGCTGCATGAAGACTGGAATGTCTATGCGGCCGCAGGGGACTTGCCGCATGAAAAAAGCCATGCAGTCAAGCACAGTTCTTTTTCTCCAACTATTCCGAGAAGAAGAATCATGGAAGCCATGGCTTCCAAACTCTAATAATCCTTCATCTAAGGTCACAATTCGGACTTCTATAGGTCAAAATAAGGCAGAAAGAAATTCTCTACAATATGGAACCATCAAAACTTGAGAATAAAAAAATTTAATAGATCAAAACCCGAGAAATCCGAAAATATAATAAGCTTAGATCTACATGAAATGAGCCATAGAAATTAAAAATGCTAAGTACTAAAGTGTCTTAGAATCTCGTGAGAAAAAAAATGGAATAACAAAATTTGAGTTCCTCCGTGAAGCAAGTTGCACTTGCCTAAGCCTCTCTTGGTAGTGGAGAGAGTAATGGTGAGGAAGAAGAAGAGTTATGAGGATTAATGGAAGAGAGAGAGTGGTTAGGTGGCTTATAAAGGAAGAGAGTGGGTGTTAGGTGGGGTTGGTCAACATGCAAAACCGAACCAAGCTGAACCAGGCAAATGAAATGCCAAAATACGTGCACGTATACCAAAATACGTAATAAGAACTACGGGTGTTACAACTCGACCCACCTTAAAAAAATTCCATCCTCAGAATTTAATTAAGAGGCTAGAGATGTCGGGGCAAGCTATACTAAGGCACAAGAAATCTATGACTAGCAACTAATCAAGCAATCAATCATGCATGCAAGGAATTTAAAAGCGTGAGGCAGAAGGAAGACATCCTGCGAGAAACCTCTTTGTCGGTTCTGCATCTGGGCTTGGACATGGGCATACTGCTGGGGTCTCTGCTGCTGAAAGGCTTGTACCTGAAGCGGCAATGGCCTCGGAGGCTGGTACTGCTGCTGTACTGCTGCTGGGGCTGCTGCTGGTGCCCTAACCGATGGACTGGTTAGGTTCACTGACGATGAGCTGGATTTATTCGGACATGACCCTATCTTATGATCCGGTGCCCCACAAGCCAAACACAATCCCTGTGCTCTATAACACTCTGAAACAATGTATCCTGGCTTTCTACAATGAGTGTAACCCATTACGGAAGGCTGCTTCTGCTTTTGTGGCTGAGGGTATGTCGGTGTCGAGTGCTGAACCGACGAAACTATAGTCGTCCTCTTGGGGGCTCCAATTGTTAAGGCTCTAGCTGCCGAGGCAGGTGCTGAGGATAGACTCATCTTCCCATTGGACCTCTTCCTGCTTCCGGTTCGGTCCACGATCCTCTGTGAGGTATACTCGTGCTTCCTGGCTGACCTCAAGATAGCATCGAAAGTTTGATGCTTAAACTGCTCCACTGCCAATAAATTTTCTAGATGGAGGCCCTGCTGGAACTGCTGGACTCTGTCGAACTCGGTCGCTACCAAAGTAGGAGCAAACCGACTAAGTCTCGAAAACTCGATCGCATATCCGTCGACCGTCCTGTCCATCTGCTTTAGATTGGTGAACCTCGTCTGGAGATCGTACCGAGCTACGACATCGAAGTACCTGGTCTAGAATCTCTCACGGAATACTGCCCATGTAATAGGTGCCACTAATCCAACGGCCTGTGCTGTCTACCAGCTGCGAGCAAGATCCAATTATTGTAGGCGTACTACCGCCACCTTCTCTTCCTCTAGAGTCTTGGCTGCTCCCAAGATAATCTCGATGTCCTGGAGCCAGGCATCTACTACAATCGCATCTTTACCGTCGAAGAAGGAAGGGTCCACGTGATTAAAATTGTTGGCTATACTGTTACCTTGATGACCGCCTCTGTTCAGGACATCTTGTACTACCTGGTGCAGGACATCGCCCCCACGATCTTGAGATGCTAGCAATGTCCTGATGAGACCCACCAAGGTCCCATCATCGGGCTCTGTAGGCTGGACTGGCTGAACTGGTGGCTCTTGACCCCGAGTAGGCATGACTTTGGAGGCTACTCCTGAATGCTGGGCTTGATCTCAAGGTTGCTGCTGGCCCACGGGAGGTGCTCCACCTTGCCGATTGGTAGGACCAGGAACAATGTCGTTGAAGAAGACGACATAGGGAACAATAAGAAAGGACCAGGACAGATCAAAGATACAAGCATGTGATCAGGTCAAGAATTCAGGAATTCAGAGGATACGAGCAGAGATCAAGGACGAGTGTTGATTGAGACATCTATTCGGTAAAGTCTCACATATCTTGATTTACAAGACCTTCATAGGCCACTACTTAAACCATGTAACGCCCCAGAACCAGAATACTGGAGAGCGGGGGCGGACATAGCCAGCTACGTATATTAAAGTACAACCCACCTTGCTATACTGTCACGGATGTCTAGATACATGAGGGTTTAACTACAAGCCATCAGTCTCTTATGGTCAAGAACAAGCCTATTGTCTCAATCTCAAGCAAGTAATAACAGTTACAAGATGTTAGGGCACCAAATATACAATAGTAAGGCGTTCCACATATTACATATTTGGATGATCATGAAGCTAGTCATACAAAACGTGAAGACTAGCAAGAGTTCCAATCATACATGATCAACCCTAGGATTTGTTAATCATGCTACAGCCCGTAGGCAGACAGTAAGTAAAGTACAATGGAGCTAACACGTGCTCGTCGGCTAAACCCCTCAAAAGAATATTTTTACAATAGAGTGGGAGAGCAAAATAAAACCCACTCGTTTCTAGGATTACGCCTGGTGGTCACCATCTGGCTGGAAGGTCAAAAGATCCTCTAAAGCTGCTCCGGTATCTGGCCATACAAAACCAGCTGGTCAGATCCTATAAAGAGCAACTGCCACAAAAGGAGGCTTCACTTAAGAACTAAAACCAGCAATTGGCACAAAACATAATTATATAATCGAGGACTGTAAATATAGAAATTTATGATGATATACGATAAGTTAACCATGGGACTATTCAGATAACCAAGTTACAACCCGTAAACCAAACAAGGACCGGGGTTGTAACCCTTCGTCTGAACGAAACTTGGTTTTCCATAATTTACCGATAAAGTAAAGCACAAGTATTCAGGTCGTGTAACAATCCAGTACAGGATCATGACAAGACTAGACTGGGTTAGACTCCATCCAATCAATCACGGCCAAGCAATGTGTACGGCTTGATACTTTAACTAACTAGAGTTATCACAGGCCTAGTTACTTGCAGGATACAATGAGATTATTCCAACATCCACAAGCCCTACAAACCATCCAAGTTATCCAGGTCGAATATACGTTCATGAAGGGTGTAACACATGACAGTGTGCTAGAAATGTGCCCTACTCATCGGCAGGCTACAAGTCCACTTGCACGCCCAGATAACGGGATTGTCTGTAGCAGGAAAACCTCTTCATGACTACTGGATTATTCTAGTTATTAGCCTTAGTCAATTTCATTAGGTAACCCTGACCGTGGTACTCAGGGGTCCCCGTCCTAGACATGATGTAAGATAATACTGGTTCATTTGTACAAACATAATCGCCCACAGTGTCTATGCCATTCATTCTTGTCATGTCATGCTAGATGTCACAACAGCATATCATGGTATATCATGTCAAGTTTACTTATCAAAAGTGTGCTACGACGTACCACTATCATGTCATATTACTTGTCAATCATTCTTGTCGTGAGTGCGCCACAACGGGCCACTGTCATGTCATGTTACTTGTCAAGAGTACACCATGACGGGTCACTATCGTGTTCATAAAACATATTCAGAATTTATAAGGTACAAGCATTCTATCAAGGGACCGGTTACATAGAGGGTCATGAAACATGAGCATAAAACAGCAACCCAACATAATAAAAGGGGTACAAGGGCTATGGAATGAGCCATGCGGCAAGGGAGGGGGTCTCATGCGGCTCGGAGAACCAACGCCATGCGGCTGAGGGGAGTGGAAACGAGCTCATGCGGTAAGCACTACCAAGAGCTATGCGGCTCGAAGAAAACAGGGTCATACGGCAAGGTCAAGCTAAGCCATGCGGCAATGGGGAAGCAGTGCCATGCGGCTAAGGAGAAAGGGCTTATGCGGCAAGCGGGAACGTGCATATACGGCAAGGGTGAACGGTCTCATGCGGTCAGGGGAAAAAGACTCATACAACCAGGGGATAATGACTTCATGCGGTCTGGAGGGGACGGGCTCATACGGCTAAGTGAAGCAGGCCATGTGGCTGGAGGGGTGCATGCTCATGCGGTAAGGCCAACCGAACCCATGCGATTAAGGAAAAAAACAAGGTCATGCGGCTCGAAAGAGCAGGCTCATACAGCCAGGGAAAGGCTCATGCGGCCAGGGAAACAAAAACATGCGGCAATAGGGAAGCAGTGTTATGCGGCTAAGGAGAAAGGGCTTATGATGCTAAAAGTCGAGCGGAGCCATGCGGCTGAAGTCAACTCAAGCCATGCGGCTAAGGCTGCATAAAGACTGGAATGTCTATACAGGCGCAGGGGACTTGGCGCATGAAAAAGCCATACAGTCAAGCACTGTTCTTTTTCTACAACTGTTCTGAGAAGAAGAACTATGAAGCCATGGCTTCCAAGCTCCAATAATCCTTCATCTAAGGTCAGAATCCGGACTTCCATAGGTCAAAATGGGGGAGAAAGAAATTATGTACAACATGGAAGCATCAAAACTTGAGAATAACAAGGTTTAATAGATCAAAACCCAAGAAATCTAAAAATGCATAAGCTTAGATCTACATGAAATGAGCCATAAAAATTAAAAATGCTAAGTACTAAATTATCTTAGAATCTCGTGAGAAAAAAATGGAACGACAAAATTTGAGTTCCTCCATAAAGCAAGTTGCACTTGTCTAAGCCTCTCCTGGTAGGTGGAGAGAGTACTGGTGAGGAAGAAGAAGAGTTATGAGGATTAATGGAAGAGAGAGAGTGGTTAGGTGGCTTATAAAGGAAGAGAGTGGGTGTTAGGTGGGGTTGGTCCACATGCAAAACTGAACCAAGCTGAACTAGGCAAATGAAATGTCAAAATAAACCATGCAATAAGACATGCAATATGAGTCAAAATACGTACACGTATACCAAAATACGTAATACGAACTACGGGCGTTACATGGGTGTCTACTATAGTCATGGTAAATAATTTTCCTTACCTTTGTCTATTCATCTCATGTCTAAACTGTGGGCTTTGGTCGAGGAAAGGTTGAGTTAAGGCTTAAGGGTTGCTAGTTAAAGCAAGCTTCAAACAAATAATTAGAGACTCACAATAATTGGTTTCTTAAGAATTTATAGTCTCCTAGGTTGGCATTTTGACTAAGGGTAAAACCCTAATCATTCTCATATTCATATGACTAGAAGGTCCCAATAGTAGTTTGAGGGTCAAGATGAGAACGAGTAACTCAAGGCAAGGTTCTAGTCTTATGGCTGGCCGATGGTAGCTACACTTGTGTGTACAACTATCATAGCCATGGGTATACTCTGTATCTATCTACCAATTACGAGATTTCGTCTTTCTAAATCAGTAAAAGACAAAAATAATAAAGAGTTCAAGAAAGATGTCACTAAATACAATTACGTGATTCAAAGGCGAACGTATAATTCAAAAGGAATTGTCAATGCAGTCGCGGATGAGATCCTAGAGACATCTATATCTCAATCCACGTATGTTAATCAGAAGGAGAGCGAACCGATTGCACTAAGGTTGATCAGACCGTAATACATCGATTCTAATTAGACAATATGTTAGTAGGCATCCCCAATAAACATATATCTTGAATCAAGCTCGAAAAAAGAGTAAGCTTGTAAAACTAGGTTGTAATAGCAGCATTGGTCAAGATAGTCAAAATACAAGTATGCAAGATTTTTGAAAAGAAGGCACAAGTAGTTCGAGTTTTATGAAAATTAAAACCTTACCTGGTGTTATTGCTTATACAGTAATCCTACTATCTTGTTATCCATAAGGCCTTGGTGGACTAATGGGTTATGGACCTATAAATTCTATATTCTAGGTAACCTATTAGTGTTAGTCAATTACCTCGTTAATAGATCACAATTACCGTAAAATGCTATGTTGGAAGACATGCTACCCAACTTACAGAACTTTCACTAGTATTGAATTTGGATCTTATGGAACACACTGGACATTTTTTATTCTTTATAGTATCTTAAACTTGTATTTACGTCTGTAGTCATTTTACCGAGAATTATGCCTCGCCTATATACTCTTGCTGTGGTAAACCCTTGGTTCAGTGATTCAGATGTGATATGCTATCAGATACTCTACCTTATATTGACACAAGGTCTAAAGAGGTCAACGAAGACATAGTTTTAGTAATGTTCCATAACCTAAGATTCTTTGAAATAATTTCAACTCTATGGGTCGTGCCTCGCCAGTGCGCTGCTTGCTGCAGTGAACCCACGCTATCCATTCACAAGTAATTGGCGATAGTGCGCTACTGTCTAGCCATCGCAGTCGTTAAAATTACTCTAACAATATTCCTAAGAACTTCAAGGAGCTGCTAGAGATTCAAACTAGTTGACTATGATAGAAAGTGTGCCTATATTTCTCAACCCTTAAAGTGAAAGATTGATCGGAAAGGAAATAACTGAAGACAAGGGAAGTAAGGACATCCTAATCTTTATTTCATATGCATTTCAGTTGGCTGAGGAAAAACTTTGAATCAATCTACCTCGATATTTATATATCAATAACAGAATCAGGATTATAAACTAATTCCTTATGGCAAAATAGGGTTTTAAATAGGCAATTTTAACTTATAATATAAGGTTTATATCGAATAGAGCAAAAAAAATTGAACAGTTTATCAAGATTAGAGCCTTAATTCTAGGAAGACCTAACTTACCAAGTGAATAGTATATCCACATTGGATCATATCGTCATATTAAAAGTAATAGTGTATCTATAGAGATCTGGCAAGCTATCTAAATTTAATAATTCCTTATCTAAATTGCATGGCCTATCTGACAACCTTAACTACCCAATGGTCAATTTGGACAAAGGACTCCTAGTCCTAGTCATTCTCTTAAATCAATTCATCTCTAAGTTGTGAATCAGCATTTTTTTAGTCGTGGGCTTGCAATAGTACGACTAACTAAAGTACCATTACGAGTTTGCATATTTTACGAAAATGGACCTGTATGGGCCACCACAAAAACTTGTCACGATCTGCACCCGCTTTTCGGATACGAGACGTGTCCAAGCCAGCCTACGCTGTAGAGTCGGCGGTAGAACGCTGTCATGGCCAAGATGATCAAAATCACAAAAAATAACATGTATGGCTCATTCACATTACTAAATCAATTTTACAAATTACAAGGTTTTATAACGTCACATTTGCTAAAAAATTATAATGTCTCAGAAAATAGAAAATACAGCTAATTCATCTATCTAGGTTGACCTCAGCATAACCAAGCCTTCCCAGTGCTAAGAGTGATCGCGGCTAAACCTGAAAAATATTGGTTTTCAGTCAGGGATGGAACAAGCACACAAATCGATGATAAATCAAAAACACAATAGAATTCACAAGACATAAAAATAATATATGTGAAATAAAAAGTAGAAGGTAACTGGTGTCATGGCAAACGGGGAAGAAAATAAGGAAAACAAATAAAAGACCACTATCTATGTGTTTTGAAATATTCGTTTCGACATGTGAACGGCTAGGGGTAAATCCGACACCTTGTACGTGTCGTGTACAGCTGCTATTATTCATGAATAGACATCATGGGGATGGGTAAGGGGTAGTTCACACGTCTACTAAGATATTTCCTATCCCTACTAGTACTCATGGACTCGAACAAATCACAAAACACGAAAATATGATAATCACGAAATATAGTAAATAGAGATCCATGATACTAAGTTCCGTGTGACGAGCATGTCAACAAGCAGCAAGACATATGTATAAACATGAAATGTAAAGACTAATATGAATCGATAAGCAATCAGAAAGTGTACTTGCCTGATGTCCTTAGCTAGTGGAACCGATAATACCATACCACTCAGTGAGCCACACAGTCAACACATGCAAAAGTCTCCAGATGCTGAAATAAACATTACCAACATTCTCAGAATATTCAAATTAGCCAGGATTGCCTATCCTTAAGTCCAATTCTAGACACACAGGCAAAATGGTAATTTCGGGCCAAAACGATGTCCATCGTTGGACCCGCTTTATACCGAAAAGCGTGCTACAGTCTATGATCTCTAAAGTCGTCAAACTATATGTCAACAGGTCTAGTTTTCCGATACGAACCCAACCGTATGTCCAAATTTCGATTCTGGCGGGCTATGCACAAAATTGTCCGTTGAGTCGGATCGTGGGGCCTGCAAAACGGCGATCCGGTCAACTATCTCAGAATTATACCAAACTTGGCATACAAGACCAAAAAAATGATACAGTCATATTGGCATAAGTTTTGTCTTGATCTGACGAATGTGCACAAAGTAATTAGAAAATTTGCACAGATGTCGATACGGTAAATTTTGACGGACACGCATCAAATTCGTCGCGCATACGCAACCAATTTGAATTTCGTCAATGTCCACACGTTCGTGAAGCCATTACACACATTTTTATGCTTTCGGTTCACGACCACGTTGCCCGGTTTGGCGGGATGCACGTCGTATCGAAGGATTTTACTATTTTTTGAAAATAGTTTATCTAGGTTTTTCCTGATTTTCGAAATCAATTAACCGAATCTATATTTGTGTAAAATATGAAATAAAAGAAGGGTTTCAATCCTGGTCATATAGTCTAAAACTTTGTTCAAATAAAATTTCAAAACTGGTGTTAGATCGACCCGAATCGATCTTCCAATATGGGTACATGGACTGTCATAGGTCCTGTTTCGGGACAGGATTTTGATCGACTATATGTCGATTTTTTGGATCGGTCATGTGATTATAACAAAATATAACTATTGGGGTTTGAAGATGGTTATGTTGGGGTCATACCGGAGCAATCGGCTTGACAAACCGTCGACCGATCGTGGAAAAATCCCCATGCGAAGTCGGCTCTCCCAACCGCCAATGCCGCTGTTGTTGTCGGTGCGGCTTCTGTCCCAAGTCGCGCGTGTCCGGTCCGGCGCCCTATGCGGCGGTGGGGGTGTCAGGGGGGTCGTCGGGATATAGTGGTGGGGCACCTAGGGTTTGTGGTCTCGTTTACTCCCCCTCTCTCTCTCTCTCTCTCTCTCTCTCTCTCTCTTTCTCGATCTCTACTTATATGTGGAGTGTAGTATGAACCCGCGGGATCGGCCCTGGGCCTGGTCGGGCTGAGGTTCCCTGCTTCAGGTTCTTCTTATTATTCTCTTTCTCTCTATATTTATATATATATATATATATATGTGTGTATGTGTGTGTGTATATATATATATATATTAAAAAAACCTAATTTATTAATGCCGGCTCAAAGACCGCAAAAAAATAGTATACAAGGCACAAAATGTCGAAGCCAATACAGGTATACCATAAAAAGAAGGCGGAAGGAAAGCAAAACATGAAGAACAGTCGCCAGGGGCTACAGGGGTAGTACTGACCAGAAACCTCTCGAACTGTAGGAACACAGGGTGCTCCTCTTACGGCATTGTCGGGCAATTTCCTGAAAGAGCTTGTCTGTCGAGTATGGGTGACCTTCGTATCTTGCTTTGTTGCGATTCTTCCACATGACCCATATAGAGGCCGCTGCAATGATCTGGTGGCCATGGGAGGTGGAACCCCAGGAAGCCAGTAGATCGTGGAAGCGTTCGCTTCCCTACTCAATATTGAATAGCTGGTTAAGGGTGGTCCAGGTCATGTCTGGCAGCGTCCCTTGACGGAAGATGAGATCAATAGTCTCCGTCTTCCGCTCTGAGAAGCAGGAGCAAGCAGATGCTAAACTAATCCCAATGGTGTTAAGGATGTCGTCTGTCGGTAGTTTCTTTCTGAAGACTCTCCATAAGAGGAAGGACCACTTCTTGGGGATGCAAGAATTCCAATAGTGAGCCATGGGAAGGTACGGCCGACAGGTGCCTTGGATAGCCGATCTCGCCAACCTCACAGAGAATGCTCCCGACGCCTCGAAGGACCAACACAACGCATCCGCCTCGCTACCGATAAGTAACCCTCTCTCTCCGACGCTATCTGCTGTCTTGGGACCGGACCACTCACGAATCTGGTTCCAGTTCCATTCGTCGGTAGTGGGGTTCCACAAGTCTCTGATCCTATAATCTCTCGGGATCTCTGTAAGATTTAGGATCATGCTGTCTCCAACCCATCGTTCAAGGAATGGGTTCGAGTCGCCCGCTCCCAGCTGGAGTCTCATTGCGGGTTTGGCTAGGTCACCGCCATTAAGGATGCGACGCCAAGCCGCGGAGGATCTGCAGTTGGATATGGCCATCGAGGGGTGAATATGTTTAAAATATCTAGCTTTCATAAACCTGCTCCATAAGTTGTTGCGCTTGCAAAGATTCTACCATAGTTTTATCGAGAATACTTTAACTATGTGGCTGAGTTTGGTGAATCCCAAACCCTCCTCTTCGGTCGGATGGGCCATAGAGTCCCAACTGACCCAGTGATTCTTATCGTGGCCGTTGCTATGCCCCCAAAAGAAATTATAAAAGATCTATTCGATCGAAGAAAGGACCTTGATGGGCGGCGAGCACGCAGCCAGGGTGTGGATAGGGATAGAGGATAGCACATGATTGATGAGGATCATCTTACCACCTGGGGATAAGGTGCCGTTATGCCACCCTTCCAGTTTCTTCCTGATTCTGGTAGTTAAGTCCTCGAAGATGCTGGCGTTGGACTTCCCGTGCACTAACGGGCATCCGAGGTAGGTGAACGGGGGCCTGGCAACCGAAAAGGATGTTAAGTTAGAGAGGTTGTTGGTGTGCTATCTATTGGTTTTGTGCTGAGCGTAGATAACGCTCTTGGAGTGATTGATCTTCTGCCCGGAGCATCTAGAGTACCTCATCAGGGTATTGTGAACCACTGCCACCGCGCCTTCATCCCCGAAGGAGAAGATGAGTAGGTCGTCTGCGAAAGCTAGATGGGTGATGATTGGGCATCCACTGGATGTATGATAGTGCTGGAAGTTGGGGGTGTTGACCATATTGTTAAGGTTTCTACTCAGGGCGTCAGCCACTATGAAGAAAATAGTGGAGGATAGGGGGTCGCCCTGTCTCACCCCACGGTAGGATTTGAAAAATCCCTCAGCGTTGTTGTTAATGATCGTAGAAAACTACGAGTTACTGATGGATCTCCAGACGATGTTGATCCAAGTTTTCGAAAATCTGAAAGCTCTGAAAACCCAGATCATGAATTGCCAATCCAGTCTATCATAGGCTTTCTCCGTATTTATTTTGACGGCAATGTTGCCTCCCCTCACTGGAAATTTCATTCAGGTGATTAACTCTTGGGCCAGCATAATATTTTCCTGGATTTTCCTTCCGCGAACAAACCCACTTTGCTCCTCCGAGATGATCTTGGGGAGAATTTCTGCCATCCTGGCTGCGATAACCTTGGATATGATCTTGTTGGTGAAGTTACACAGACTAATGGATCGAAAGTCACGGAAGGACTCCGGGTTGTCTTTTTAGGGATGAGGATCAGGTTGGCACTTGAAACAGCTTTAGGGTATATAGCGCCTTCGAAGAAGGCGATTGCCGCTTCGTTGATGTCTTGCTTGATAATATCCCAGCATATGCGGAAAAATACTCCCGAGAAACCGTCCGAGCCAGGCACACTGTGCTCGTTCAGAGCCCACACTGCATCTTTGACTTCCTGAACCGTGGAAGTGCGGTTCAACTGGGCGTTGTCGGCATCGTTAATGAGGAGGGGGATTTGGTCAAGGAATGATCTATCTTTGTTGACAGTATACATATATATATATATATATATATATATATATATATATATAAATATATATATATATATATATATATATATATATATATATATATATTTAATATATTTTTTTTTAATATTTTTTTTAATATATATATATACACCATAAATACACCATAAATACACCATAAAAAAATATACACCATAAATACAAGTACAAGCAATAAATATTCTAAGTATAATCAATATTTATAATATAGAATTATTAATTTATATACTAATCTATATATATATATATATATATATATATATATATATAATATATATATATATATATATATATATATATATAAAATATATTAAAAAATATATATATATATATATAAAAAAAATATTTATATATATATATATATATATATATATATATATATATACAAAAAAAAAAATATATATATATATATATATATATATATATATATACAAAGCCTAATTTTTGTATATCAGGAACATACTTATATATATGGGCAAGTATATACCTATATAGCCTACATAAATCTCAAAATCCCAAAATACATGTTTTAAGGAAATATTTACTATAATTATCAAATAAAACATTATTGATATTTTATATGGCAATTATTATATATATAAAAACATTTTACTACAGCACTACATAAATTACGAAGTACACACGTTCATACAACACATCTATTATCGCGAACGTATTTGGTCGCTCTACAACATTACATGGGCCCGAGTTTGGTTCGGGTCAAGTCCGGACCAGTTTGGTACATCCGGGTCGCTTAAACGTCAAATAATATTAATAATAAATAATTAAACTATTTATAATGGTCATTTCACAACTTGGCCTGGTTTTTCTAATTATGACACACTAATGGACAGGTCTCCTTTACCATGGCTAAAACACTATTCAAAGCACGCCACTGCACTATCCGTTTCATGATTTCTAGCCGCCTTGTACTTCAAAACTCCCCCATGGCTAAAGTCATCTACCATAATAAATAACTAAGTAATTATTTATAAAATAATAAAAATCACCATTTAAATCATATAAATAAATAGAAATTTATTTCAAAAAATTTTGGGAAGGGGAGCTACACCTCTCGATGATTCTAGGATCAACGTCCTAGACAGACTCTTCGTTAAGAGTAAACAGACTTTTCGTCAAGAGATCTATAAAGTTCTTTATGACTTTATAGTCAAGAACCACAATTTTGCCTTTTTATGCTCTTTTAATGTCTTGAAATGCAGCTGCAATTTACCTGTTCGTCTTGAAATTCACAAGATCATGCCTTAGCAGTTCTTTAGCATAAATTATAAAAAATAACAAGTACGATATATATATTTATTTATATTATATATATATATATATATATATTATATATATGTATATATATATATATATAGGTCATGTATATGCTTGATATATTCAGTTTCAGTATGTCATGAAGTCATAACACGAGTAAAATCGGCCTTGGTCTATTTGATATATACATAGTAAGATTTCTGAGCCATTCAACTTCAGCAAAAACTATATTTGAATATACTATTTCAAATTTCTTTGATACTCCTGGCTATGCTAGTTTGTCACAAGGATATATCAATTTATGAGTATCTAAGTTGTTCCACAGGAGAAATCATACACTGGATCTTAATGATCTTTAGTATTTTTATATCAGAAGAAAAATGTCATATAGTGACAAAGAAAACTCTTAAAATTTGTGAACCAATTGTAGTCCATTTCTTTAGAAACTTTTGGTTTGACTAAGCCAGATGTTTGGATTACTCCTAGATCGTACTATGTGTCATCAGAATTCATTTAACAAAATGTGTGATTCCATTAATTGTTGATATAAGCCTTATGATAGTAAGTCAAAATCATCTGACTATATCACCTCTTAAATTAAGATACGGTATCTTTTATTCATGGCTCTAAAGATTTATCTTTACTAGACATGTTTGCCAAAATGACAGTCTAAAGTACTAAAATAATAGTTTAAGTGATTTTGCTAATCAACCTTAAGAAATCTTTAGTCTATCAAGTGTTGATTAACTTGGCTTGGATGTGGGGCCGGTACCCAGCTAGCAGAGGTCCACAACGGGACGATTAAATACCGTGTCGCTTAGGGCTATTTAAGAATTTGCAATTTCACTAACTATTTTCTTGTGACTAAATTGTTTTAGTGAGTCAAAAAATTTATAGCATCACATAATTTAAGCAAAGACAAAGTTTCTTTAAATATTATGATAAAACAATGTTGTGATTTCTTTCTGACTATAAATTCCAATATTGTGATAATATAAGTCATTTAAGGTTCAAACACGTAAACCGATTAAGTAAAATATTATCCATTATCACCATATTCTACATACAGAAACCAAGAATGATAGCTCACAGACTTCATATATTTGTCCAACGAAACTTAGTAATCAAAATAAATAGAATATGTTAATTGTAAATGTGAAAAATTACTTTCCACATATTCGTAGCAATTTGTACTTCTTGATTTCGGCTTAGTAATAGCACTTCAGAATAAATTTCATTTGAAATAGTTCCATTATTCTCAATAAACATCCATTATATACATGAATTTGAAAAAATGAGATTTATAAAACATCAAACTTAGAAAGATAGAACAAAGAACTTTTATTTTATGTACCTTCACCCTTAGCATGTTTCAGCCTTTACTAACAAACAACAATTTCTAATGCTTCTGACTTGAAGAGAAATATTACAAAGATCATGTTCAGAATGAGTAAGTAAAAAATATATTTTTATTACCGTCACCGATAACACGTTGCCCTCTTTGAACAATTAAACAAAATTCCTGAGGATTCTACCTTCAGCTCCCTGCTATAAAAATTATTAACAATGACACTTTATAGATGACGTTCTTTTCAAAATGTCATTAATGATACTTTTAATGTTGACACATTTCATGATTGTCATTAATAACTTTATCAATGACAATGAAAAAATATAATGCCATGATAAATACTCTAAGATGACGATTAAAAAGATAACGTCATAATTTTTTTATTTATGGATGTCATCGTTTTTTTGTATGTATGATAAACTATGTAAAACTGAAATTTATACTATAACAAATGAAATAATAGACTAATCACCCAAAAACCCGACTTCCTCCTCTCCTCCTCATCCCTTCTTCCTCCTTATTTTCTTGTCTGCCTACATATCCTTTCCAATCGTAAAACCTTATTCCCCAATGTTGTCCCCAAAACCCCCAAACGCTAAACCCTAACACTAACCTTATTCCCTAAACCTCTAAACCCTCAAACCCTAACCCTAGATCCGTCGGAGCGGTTATATGGTATGTGTTGCTGACTTTATGCAATTTTTATTATTGAAGTACAAATCTAAGGGTTTTTATTATTATCCTTATATTAAAAATTTATAATTTCATATGAAGCTCCGCCATCTATTTTTTGTTGTAATCTCATATCAGCATCGATACCCAGCAAGATCGAGGGGGCCTAGCAGATGTAAGAACGAAGGAAAGATGCTAGGGATGTATCTGGAAGCGCTGGCCATGGCAAAGACCGAGGCACAAAAGTACGCTCTCCGCAGCAACCACAACTGTTGTTGTGGTTTATGTGCATTTAAATTATCGGGAGGGGACATTTCAAAAATCTTCATCTCCTAAATTGTGGAGAAGAATTTCAGGCATTTCTTAACATAGATGCAAGAATCATGTGTCACCCATATATCTACTCTAATATTTATTTATGATTGTTATTTTTGGTGAAGTGTGTGGACAACTCCAGCTGATTTTGATCGATACCTTGTACTACCAAAATAAGCTAAATCAGCGACAACATTAGCGCCGAAAGCAAGAAACGTCGCCAATATTTTGTATATTAGCGACGTTACAGAAAAACGTCGTAAGACGTCACTGTTTGCGATGTCCAGCGATATTTTGCGACAACCTTAAATTTATGAAAATAAGAAGTCGTAGAGTAGTATGTAAACGTCGATAAAATATTAAAAATAACGACATTTAGCGACGTCCGCCTTCTTCGTCGCTAAATTATTAGATAATAGGGTTCTAGGCGCTGGTTCGAGTTTTCATTTTTCCAAAAAAAATTTCTTTGCGCCCCTTCCTCTCCCCCGACCACTTCGTTTGCAAGCCCCCTGATCGAGCCCCACCCCCTCGTTGAACCCCGATGAGCCTCGACGAGCCCAGCGACCTCACGACTCTCCGACGAGAGACCTTTGACCCTACGACCCCTCGACGAGCGCCATGACCCCGTTACCCCCTGGCGACCCAAGCAAGCCCTCCTCCTCCGACGTGCTCCATCATCGACCCCTCCCTCAAGTCCTCCTACTCCTCCTTTCCACCCCGACTAGGTAAACCCTAACCGTCTTTCGGACACGATAATTTGACATAGGACACAACACTTTGACACTTTGACACATGGACACTTTGACACACATGTGGACACTTTGACACACACACACTTTGACACTTTAACACTTTGACAACATATGGACACTTTGACACACACTTTGACACACACGTGGATCCAGATCTGACACACACAAGACATAACACTTTGACACTTTGATTCTTTTGGACACATGGACACACACACTGTGCACATTATGGCACAAAAATATCCTTTATTTGATAGTTGATATGTTTATGATATTTTTGGGTACTACGATGTGATTTATACAAATATCTGTATGTAATGCCTAAAAAAAGAATTGTAATACCTTATATTCATATATGAAATGCACATTCATATTTGTGTGCTACTAATGGATTATACACATTCATAACAAGGTTTAAAACATACAAATCAGCAAGGGTTTAAAATATAATAAGGTTGTTAAAGTATGTAAAAGAAGAAAATCAATCTATTGTATAGAGTATCCTAGTACCCAGAGTGTACAGAGTATCCAAAGAAGTGTATAGAGTATCCTAGTACCTAGAGTGTATAGAGTATCGTAGTACCTATAAAGTATCATCTAAAGTGTACAAAGTATCCTAAGATATTGGGGAATTATTGTCTAGAGTGTATAGTATACTCGAGTAATGTATCCTCTAGAGCAAATGGATATAAATTATTGATGACTATCCTAGTATCTATAAAGTATCCTCTAGAGTGTATAGTTTACTCGAATAATGTGTATATATCTTTGCAGAATTATTGTCAAATGGATATGAATTACTATCTATGGCTTCGTTCGTGGATGTATAATCGTCATCCTGATGACATGTGCGGTGTGTGGGATGAATTTATACAAAGTGTAGAGCAATTCCTGCAATTCGCCAAGGCGTTCCCTCGGTACATGTACCGTACCAAAATTAAGTGTCCATGTGTGAGATGTCACAACATAAAATATCAGCCAGAAGTGGATGTGACATATCATTTGTACTCGAGAGGTTTTATGTCGAATTACTATCAGTGGACGTCACACGGAGAACTTGTGCCTTTAGCATCGGAACTGGAGCCTAATTTCTCGTATATGGATGTCCATGACCATGCTGATTACGATGAAGGGTGCGTGCACATGGTTTTTGATGCTACAGGGCCTAGTTTTGATCCAGACAATCATGATACGGCAGAGGAGGCACCGAATGCCGATGCTGCAAAGTTCATGGAGTTGTTGGAGAATGTAAGGACTCCTTTGTATCCTGGTTGTGAGGATCATTCATTATTGGAGGTGTTTACAAGACTGCTGAGCATCAAGTCTGATTTTAACATGTCTCAAGAATGCTACAACCAAATCATCAAGTTGATTATAGAGATCTTGTCGGTAGGTGCAAAGTTACCAGCAGACTTCTACCGGTCTAAGAGGATAGTGAGATCTCTCTGGATGAAATACGAGAAAATTGATGCATGTCGCAACGGGTGCATGTTGTACTATAAAGACGACAAGGATGAAGACGTGTGCAGATTTTATGGTGCTGATCGCTACAAGGAAACAAGTTCAAGTAGGACTCCCGGTGCAAGGAAGCCTATCGATTCGATGAACTACTTGTCGTTGATGCTGCGATTACAGAGGTTGTATATGGTGAAGGAGACTGTAGAAAATATGAGCTGGCACAGACGGGAATAGATCGAAGGAGTATTGGATCACCCATCTGATGGGAAAGCATGGAAGCACTTTGATCGAGACTATCCATATTTTGCTTCGAATCCGCGTAATGTTAGATTAGGTCTCTCCTCCGACGGTTTTACCCTATTCGAACTTTCGGGCTTCCAGTATTCGTGTTGGCCTGTGATCGTCACTCCGTACAATCTATCGCCTTAGATGTGTATGAAGACTCCGTATATATTTTTTACGTTATTATCCTGGGTCCAAACAATCTAAAGAGGAACATCGATGTGTATTTACAGCCATTGATAGATGAGTTAAATCAGCTGTGGAAAGTAGGTGACAACACCTACGATGTTTCTAGAAAGCAAAATTTTTAGATGAGGGTCGCACTGATGTGGACCATCAACGACTTTTCAACATATAGAATGTTATCTGGATGGAGCACTCATGGTCGTGTCTCATGTCCGTATTCCATGGACCACACGAAGGCTTTTCGTTTAAAATTAGGAGAAAAATCGTGCTTCTTCGATTGTCATCGACAGTTCTTGCCGAAGGACCATCCATTCTGGAGGAACGTGAATGCATTTCGTGCCGACATTGTAGAAAAGGCCAATCCACCACCAAGGTGGACCAGAGGCACGATATGGAAGGAGGTCAAGGATTTTCCAAGTGCTATCGAAGAGCCTACAAAGGGATACAAGTGTGATGAATTTGCCACACTCATAATTGGACGAAAAGAAGTATATTCTGGGACCTACCTCATTGGAGTACCAATCTGATCAGACATAACCTTGATGTCATGTATATCGAGAAGAATGTGTTTGATAACATAATCAATATTGTTATGGACATAAAGGGAAAGACGAAAGACAGTCCCAAGGCCAGGTTAGACTTAGAAGATATATGCAGACGTCCTACGTTGCATTTGATAAAGGAAGGCAATGGAAAGTATAAGCAGCCTAAGGCAATTTTCTCACTAGATAGGGAGGATAAAGTGAGACTTTGTATGTAGATTCAGGACCTAAAATTTTCGGACAGATATGTGTCGAATTTAAGAAGATGTGTCGAACCGAAGGACAATAAACTGATGGGTATGAAGAGACATGACTGTCATATTTTATGGAGAGGTTAATTTCGATAGCATTTTATGAATTATTACTGTCGGTCATTTGGGATCTATTGACAGAGTCGAGCATATTCTTCAGAGATCTTTGTTCTACTAAGTTGCTTGTCGATCGTCTAGAAAAGCAAGAGAAGGACATTGAAGTAACGTTGTGCAAGGTTGAGAGGGTGTTCCTCTTGGGTTCTTCAACTCTATGGAGCATTTTCCAATTCATCTATACTACGAGGCACGTGTTGGTGGGCCCATCGATTATCGGTAGATGTAACCGTTTGAGCGGCATTTGAACCACCTAAAGAGAAAGGTAAAAAATAAGGCTCGGGTCGAGGGTTCTATTTGTGAAGCCAATGTTCTCGAGGAGATTACAAAGTTCTGCTCAATGTATTTCAAGCCATAAGTTGCTACTAATAGAACAAGAGCTCCCAGGAATGACGATGGATATCTTGAATCTAATGATGCAATACTGAAAGTCTTCAATGGTTTCAGAAAGCCTTCCGGGGAAATGAAGAAAATATATCTGAATGACGAGGAACTAAAGGCTACTCCGTTACATATATTGCTCAACTGCGATGAGGATGAAGTGGAGAAGTTCAAGGGGTGAGTAACTAATACGTCCACATTTATATCATCTATGCATGTAATAGTATCCAATATTATTATTACACTAATTGGTATATGTGTTGTTATTTTCAGCACATTTAATGACGAGGTGTGGTCGAGTAGACAGTACATAACGGATGAAGAACTGGAACAGAAAATGAGACGTCATTTTCTAACATGGTTGAGTACATATGTAAGATGATGCAGTAATTACTTCTCGTATATACACTTTGCACAATAATTAACGAAATGCTGAATTTAATTTCTTATCTTATGGTATTTAGGTCGATCGTCCGAACGCAATACTAGAGAATGAGCCTATTAGAACTCTAGCTAAGGGGCCTATTTATTCCATCAAAATATAGCCAAGCTATTGTATGAATGTGTTTAGGTTCAAGTCAACAAATGCTCCGATCAGAAAGAACTTTCCAGATCTTGATTCGACCAAAAATAGTTGTTTGTGTATCCGATCTACAAACTACAAAGATGTAGATCCGGGCAATGATTTCAATGGAACCTTACAGAAGATTATGGAGTTGGCATATAACTAGGCATAGAGCCAGCTAAGATCGTGTTGTTCAAGTGTGATTAGTTCGATCCGATCCAAGATCAAGGTTGGAAAATTGACAAGCATGGTCTTGTGGATATTAACTACCACCGTCAATGTCAAGGATACGAACCATTTGTCCTAGCAAGTCAGGCTCAACTAGTTTACTTCACTACTTATCCTAGACGAGGAACAACTAGGTTGGATTGGTGGACAGTATGCAAGATTAAAGCCAGAAATACCTACGATGTTGACAAAATAGTTTATCAGGAGGATGAGCTACCTCACATAACAAATAAAGTTGACGTGGACATAACGTAAGTTCTATATTACACGTCTAATCGTGTAGAAGAGGTAGAAGTATCCGAAGAGGAAAACAAAGTAGATGAAAGTGAAGATGAGGAGGAAAAAGAAGATGAGGACGGAGAAGATGAATTTTAGAAGATGATTGAAAGTAAAATAAAATATAAAATATCTTCCACATTATACGTCTAATATTGTCATTTTGTTTAATCCTTAATTAATCTCTATGTTTCCATCATTCTTACCAGATGGCACCTATGACCCGAGGACGTCGCTTGAGAGAGGCACCTGCTGCTGAGGAGGTAGTGCTTCCTCCCGCTGTTGAGTCGGTATTGGTACCTACTGCAGAGATGACGATCAAGGAAGAACTTTCTTCTACTATTAAGGAGTTAGTGATTCCTAAAGCTGAGATTGCTGTGAAGGAGGAGGTGGCACCAGAGGACAGTTGTACTGGGAGTTCCAGTCATCCATCTCCTCTGGATATTGATCTTGCCGGCATAGATCCTACTTATGCGCATTAGCTAAGGAGGGAGATCTCCCTGCGCCTGCATAGAGGACAGTAGACTACTGTCCTTATTTCTGGGTTAGACTTGGCTTTGTTTCTGGATATTGATTTTTGACCGGCTTTGTTTCTGGTAGACTTATTTCTGGGTTAGACTTGGATGTTTATGGATGTTATTATCTAGACTTGGATGTTTATTTTAGTTTCTGGATGTTTATTTTACTTTCTGGATGTTTCTGGATGTTTATAGAGTTTATTATCTAGACTTGGTTATTATCTAGAAATTCAACGGAGGGTTGCTCCAGGTGTATTTTTATAAACCATGATATGTTAAATGCATGTTTATTATCTACAAATTCAACAGAGAGTTGCTCTGGGTCTATCTTTATAACCTGTGATATATTAAATATATGATTATTATATTGTAGATATCTATTTCTATCAGGTATGGCAGGACGGAGAGGATCGTACCCCCGTGGCAGTAGAGGAGTATCCCGCGGAGGTAGAGGTTCCACTGGTGGATGGAGTGGTAGTTTGTTAATGGATGACGGTGTCGGTTCCTTGTCTCATAGTACTCCAGTGTACCAGCCACTCGGATTACCGTCTGCATCGACGATACGTGTTAGCACTCCCAGGACGGGTAGTTCCAGGCCTGATCCTAGCCCATCCAGCAGCATTTCTCTTACTGACGGTACTATGGTGAAAGAGGAACGGGTGGAGGAGTTCGCACCTATGCCGTCTACATATGATCCGAGCGATCCCCCATACGCCCCTCCGGATGAGACGAGGATGGAGATTTAGCCCGACGGGTCTACAAAGTAAGTTAATTAGTTAACATTTATTCATACTTATGTCTATATGTTAATAAATTTAATTATCGTTGTGTAGATATCGTCCCCCGTCGGTTCAGAGGGCATTGGGGCTATTTCTGATATCCAACTACAGCGGGCCTTGGATCAACTACTCGGATGCCTCGGACGAGAGGAAGGCATTCTGGTTTGCCCACTTCAAGGTAACTAAAGTATATTGCTTTTAGTATAAATCATATTTTATGCATATTGTATAGCTAACTAATTTAATTCTTGTAGAAAATATATTTTTATCTACCACACCGGGCTGAGACGATTGAGAAGCAATTTCCTACCGTTGCCGCCAAGTTGATCCGAGATGCGATCGATGACCAGAAGGCTCGAGGTCGTTCCAAAAAAGGGATCCAAGGTTGGATCACGCCCAAGCAGTGGACTGCCATGAAGGCTAGATTCAATGCTCCTAGGTACAAGAAACTATCGGGGAAGGCGAAGGTGGCTAGGACGAAGGCAGGAAAGTGGTGTGGTGGCTTGATTCCCATGATAGAACATTTCTGTCGCCTGGTACGTGTTTTACTGTAATATATTATTTTAATAAAAGTAGTAATAGAATGTTTAATTTCAATGACAAATATTTTATTATAACAGGTAAAGAAGGGTGTTAACCCCAACATGGTGACGGCCTTCCTGGCAACCCATCGGAAGGACGGAAAGGTCATTGATGATCGGGCTACGCAGAGCTATGTAAGTATTACTTTACGTGTCAATAACTTTATCATAACTTAAGAAATATGCAAATATATCCATAGACGTGGAACAACTAGGTTGGTAGTAAATATTATGCTTATCGAGATGCGTACTTTTTTAGGATGAGTATCTTAGGCTAGAGCGTGAGCTTACTAGTGCATCTGCGGAGGGAGGGGCAGGTACTTCCGCGCAGCCCCCTCCTGCTCGGACGATGGACGAGCTCTGGATGACCGTCGTTGGTGGTCTTCAGAGGGGTACGTACTATGGTATGGGATCCTACAACACCTTTGTGGCGACACAGTCATCCAGAGCCACCTCTGCCAGTGTGCATTCCCTACATCCCTCAGAGGAGTCGGTCCGAGTGGGGTAACTCTGTTGCCAGCTTACTGAGCTATATGATGAGCTGTTAAGGAGGATGGAGCAGCCCCAGTCTTAGCCGCAGACGGACGATGCGGCGCTCACCGTACGATTTGATATGCTCGAGCGAACCATTAGGGAGACGGGCGAGATAACAGATCGTGCCGTTCAGGCGGTGCAGGGGACGCAGATGGCCATTGGCGAGCAGGTTTCAAGGCTGGCGGCTGTTAGGCGTCCACCAACTCCAGACTGCTGGCCATAGAGCGGACACTTTTTGGTCATGCTTCGACATCCACACCGACTGCAGCGGTTCTACTGCCCCCTCTTCATCCTACTGATGGGTCATCGTCGGTGATGTTGACCCCGAAGCAGTATAGGTTCCTGGTGTCCCAGGAGCAGGCACTGCCTACTCCTCCTCCTCCTCCTCCTGACCAGGTGTAGTCCTTTATTGGACTTTTTTTCATTTGTTGTGTTGGTGACCCATTGTTGGATCATTATGTATATGTTAGTTTATGTATTTATTTTATCCCGGGTATGACTATTTGTGTTATGTTATGTTGAAAATTATCGGACACACTTTTTGTAGCCGTTTGGTAGTAGATTTGTATCCACCCGACTATTTCTTGTCTTTCTGACCGTTTGATTTTATTTATTTGATTATTGGTAGTGCATTATTATTATTTGTCTTTATATTGGTTTACCGGTGTTGAGTGTTCCACCGAAGGGGTCGACGAACCCAGGGAATTCCACGGAGGGTTGCTCCGGGTCTATTATTTGCAAACTGAAACTCTAAATGCAGGTACAATATTTTTAATGTAACTGTTATTTATGTCAAATGCATACAGTTTGCCGTTTTGTTTTATAAATTTTTTTGGAATTAGCGACGGTCTGCGATGCACACTTACGTCGCAAGCACGTCGCAAACCTGAGAACCAAACGTCGCTAATCGTTACAGAATGTCGAAGATGTGTTGATGTGGCAAACTGTACAGGTCATCTAATCTAATATCTGGACGTCGGTATTCAAGTATCATAACGTCGCTAAAATAATGATATGGCGGCCAAAAAATTCTCAGATATGGAGTCAAAAAAATGTCGCTAATCACTAATTTAACGTCGCTAAAATTTGAACGGACAGCAAAAATCAGCAATGAAAGGTTACATCGCTAATTAGCAACGTTGTAGTCGGTAAAAGTCGTTAATACTAGCGACGTAATGCTTCACCGATCTACGTCGCTCTGGCGACGAATAGCGACATTTTTCCTAATAGCGACCATGAAGAACGCGACATGCCCTAAACGTCGCTAAATACGTCGCTATTTTCATTTAGCGACATTTTGTGGCTGTTTAGCGACGTCATTTGGCGTCGCTAATATGAGATAGTTTGGTAGTGTTGTTTGTTACCAATTCTTAGCCAATGTTATAAGGTATAATTTTTTGGGCAAGCATTTTAGTTTGGCCAGTCGAAATATATTGTCTCAAAATTGTGCATTCTCAAAAGAAGGAACTTGCAATGCGGGTTTCGAGATGCAAAGATTGTTGTAGTCAATTAATATTTCTTGAGTTTCTCTATATTTATGTTTTTAGAGTGACACCATTGAATACTGTTTCTCACGAGACGTCCCTTTCTTCTATAAAAGACCTGTGTTCTACTGCATTCATTTTGGTATAAAGATAGATAGGTTGCATGTCATGTGTTCTTGAAATAATGTTCAATGGTTTACTTGGTTACAAATTTATGACACGCTATCTCCAGTTTATAATACAGAATGTTCAATCTTTTACAATTTTTTACTTCCCCGCAAACTATTAACAAGTGGTTTCTCTGCTCAAATAGTTCTTTAAACTATTCTTGAAATATAGTATCAAACCAAATACTTGTTGTATAGTTTTAATCTCTTGATTGCGACATCATACATGAAATAGTGGATTTTCTAGTCGAAGTTATAACTGGATGATGCTGCCAGTTTAATGTGATGAACATCTGAAAGATATGTAAGTTGTGACTTTATCTGCAAAATATAGCTTAGAGTAGAACTCAAGTTTTAACTTATGTACGTGTTAACCACTTGAAAGAAGTAGAAAAGACATCATACCTACCATTATATTTTTCTTATAGCTTAATACACTAGAAACCAAGCGTGGCGATTCTATTTTTGCACAAAAAATGGCACAACTATGAACATGGTACAGTTATAAGTCTCAGGTGTGGCAGCGACTACGTGAACAGAATGGAACGAAGTACTTTCTTGCAAAAAAAGGCCACTAAAAAGACAAATGTTGATGCTGACAATCATTCAATTGTCTGCTTAAGATGCTTATTGTTACTTTATTCCCTTTATCTAGGGGCTAAAAAAGCTTTCTAGCAATAATGTGATGTATCATCAACATCAACTAGCAGTCTTAAAATAGAGTACAATTTTTTTTGTAAAATTTATTAGCAATTTTATGTGATAGGTGGATATTGAAGTTTGATACTTAAGACTCACTCATGTCATGGCCTACAAAGAAGGTTTAGAGTGATAATAGAAGTGAAGGAGGATGATTTTGTTTGGGCCCTTATTTGGAAAGACTTTGCTTTGCTTAACATGTCCATGTCGTACAACATGCTTTAAAGTATCGGCCGATGCCGATCCGATACGGCCGATACCGATACGATTTAGCTTGTCCCAATCCGAAACCGACCGATACCTGTAATGCCTATAGTTCGTATTACGTATTTGGAATACGTATACGTATCTTGACTCGTATTGCATGTCTCCTGGCTTGGTTCGCCTTGTTTGGGTTGGCTTGGTTCGGCTTGGGTTACTTATTGGTTCATCATGAACCAAGGGGAGAACCCTTACCTACCACCACCATCCCCATTTATTAGCCCAACTCTTTCTCTCTCTTAATTACTCTTCTTTTTCTCCACCATTACTTCCTCACCTACCAGGAAGAGAGCTTAGGCAAGTGCAGCTTGCTTCATGGAGGAACTCCGTTTATATTGATCCATTCTCTTCCTCATGAGATTCTAACACACATTAATACAAGAAGTAAGATCACCAAATATACAATAGTAAGGCGTCCCAAATATTACATATTTAGCTGATCATGAAGCTAGTCGTTAAAAAATGTGAAGACTTGCAAGAGTTTTGTCATACATGATCAATCCTAGGATCTGTCAACCATGTTACAGCCTGTAGGCAGACAGTAAATAAGATGTACAATACGAGCTAACAAGTGCTCGCAGGCTAAACGCCTCAAAGTAATAATAAATTTACAATAGAGTGGGATAGCCAAAAATAAACTCACTCGTTGCCAGGATTCCGTCTAGTGGTCACCATCTGGCTGGAAAGTCGGTAGATCCTCTGGAGCTACTCCGGTATCTGGCCATACAAGACCAGCTGGATCAGATCCCAGAAAGAGCAAGTTCCACAAGAAAGCTTCACTAAGAAACTAAAACCAGCAATTAGCACAAGAATATAATTATATAAATAAAGACATAAAATATAGAAAAGCATGGCAGGATGATATATGATGAGGTAACCATGGGACTATTCAGGTAACCAGGTTACAACCCGTAAACCAAACAAGGACCAGGGTTGTAACCCTTCATCTGAACAGAACTTGGTTTCTCACCATTTATCGGTAAGATAAACACAAGCAATCTGGCCACGTAGCAATTTGGTACAGGATCGGGACAAGACTAGACTGGTTGAACTCATCCAATCATTTCACGGCCAAGAAATGAGTACGGCTTGATACTTTAACTAACTAGGGTTATCACAGCCTAGTTACTAACAAGATGCAATGAGATTGTTCCATAGCCACAAGCCCTGCAGACTATCCAGATTATCCAGGTTGAAATATCATGTTCATGGAGGGTGCAACACATGGCAGTGTGTTGGAAATGCGTCCTACTCGTCGGCAGGCTACAAGTCCACTTGAGCGCCCAGATAACAGGATTGTCTGTAGCTGGAAAATTTCTTCATGACTACTGGATTATTCTAGTCATTAGCCTTAGTTGAATTCAGTAGGTACCCCTGACCATGGTACTCAGGGTCCCTTCTCTAGATATGATGCGAGATGAAACTGGCTTATTTGTACAAGCACAATCGTCCACGGTGTCCAGGTCATTCATTCTTGTCATGTCATGTCATGCTAGCCGTCGCAAAAATAATTTAAGATTTATCATGTTAGGTATAGTTGTCAGGAGTACGCTACGACGGACCACTATCATGTCATGTCATGTTACTTGTCAAGAGTGCACTCCTACGGGTCACTGTCGTGTTCATGGCACATGTATAGGATAACATCGTACAAGCATTCTATCAAGAGACCCAAGTTATACTAAGGATTACAAGATATGAGCATAATAATAACAATTAAATCATAAAGTACATAGCTTATGAAAGAGCCATACGGCTCGAGCTAATACGGCTAAGGGCCTAAGGGCACATACGGCCCAAGTAGGAAGGGCGCATGGGCTCAGGTTTACGGGGTCCCATACGGCCAGTAAAGGAGAGCACATGCGGCTTAGGGAAGGAAAGGACCTCATGCGGCTGGGAATGACTGGAGGCATATGCAGCTGTGGGAGGGAAAGTCCATGCGGCTGGGGAGGGAAGAGAGAGACAGGGTATGTGCGGCTCAGGGAGAATAGTCCTTTTGCAGCCAGGGTAGACTGAGTCTCAAGCGGCTCAGCGAAGACGGGTCATGCGACTAAGTGATCAAGTTCATGCGGCTGGATTTAATCATGGTACATGCGATTCAGAATCCGAGCAAGGCCATGCGGCTGGGTTTATGCGGCAGGAGAATCACTGGCCTTATACGGCCATGGAAGAATTGGGTCCCATGCGGCTGGAAAGACTCGGGTCCTAATGCGGCTGGGGGACTCATGCGGCTGAAAAGATAAAGTTCACGCTGCATAGGCCATGCGGCCAAGCCATACAACAAGGGCTATGCGGCAAGGAAGGAACTTGCCGCATAAAATGCTGTACGGCTAAGCTTATGCGGCTGAGAACTGCTCTTCTTCTCCATTCTTTCGGGGAGAAGAACCATACAAGCCATGGTTCCCTAGCTCAATAAATCTTTCGAACAGAATCCAAATCCAAACTTCCATAGGTCAAAATAGGGCAGAATGAACTTTTCTACAACATGGAACCATCAGAACTTGACAATAACCAGATCAAATAGATCAAAACCCAAGAAATTTGAAAATAAATTAAACTTAGATCTACAAGCAATGAGCCAAGGGAATTAAAAATGCTAAGCAGTAAAGTGTTATAGAATGCTGTGAAAAAGAAAATAGAACAATAAAACTTAAGTTCCTCCATGAAGCAAGATGCACCTGCCTAAGTTCTCCCTTTCTCTCTATCAGGTAGGTGAAGAGTAATGGTAGAAATGAAGAAGAGTAAATAAAGGGAGAAAAAGAAGTGGGGGTTAATAAATGGTGAAGTTGTTGGTAGGTCGGGTTTTTCTCTTGGTCTATGATGAACCAATTAGCAACCCAAGCCAAACCAAGCCAATCCAAACAAGCCGAACCAAGCCATGATACATGCAATACGAGTCAAAATATGTATTCGTATACCAAGATACGTAATACGACCCACAGGCATTACACCACCAGTACGTATAATTCGTGCGTTAGGAAATAACTGCTATTAGAATTACATACTAGAAGACTTAGCAGTTATGAGTTGGCATTGGACGAGGAGAACATGATTGGAAGTTGACTACCACCCTATCTATCGTAGACTCGCTCGCTACTGAGGAACGATTGGTAGAGTATATGCTATAGACTCGCTCAATACTGTAGAATAGTATATGGTGTTGTGACTCACTACTAAGGTACTGCATTGGTATTTCCTTGACTTGACTAGGTAGTCATGTGACCATAAACTGTTCTTAAAACTGCATTCACTTAGACTGGTTCGGCTACCTTTATCCATTAGGTATTAGTACTTTTGGTTTGGGTACTTGTATCTGACCGTGGCTTGGAACAATAACTTGTCACGGATTAGTTCGTCATACCTTGTCCTTGTTTTGTTGTAGGTGTGGCTTACTACTTCGATGAGAAAGTATTAAACCTTGTCGGGGTCCAGATACCATATTGGGTTCATAGCAGGGAAAGATACGTCATCGTGAATTAGTTTACCATCTCCTGTCCTTGTTTGGTTGGGGGGATGGTATGCTAGTTCAGTAGGTATGTATTGGACCATGTTATAATCCAATTGACTTATTTATTTGAGCAATTTATTTTTAGCTATATTGGTATAAAATTATGTGTCTTGTACGTCCCTTTGAGGACCTGATTATCTCGCCAGGTGTGTCTTCTTGTCTTTCGCAGGTGTTGTAGCTGCAACTATGATCATCTCTATTTCTTCGAGGATGATTGCACTTTGATCGACTTCGCTTCGCTCGCCAAAATTATTCTTTTGTTATGTATTTCTTTTCATAGTTAGTAGTGGATTTGTCTACGCCCAACTACATGTACCAATGATAATTCATAGTTTATTATATGATATCTTTTATTCTTACATTTTGTGGATGAGATTAGTTAGTTATAGTTTACTGCACTTTACAGCTTATGTATCCATACGAAGCCCATGTACTTCGTATGAAAACAGCTGACATGTCTACGTTCTTAGTCCTACGTATTTTGGGACTGGGGCATTACATGTTTTTGTGGTGGCCCATGCTGGTCAAGATAAATTATTTGGTTACTTTACCGTACCAAGCAAGCCTGCTTATAGGATTAGAAGTCTAGGATCTCATCCACACACTTGATCTCTTTCCTCGATCCATATTCGAATTACCGTTCGACTCATCAATTGCATCTTGCTTGATTCCTCATATCGTTATTCTTATCTTCCCTTCGTGCTTGCTGGAGATTGACCTTACTAGTTAGATGTCCGAAACACCCTTAGCTTAATTCTTTAAGTTGGGTAGAATATCCCACGACCTGACACACCCTTGACCATTAAGGGAATACAAATAGTATTATCTAGACCATAGAGACTAGAGAAATTTAACCCATTTGGTCAACCAAGCCATGGTAAATAAAACCGTAGAATGATGGTTTAGGAATAAACAAGACTTAGATCCTTATGACTCTTAGACTATTCATATTTATTTTTATTTCATCTACCATCTTGCATATGTTCTACTATCTAGACTAATGATGCTAATGTAGCCTAGTTTTTGTAAACTAATTCTTCATCGAGCTTGATTAAGGCATATGCTATTGAGCGGCCACTCAATAACATATTGTCTAATCAGAACCGGTACATGATGGTCTGATCAACCAAGTACACTTTCGTTCGCTTTTGTCTATTATTCTACGTGGATGGAACATAATTAAACTTGGCCTTTAGAATCCCATCCACAACTGCCATGACAATTCTTTGAATTTTTTCGGTCGTCTTTGAACCACTAATTCGTATTCGATAATATCGTCTTTGAACTCCTTATTGCTTTCGCCTTCACCTATTTTAGAAGGACGAAGGTACTTGTACTTGAATTTTCTCTAACTATCCTATCAATTATGACCATTACCACTCAATGTTGCTATATCTTCATCTTAAACTACTCGTCCTTTTCTTGGCCCTATATTCGCTATCATGAACCTTCCAAATCACTTAATTTAGGCATAAATCTAATCGATCTCTTATTCGTGCCTCAACCTACTCTTAAGAACCCATATCTACTAGGTCTCTAACTTATTTTCTCTTGATATCATATTATTCTTTATTGCATGATACTCTTGATTCAAACTCTAAACCCTTGATCTTCTACTAGTGCCTTAACTCGCGACCCTCATAACCATACCCGTATTAAATTCTATGATTTAGATCACGATTTCTTACGACATGATTTTGTTGAAATATTGTCATTGTTTGTTTCCATCGATACCCCCTTGTGTCTTCTCAGCCCCCCTACTTTTTAATTTCGAGGACGAAATTCTTTTAAGTTGGGTAGGATGTAAAACCCATAAATTTCTACTCTAAATTTTTTTAATATAAATTGGTACTAATTTTTTTTAATTGTAGTTGTACGTCTCAATGCCGTATTGTACGTCGCGGACAAAATGTCATTTTTCTTAATTGCTCGGCGAGTGCGAATATGTGCGAGCATACATTTTTTTCTATTTTTATAGTTTCAAAATAATATATATAATAATAATTATTCTTGCTATCGTACCAAATTTTCAAGTTTGTTATTTTAGCCATAAAAGCCTTCATTTATAACAATTTTAATAATAAACAATACTCTTATTATTGTATGCTAGAAAGGTATATTTATATAAATATTATTTGTGAATACATATTTCGTAATTATTTATTAGTTATTTTTAAATGATAGTGCAATTTCAAAATTTATATTATAGCATTTTTTTGAATATTAAAAAGCTAATTTTTAGACTAGTTATTTTAAATAAATCCGATGAGGAATTTATTTAAATAAAATTTTATTTGGATTTTTGAATAAGGATGTAGACATCGTTTGGTATTTTCTACAATTTAATTTAAATTGTAAATTGAACACAAATTTTAATTTAAATTAGTAATTATCTATTTTGGGTCCAATCCTTATCCAATTAGGATTTTCCTCAACCCTATAAATAGGGGAGCCTCCACATTATTTTCTCCACATTATTTTCTCCACAAATTTCCACCACAAGTATGCGTGCCTCCTGTCGGTGTTCCATCTATCCTTGTGTCAGCCGTGATTGGCCTCGGGTCCGACCCCGGGTGACTTTCTTATTCCATTATTTTTACATATACATTTATTTGTCCGTGCCGACAACCCCGGCACAATATATCACAAATTCCTAACCCTATCCCTAGCCACTGATCTTCTCTAGCCATTGATCTGCTCCGACTACCACAGACAGACACCACCACCAAAACCATGGCCACTCCACAACCTTTCTGCTGTCACCCCAACGAGACACCACCGTCGCCCCTGTCTACAGACACCGCGACCCATTACCCGCACCACCACTTTCTCCTCTCCCGGCCAGACCCGAGTCCGACCTCCATACATACTCACAACCTCACCACCGCAACCCCTTTCCGTCAATCACCTATCCTCGACCGACAACCGCCTACCACCACGAACCGCTGCACGAAACCATCCATCACCGCCCCGCCATCACCGACTGAACCATTTCACCACCATCATTATCATCAAAATCAATACCACAAAGAAATCACCACAAAAATCCTAACCCTACGTACCTGACCGCCACGACGCCGTGCTTGGCCACGTCCAGCCGACAAGTGGCCATAGAGGACCGCCTCGCCCACGTCCCCACCGTTCTTTCGTGCGGCCGCCGACTTCGGTCGACTGACACCATGGCCAGTGTCGTACGAACCGACCATGCTAGCTCGTTCACCGTGTCAAGGACGGCCACCACCGACCCTTCGAACCCGACGACCCATGACCCCGCGCCAGTCATGGCCGACTGGTCGGGTCGCACGTGCATCTAATTCTTGCTGCTTCCTCTCCCTGTGGCGACTTCCTCCATCGCCTGCCGACCCAGCCACCGGCGCAGATAGCCGATCGCGTCCCCTCCGGTGAGCGAAGCTCCTCCGTCGCATCAGCCGCAGCTATAACTGGCAAGGTTTTTGGCGGCGCTCGCCTCTCCGTCGAGCTCTCCGTGCCTCCGGCTTCCTCCGCCTCTCCTTCCCTCCTTCTGTCCTCCAACTTTTTTCCAAAACCCTCTCCTGGCTCTCTCTCCCTCTTTCTATTATTTTTAGAACTGATTTGTCTCCTCGGAGAGGAGAACAGCAGTTGTAATTATTATTATTATTATTATCATTATTATCATTATTGTTATTATTATTAATTTTTTTGTTGTGTTTCCTTATGTGCTATATAATTTTTGTTATTATTTAGAAATATCTAGGTAAATAATTATGTGTAGCTTATAATTATAATTGACATAATTATTATTACTACTGGTGTGGTTGTTAAAATCATTGTATACTGTTAGTTTTATTTTTAATTTAGAAAATTTAGGAAAATATTATTATGATATTTTAGCTAAGTTTCAAAGGATAGTTTTAATCTAAAATTAGTCAAAAAGATTGATCTAAAAATAAATATTTTTACCCATAAAACTAGTTTTCAAATCATAAAATAAAATTTCTAGTATTTCTAATATAGATCTATATCAAACCCTATTTTTATAAACTTAGAGTTTTTATCGTAAGAATGATTTTTGGATATTTTAAGTATTCTTCTAAAAATATTTTGGGCTAAGGAAATATATTGTTACATAGAAATCATATTTTTACGAACACAGAATTTTTGGCTAGAAACGATTTTTATTATATTTTTGTAAAAATTATTTTTGAATAAAAGTACATATTTACTATTATATGATGTCTTACTATAGCTTTGGACCTACCAACTATATTTGACACAAATTAGGTTTTTTTTTTGCCTATATCTATTTTTCTAGATTTTTAGTATTTACCAAAATAATTATTTTACTAGTAAATATAGTTTTCAAAATATCATAAATACTTCCTAAAATAGTATAAGTAATAAGTGTACGCAAATTCTTCTTTTATTAATTCCTTTCCGTGTTTGAACCCAGTATTCCTATTTCCTTACCAATTCTGAACTTCATTATGTCGAACCTAACTAATTTGACCCTTTTGGACCAAATGGAAATGTTCGTGCCATCACCCGAGGTCACCCTGCATAGTTGTTGTACCAAAGTCGTAGTTCGTGCCACCGTGATTATTGTAGTACACCAGGCGTCCTACCAGACAAGACAACTTGCCATTTGCTGCTTATTTATTTTAGCTCATATTTTATGTATTTTTTATTATTTTCTTTATACAAAATAAACTGTGATACATGGCATAACCTGTTAGAACTTACTGTTCATTTATATTTCCTGCTATGTATTATTTTTCTTACACATTAAACCTAGATTTAAGGGACCACCTTGTGTGTTGCATACATAAGCCTTGACACATTTATATCACATTATTGTGAGTCACATATAGGACTCAGACATGCGTGATTGGCTGGCCACCAGTACGTACAAGCCGTGCGTTAGAAAATAACTGCTATTAGAATTGCATGCTAGAAGACTTAGCAGTTATGAGTTGGCATTGGACAGGAAGAACATGATTGGAAGTTGACTACCACCCTATCTATCGTAGACTCGCTCGCTACTGAGGAACGATAGGTAGACTTTATGCTATAGACTCGCTCGATACTGAGGAATAGTATATGGTGTTGTGACTCGCTACTGAGGTATTGCATTAGTATTTTCTTGACTTAACCCGGTAGTCATGCGACCATGAACTATTCTTAAAACTGCATTCACTTAGACTGTTTAGGCTACCTTTATCCGTTAGGTATGAGTACTTTTGGTTTCGGTAGTTGTATCTGACCGTGGCTTGGAACAATAACTTATCGCGGATTAGTTCGCCACACCTTATCCTTGTTTGGTTGTAGGTGTGGCTTACTACTTCTATGAGAAAGTAATGAACCTTGTCGGGGTCCGGATACCATATTGGGTTTATAGCATAGAAAGATATGTCATCGTGAATTAGTTTACCATCTTTTGTCCTTGTTTGGTTGGGAGGATGGTACGCTAGTTCAGTAGGTGTGTATTGGACCATATTATAATCCAATTGACTTATTTATTTGAGCAATTTATATTCGGCTATATTGGCATGATATTATGTGTCTTGTACATTCCTCTGAGGACCTGGTTATCTCGCCAGGTGTGTGCTCTTGTCTTTCGCAGGTATTCTAGCTGCGGCCATGATCATCTCTATTTCTTCGAGGATGATTGTACTTTGATCGTCTTCGCTTCGCTCGCCAAAATCTTTCTTTTGTTATGTATTTCTTTTCATAGTTAGTAGTGGATTTGTCTCCATCCAACTGCATGTACCAATGACAATTCATAGTGGATTATATGATATCTTTTATTCTTACATTTTGTGGATGAGATTAGTTAGTTGTGGTTTACTGAACTTTATAGCTTATGTATCCATACTAGGCCCATGTACTTCGTATGAATACAGCTGGCATGTCTACGTTCCTAGTCCTACGTATTTTGGGACTGGGGCGTTACAGTAAGAAGTTGGCTTTCTCTTCTGAGTAAAAGTACGCGTGTACCGTTGTGGACACACACAAAAAAAGAAGAAGAAAATGTTGCCTTTTTTTTATTGGCGCAAGGCACCACAAATCGAGTACGCCTGAGAGATCCTGCGCTGAGGATCCCCAATTACAAAAAAAAAATTCTGGAGAATGGGACGATAGAGATAGAGCGGCAGTTGCTCCTTTACTCCGTTGACACTCCGATTACAAGAGTGGAAGAAAACCTAAGAAAATTTCTAACTCTCGGCTTACTGGCAAGAAGTACAGCAATTTGGCTCTTGAAAATGCTCTCCATTCTATCTGTTGAAGAGGAAAGAAGCCCCCACTTTTATAGTCGTTCTTGGGCAGTAATGATGTTATGCGCCCACATGAAGAGACACGCTGGTTCTTATGTGGGAGCACGGTCCTACTTTGGGCGCATAGGTGTAGGTGCATACAAGCTGCGAGATCGTGGGTTGGTCGTGGTGTTGACGTGGCCGCATGCTTCGGTGTACGACTGCTCGTGGAGACTGACGTGGCCATGCGCTTCGGTGTACGTTTTGATCGTGGCTTTGACTGAGTCAGGCTTGGGCGTATAGTCATGTCTCACGCTATGCGCCCTCCTTTTGGGGTAGCTAGTCTTGGGCGCATGGAGTTATACTTGGACTGGACGTATGGAGCTTCATTTAGTGGGCGCATGGAGTCGTACTGACTGGTGGCATGGAGCTGGTTTGACTTAGGCTCATGGAGCTATGTTTGCTGAAAATTTTCATGCTTCTACAGGACCCCCTTCAAAGTTTTCGATACTTGAGCAAGTTCGAAATACTTTGAAAGAAGCGTGGATCGTCTTCTCGCGAGGTAATGGGCGCAAAGCACGGCTCTTCCCCTAGACGCATAGTGTTTTGGCCAGCCTGTCAGGGAGATACGACTGTTGAGATTTGCCTCGAAATCCGAACTGACAGATTCATCGGAATAGAATTTGGAGCGGTCCATTCTTTATACGCTGTCCACGTCAGCAAGAGACAGTCGCATAGTATGCAGAGAGCTGGTCCTTTATGTGGGCGCATAACACTACAAGAAAAAACCCATTTTACAATGTTTCATTAACAATGATTTTTAAAAATATTGTAAAAGGTTAATCTTTTTCGATGTTTGTAATGAGAATGTTGTAAAATATTGATAACAACAGCGTTTTGTATTTAAATGTTGTAATTCTCATTTTTTTAACAACGATTTAGGATAAATGTTATAAATTTAGTATATAATAGTTCAAAAATGTAAAGAAGTAGAATCCAGCGGGATCCAAAATTCCAAATATTTGTCGAAAAAATTCCCTCCCTCATATTTTTGCTGTTCCCGCGGGTCCACCTTTCTCTAAACCCGTGGAAGGTAAAAGGGTACATCTCCTTCGTCTCCTTTCTAAACCTCTAATATTTTTGTTTCTCTCTTTCTTTGATGTTTATGTCTTCACCGCTATTATTTTCTTCATCTCCAAGAGAAATCTCTCTTTGGTGCACAAGAGAGGTCTCTCTTTGGTGTTTTTGTCTCCATCTCTAGAGGTGAAGAGGACGGAGAAGTAAGTTCTTTAAAATTTGTAGTTTCCATTTTTTGTTTGTATTTTATTGTAAGTTTTTTTCAATCTCTCTTTGCTCTCTTCATCTTCATCTATTTGCTCGCTTGTCGATCTTTTCTATGTTCGGCTAAATTTTGGTGTTCCCAAATCCATCGGTGGTGTTCAAAGCCCTAATTTTTTTGCAAAAAAAAGATTAGATTTTGGGTTATGCCTAATTAAAGTCCAAAATTTTGGTGCTCCAAATCGAAAAACTAGTTCCAACGTGCAGAAAAATCGAAAAACTAAATCTAGCATGTTGCATGTAGGATGTTGATAATCTTGCAGCTATAATATGTAGTCTATAATCATTAAGTTGAATAGCTGGAGAAACTAAGTTCCAACTATATAGACAAATTCAATTAGACAGAAAACAACTTTAACGATAGCTTTGCTAGGTTGTCTTTATAAAGTTTGTTGATCGCCAACTATCAGGTTTGCACATAAGCGAGTTCAATTCTCTCAATATAGACACTTTCCAAAGTGCAGGGTTCACACATTTAATCCTGACTAGTGCATAAGTTGTATAAACTTCATATATTACATTAATTAGTAGCATATTCTTTAGATACAACCTACGAGCTTATGGTTTTGAACACACTGGTTATCTAAAAGATACATCTAGGATGCACGTTATTGAAAAAATATGGTTTTCAATAACTTTGCTACCAAAATTTATGTAAAAAAATACTACTTTTCATCTATGTCGGTAGGTTAGGTTACATATCCATTGTCTTGTCTTTCTGGATGGTCCATCTTAAGGTAGACACATGACATATCTACTGTTACAATGATTCTAACACATGGCCAGGTTACATGAGGATTTGATCTGCTTTATTTTAATTTTTCAAAGAAACCAAAAGATGCTTGATTCATCTCTTTCGAGACTTCTTTAGCTCATAATTCAAACTTGTTTCACATATAAATTCACCATCAATCAAACATATTATATGAAAGAATTGGTTCATAATTTTTATATTTGAGTTATCAATTGACCTCGTAACCAACTTGTAACCAGTCGACCCCAAGAATTTGGGATAAATATTTTGTAATTGTTGTTGTTCTTGTAATTGGACTCGTGTCTGGATCCAAGCCTTTGCTTGAATGAACCTGAATGCACAACTACAAAGAACTTCAAGCCTTTTCTTAAAAGTCTCTTCCTTAAGAACATATTCATCCCGAAGTGCTACCAGTAGCATCTTCTTTTCGTGTTCCCTTACCACTGGAACCTGCCAAGGATGGACCCATCCTTGTTAATCCAAAGCAATATAATGGTATCCTTCGGAGTAGCCAACCATGTGCCAAGTTAGAGGCTCAGAACAAGCTCAAATGTTTATCATCACCTTCTCAAATAATTTTACTAATGGCATATGTATTATATGATATGATTTTGACTAACTAAAGGTTTCTTGACTCTGTATTATTTCTTATTGCATTATTTTACTTGATTCAATTATAAAATAGTTGATTTGATTTTCATAGTAGCTATCACTAATGTTCTTTTTGTTTGGTGTGAATTAGAGTACTCTCGCACGTTCCACTGGTGGATAAAGCTTGGTTGCATTTTGGAAGGTTTTGAAGTTACCCATAATAAAGCATTTACTCTTTTTGTTATTGGGATTACACCATTTTGATATGCATTCTATTTTTTCTTGTAAATATATAGACAAACCTCTGGATACCATTTTTTCTTGTAAATATATAGACACACCTCTTGATACCAACAAGGAGCAATGAATTTTGTAACTCTTTTTGTTATTGGGTTTACACCATTTTGAAATTTTATCATGTCTGTGCATACACTTCATCTCTACCATTAGTCATATTTGTTTTGATTGTCATTTACATATTTTTACCAGGTTCTTACGGATTTCCCACAATTGAAAACTACATTGTTTGATGGTCGTCAAGAATCTGTCATGAAGCAGAGCAAACTTGTTGGGAATACCTCAAATATGTCTGTTCTTGCTTAGGGAGGCATCTATTTACACAGGTTTTGGTTTTGCTCTTAATGTTGTTCAGAAATGTAGAACTTTTAATAGTTTATTCTTAATCTGGGGCAGCACTTACTCTAAATTAGGTGTCTGCATAGTTATGTCTTCTTTTGATTCTCATCCGCTAATTTTTCTTTGGTGTGACATTCTCTACTTTGCACTTTTTTATTTCAGGTATGTATGGACGTAGCTGAATACTTTTGAGATATGGGCTACTAAGTAAGCATGATGGCTGAAGGGCATAAAATATCTGCTAGATTGGTACTTTTTCTGAAACCTTCTTCTTGTATTAAAATTTATATTCTTGTACCATATTTTATATGCAGATGGTTTATTTTAGCTTGAATTGAGATATTATTCAGCATTGTTTAGTATTATATGTTAGCAAACTGGTAAAGATCAATCTTTGTTTAATATTATTCAGCACTATTTCCAATTAGTAGCTCACATTGTATGTTTGTCAGTCCAGTTGGAACATTTCCTGCTACAAAATGGATACCCTCCCACCAGTCTCTACTAGAACACAAAGTTAGCCTTGTGTTATTGTGTTTGGCCAATTTTGATTTGCCAAACACCAAGCTGCAGCCTCCTCCTTTTCAGTTTATTTTAGTTAGGTTAATTTGGACTTTCCAACTGACATCTTTGTGGAGTTGAGATGTGCTTCCAATTTTAAAAGATCTCTAGGAACAGAAATCTTAATATTTCCACTTTCTCTTAATGTGACTTTCTAACTGACGTCCCTGAGTTTAAATTAAGATGTGGAGCATATCTAAATAATTAATAAATTATAAGATCAAAATAATATTAAGGTATTTATCTTTTATTCAGTCATTTGGATATCTACTTTATTTAATTTTTGTAAATCTTGTTTATACAAAGATATATCCATAAGAAAACCATTGATAGCCATCCGAGTTTTGATCCACTGTTCAACGTGATCGTCAATTTATGATTTTCTACTACTCGTGGATAAAAATCATGTGGTTTGGAGATTTCTAATTCTATTCCGCGGATTGAATGAATCTCATTTAACAGTTTTGACGTATAAAACAAATTTGTCAGTATATCCATGAGTTAGAAATCTTGAAGCCGTATGACTTATGATCTTTCCTACTAATTCTTGTTGGTGTTTTTGCCTTTAGACTAGGAAAGATAGTCCCACATCGGCTACACCAATTGGTGAGTATCTCAATACAATGCATTGCTTGTGTTGAGGCGTGCACATGAGGTGTAGTGGGGAACAAGTTTGTGCCATGTGGGAGTATTTTCTTAGAAGGAAAAAAGGATTAATTCCAACAAAGATATAAGTTGATTTTTGTTGTGCGGACTCGGACTCGGACGCGGACTCCAGGATATCTCGTACATGCACGGGAGTGTTCGGGGGGTAGGCGTGGACTAGCACACTTCTATGCTGATTGTGGGATGATCTAAAATATCAAACTCTATTTTTGAGTATTGGTATTTTAGTCCCACATCGGATAGGAGAAGAGGTGAAGTCTCAACTCCACTCTATAAATAGAGCCCCTTGGCCCCCTTTGAAAGATGCACCAAAAAGAGAGTTAAGGGAGTCTGTAAAGTCCAGGAAGCCCGTTCAAGTCTCAAATTTTGACTTACGAGCGTTCCAGAATTTCTTCGTGAACTTGCTGGTTCCTGGAAGCAGATCATGGTGGGGCGAATCTTGCTTTGAGCAACTGTGATCTTAATCACCCCAGCAAGAACCTTTTCTCTTCTTCTTTCTTCTTTCTTCTTTCTTCTCCTTCATCTGAGTTGTAACTCAGTTCTGTCCGTCTGCAACTACGATTGTAAGAAAGAATGTGAGATTTATTTTCTGAACTCAGTTATGTCCGTCAGCAACTGCGATTGCGAGGAAGAACGTAAGATTTACTTTCTGATTATTGTTGCTTTTGTAATCAGATTTATATTATAGTGTTCCTCTTGGATCTCGAGAATAATCAGAAGGTGAACGTTTGTCGAACCTCTGGTCTCGACATTGAGTCTAACATCTTTGATCAAGCCCCGGGACTAACAATCTCAAAGCAAGATTTTTGTAGATGGAGAACTCTCGTGCTTCTCTCATCGATACCAGCTTTAACAAGTTGGAGAAATTCGATGGAGAACATTTCCAAATCACGAAGAGGAAGGTCACCCTTAATCTTTAACTCATAGATGTAGACCATGTGTTGATTGAGGATGAACCGACGATTCCATAAGAAGGAACTATCGATGCTATTGCTGCTGCACTTGTCAACCAGAGCAAATGGAAGAGAGAAACTAGCATCTGTAAACTGCTGATTCTCAATTCTATAGAAGACTCTCTGGCAAATCATATTCCAAGAAGGTGAAGGACAAAGAGATCTGGGATTCTTTGGTTAAGCTATATGAAGATGATGAGAATAGGTCCAAAATCTTTATCGTCGAGAAGTACCACAAGCGGCTCTTCGAAGACGAGATGACGATGCTACCTCAAGTAAAGGAATTTCTGAATTTGTGCCAGAAGTTAGATGACGAGAAGATGCCCCTCGTCAAGTTTGTCATTGGAGGGATAGTCTCGAAACTTCTTGCTGGTTGGAGCAACTTCTATGCTAGAATGCATCGGAAGAAGCTGGACGTTAGCTTGGAAGATCTTCTATAAGAGATCCACGTTGAGGACGAAATATGAACTCAACAGAAGATGGACTCTCTGTCCAAACAACTGGCTAAGGCCAACTTAGTACAAACAAGAGAGTTCAAGGGGAAGCAGGTGGCTTCTCATCACAAGAAGAAGGACTCCACTAATCTAAAAGTGAACGGTCCTTCGTTCAAGCAACAGAAGTCCAAGTCCCACGTGACTTGCTTCAATTGTGACAAGAATGGCTACTACATGAGTGAATGCAAATCTAAGCCCAAACCAAAATAGCAGGTATAGCTAAACTTGGTTATTTTGATTACTTAACTTGGTTGCTAGTGTTGCACAGGTTGAGTTATCTAGCGTGGTAGCTGACTAGTGGTCTGACACTAGTGCATATGACCACGTGTGCTCTCAAAGGAGCTGTTCACCAAGGATGAGCCATGTTATGACGAAGGTCTCGATGGCGAACATATATCTAGTAGAACTTTTGAAGATCGAGACAGTGGTTATTAACCACCGACAAGGACACTGGAATACGTGTTGAACGTACCAGAGATTTTTTGGCTATCTGATCTCAGAAAGTCTGTTATCTGATACAGACTTGAAAGATGGACATTTGTACTAGCCAGATGGTAATTTCTTGGCGAGGAACATGCTTCGAAAAGATGTTTGGCGCTGAAGGAATGTTCGAACTTCTGTTGATGGCGATGAAGTTACTTCATTGAGTGGACTGAGAGTTGTTCTATGACAGAAGCAGACTCAAGTTGTCCTACCGGGACCTTATCTTCGGAATGTGGGGGTAAGGAGGTGGAGGAGTTTAAGGTTTGTACAGATACAAGACTTTTGGGAAGCTGCTCAGATGATTGAACTAAAGTACTCATCATCTGGAGTTAGTACACACAGATATCTGTGACTTTTATCAATTCTCCACAGAGGCCGGTTCGAAGTATTTCTCGAAGTGCACGTTCGTATGACTTCTCAAGTAGAAGGATGCAGCATTCGAATAGTTCAGAGACTTCAGGGCTGAAGCTGAACGTTAAACCGATCTACAACTACTCAGAAGTGATCGAGATGTAGAGTATAGGTCTCGTGAATTCGCATCGTTCTACAAAGAACATGGAATCATCAATGAGACTACTACTCCGTATTCTCCTCAATCTAATGGGATAGCAGAGAGGAAGAACGGAACGTTGACAGAAATAATGAACTCAATGCTGCTAACTGTGGGTCTTCCTAAATGCTACTGGGGAGAAGCTGTATTGACGACCACTTTTATTCTAAATAGAGTGCCGTATGCAACTTCGAACGTAACTCCTCATGAACTCTGGTTCAAAGTCAGGCCTAACTTGAATGTCATTCGAGTGTGGAGGTGTCTGGCTTATGTGAAGCTCTCAGATCTGAAGATTCAGAAGCTGGGGACAAGGACTACAAAGATTTCTTGATATTGAGTTAAATCATATCATCGAATCTCGCGATGCTGAATATTTTGAAGACAAATTTGGAAGGCATAAGAATATTGTTCTTACGGATAAATCGAAGAATAATAAGGATGCACAAAAAATAGAAGTTTTCAATAAAGAAGTAGTCCAAGAAGATGTTATTGTTGAAACAACGGTTGAACCAGAACTCGCTGAGCCGTCGTCGAAGTGAGCGAGGAGGCCGAAGAACTTCGGAGATGACTTCATCACCTATCATGTGGAAGCAGATCCGCTTACCTATGATGAGGCGATGAAGACCAGAGACGATGTTTTGTGGAAGAAGGCGATTGACAATGAAATTGATTCCATCATCTCAAATAACATTTGGGTGTTGGTTGATCTTCCTGAAGGAGCGAAACCCATCGGATGCAAATGGATCTTCAAGAAGAAGATAAAAGCAGATGGAACTATTGACAAGTTCAAGGCCAGGTTGGTGGCCAAGGGGTTTTCTCAGAAGCAAGGGAGCGAGTACTTTGACACGTATGCTCCAATAGCCCGGATGACCAACATCAGAATATTGATTGCTCTCGCAGCGATACATAAGATGGTGATACATCAGATGGATGTGAAAATGACATTCTTGAATGGCGAGCTGACCGAAGAGATATACATATAACAACTAGAAGGGTTTGTCATTAAAGGTCTTAAAAACAAAGTCTGCAAGTTGGTGAAATCTTTGTACGGTTTAAAACAAGCTTCCAAAATATGGCGTGAGAAGTATGACAAAGTCATAAGGTCAAATGGCTATAGGGTCAGTGAAACAGACAAATGTGTCTATACGAAGTTTGTTGACGGAAGAGGAGTTATCGTTTGTCTATATGTGGATGACATGCTAATCCTAGGTACGGATATAAGCTGTGTCACGGAGACAAAGAAGTTCCTCTCGACGAAGTTTAGTATGAAGGACTTGGGGGATGCTAATGTTATCTTGGGAGTCAAGATCATCCGGACAGACATTGGACTAGCGCTGTCACAGTCTCATTATGTTGAGAAGATGATCACTTGTTACGGATATCAGGATCTTCCAGGGATCGATACGTCGTACAAGTGTGATATGAAACTGAAGCCTAATTCAAAGGAAAGCTTCAAGCAGCTGGAGTATACTAGCTTAATCAGGAGTTTGATGTATGCTACTACTGCTACAAGGCCTGACATAGCTTTCGTTGTGGGAATGCTGAGTCATTTCACGAGCAACACAGGCATTGAGTACTGGAAAGCTGCGAAACAGGTTATGAGATATCTCAAGAAGACTCAAATATATGTACTGTACAATAGCGGAGATCCGCCGATAGTGGAAGGCTTCAGTGATGCCAGTTGGTGCTCAGAAGTGGAGAGCGAGAGGTCTACAGGTGGATACATTTTCATAATGGGTGGAGCTGCTATATCATAGAAATCGAAGAAGCAGACTATGCTCTCGCGGTCATCCATGGAATATGAGTTCTTTGCACTTGATACCGTAGCGGAGGAAGCAGATTGGCTTTGGGAGCTCATGTATGATCTTCCAGTGCTTAGGACGCAAATACCGGCGATACCGATATACTGCGACAATCAGGCGACTGCGGTGGTGGCATCAAATGACCTCTTTAACGGAAAGAATAGGAATGTGCGATTGAAGCACAGGGCAGTACACGATCTCATTAAGAGGGGTGTTATTGCAGTAATTGATATTCGAAGTCAGAAGAACCTGGCGGATCCGTTCAGCAAGGGCCTCAAGCGTCAGCTGGTCGATGACACAGCTTGTAAAATTGGCTTGAAGGCATTCTGATATTGTGTTATTACAATCCTACCATAAAGTTTTATGCCATTAGTTCAAAGAAAAATCTACTAGGCATCTAGCTTTTGGTTCAAGGGAGGACTATTAACCAGAAGAATATCAGGAACGGTGGGTACTTATCCTCTGTAATATGGAGAGGTTACGGACCTACAACCACTATTGTCTACTGTTGTTTTCTGTGGAAAACGGATCCTGTGGGAAGGTTGGCTTAAATGCCTTAATGAGTTCTCAGGCAGAGTGAGTGCCTGGAGTGCTTTACAGGAAGCACGGTAGCGCAGTACTAAAAGAAGTGTAACTCCATGCTACAGTGGGGAGACTCCACCATAAGGTTCCCAGGTAGGGGTAATGCCTCGGCTTTGCAAGCCAAGTCACAGCGGAGTAGCACCACAAATAGGCAGGTAGTTTAATGCTGTATGATAATCGTAATAAAGAGAGGTAGACAGCACTACAAATAGGATGATGTCCTCATATTACAGTGGCATAACACAACAAAGAGGTACCAGGTAGGGTAAAGCCTCTGCTTTGCGAGCCATGTCATAGCGGCGTAACACCGTACGGAAGCGCAAGGCTTTATGCTGGGTAGTTTGGCACTACAAAGAGGCATGTGACCTCATGCTATAGTAGTATGACACTACAATGAGGTACCCAGGTGGGGTAAAGCCTCGGCTTTAAGCTATGTCATAGCAGCGTAGCATTGCAAAGAAGCGCAATGTTTCATGCTATGACTCTTTATAAAGAACTCACCTATAGTATATGGACAGAGATATCAGGCCGTCTCTTGAGTGTAAACTTGTAGACGCCCAAAAATTATATACTGCAACCAGGCTAGCACAAGGCCTTTAATGTGCAGCCAGAAGCACAGTTGATGTCATTATGTGAGTAGGAAGAATTGCAGTTATGGTGAAAAATTTAAGGCTTAGTCCATTCTTGTATCATAATGTTATTTAACCTATGCAGAAAGATTCAAGTCGTAGCGACATCTCTCCTAATGCATGATGGACAGCCACTGTGGGGAACGCTCAACCCATATATTGAGATATGTGGGGGATTGTTGGTTTTTTTGCCTTTGGACTAGAAAAGATAGTCCCACATCGGCTACACCAAATGGTGAGTATCTCAATATAATGCATTGTTTGTGTTGAGGCGTGCATATGAGGTGTAGTGGGGCACAAGTTTGTGCCATGTGGGAGTATTTTCTTAGAAGGAAAATGATTAATTCTAACAAAGATATAAGTTGATTTTTATTGTGCGGACTCGGACTCAGACACGAACTCCAGGATATCTCGTGCATGCACGGGAGTGTTCGGGGGGTAGGCGTGGACTGGCACACTTCTATGCTGATTGTGGGATGATCTAAAATATCAAACTCTATTTTTGAGTATTGGTATTTTAGTCCCATATCGGATAGGAGAAGAGGTAAAGTCTCAACTCCACTATATAAATAGAGCCCCTTGGCCTCCTTTGAAAGATGCACCAAGAAGAGAGTTAAGGGAGTCTGTAAAGTCCAGGAAGCCCGTTCAAGTCTCAAATTTTGACTTACGAGCGTTCTAAAAGTTCTCCGTGAACATGCTGGTTCCTGGAAGCAGATCGTGGTGGGACAAATATTGCTTTGAGCAACATGATCTTAATCACCCCAGCAAGAACCTTTCCTTTTCTTCTTTCTTCTTTCTTTTTTCTTCTTTCTTCTCCTTCATCTGAGTTGTAACTCACTTCTGTCCGTCTGCAACTGCGATTGTAAGGAAGAACGTAAGATTTATTTTTTGAACTCAGTTCTGTCCGTCAGCAACTGTGATTGCGAGGAAGAACGTGAGATTTGCTTTCTGATTATTGTTGCTTTTGTAATCAGATTCATATTATAGTATTCCTCTTGGATCTCGAGAATAATCCGAAGGTGAACGTTTGTTGAACCTATGATCTCGACATCGAGTCTACCATCTTTGATCAAGCCCCGGGACTAACAATTCTAAAATCCTTAGATTCGAGAGCTTCCCTACAAAATTTTGTTTAATCTAATCCTTTTCTACTCTCATCAACCAAAACAATATTATTAGCAAACATCATATACCATGGAGCTTCATCCTAACTATTTCTAGTAGTCATCCATACACCATGGTAAAGACAGATAATTTGCTACCATTGTTACAAACGATAAGGCTTTTAACAGAGCCGAATGGAAGAAAAGGATTAAACAGTCGACCACAAACAACTTTGGGAAAAGCTTTGTTGTTTTAGTTCTATGATATATGACTGTCTCCAGTGGACCTAATTTCACAATATAGCCATTCAAAATCAAGAATGTTTATGTTTATATACTCTTGTATCATTCTCTCAAGATCTTCTTTAATTTGTGAACTTGAAAAAGTTAAAACCATTATCCTTATTTTCTTTTTACTACCAAAATTCTAGAACTGTGAATCCTATTATGTGTGGTAGTTTTTTAACATTTGGTTCAAATATGGTTACCTGGCATGTGGAACGCTCCTAAGCATGAGACAAACGAAACTGGGATCGCAGTACACAGGGGGATCCTAGTGTATGGTATGTTTGAGTAAGCTTCTTAAGAACGGAATACGTTTCTCTGGAATGTGGAGTGCTTTTAAGTAACAACTATGTAATATAATACATAATGCATATTAAAAATTCAAGATCAGTTGAGTACCATAAATATCATAATCAAAACTTCAAAACTAAAAGGAAATTCATAGGTTTCAAACAATCTTAGAGAACTTATTTTCAACTAGAAGCAGCAAGTGTCAGACTCTAGAAACTTTTATCAAAATTAAGTAAAAGAACTCTAGAAACTTTTATCAAAATTAACTAAAAGAACTACATATTCCTTGTATAAACTTGGCTGTAAAGCAAGTAAGTATATGTCGTGTTCATTTGTTGGAACGCGGATTTCCACATTCCAAATTGCCAGCATTCTGCATTATGGAAATTGCGATTGCATATCGTGTAACACTACCTATGTGGTGAATTAAGGTAACCATTCAAACATGGTCCTTTACACATGATGATAAATCCAACATAATTCAATCTATTTTCATGATAGCTTGTTATTATTTTCCAACGAGTTTTGACAGCTAATATGAAGTATAATTTATAAATTAAGTTGAACTGGAGTATGTCTGTGAGTTTAGTCTGTACATCGGTTGGTGGGTGTTGGTGTGAAAATACAATACATGTTTTCATAACTCTGTGACTGAAAGTCATCTATGTTGCACTTTCTTATGTTTGTAGTTGAACGTAACCTGCATTAATATTCTAAACATTAATAACCTATTCTCTTATTTTTGACTTATAACTTCCTTGATGTATAAAGTATAAACAGTGCATATTATTGATATCTTGTCGCGCAGTATACAACTGTATTGCTTGCTTATAAAAGAAAAAAAATATTATTTTAACATTTAGACTGAAGTTATGTGGTTTATTGCATTTTAAATTGAGAAACTTGTAGAAAATAATGGTCGGATAATTTTATTGATGGACTATTTCACTACTTACAGGGAGTCTAGCTCTTCTACATACTACATATTCTGATATGGGACTAAAAAGTCCCTTATTGATTCTCAACACTCCTCCTCAAGATGGGCGATAGATATTGATTATCCCCATCTTGTTACATAGCTTCGACAGATTTAATGAACTAAGACCGTTAGTCAGACAATCTGCAACTTGTTCTTCTGAGCGGACATGGTCAATCTTCAATATCCCTTGTTCCAGCTTCTCCTTGATGAAGAATCGATCAATCTCGATGTGCTTCGTTCTGTCGTGCTGAACTGGATTGTTAGCTATACTTATTGCAGCTTGACTATCGCTCAGAAGACGCAATGGTGCTCCCTTATCCAGCTTTAACTCTGTCAGCAATGCTTTCACCCACAGCAACTCTGACACTCCCAGTGCCATTGCTCCATATTTTGCTTCAGTTGTCGACCGTGCTACTACTGACTATTTCTTGCTTCTCCATGAGAGCAGATTTCCTCCTACAAAAACACAGTATCCTGTGGTAGACCTTCTGTCGTCTATACAGCTCGCCCAGTCTGCATCACAATATCCCTTAACTTTTATGCGTCCATTCTTCTTGAACCATAGCTCCTTTCCCGACGTTCCTTTCAGATATCTCAAGATTTTAAATACTGCTTCCATATGACCCTTTTTTGGATCATGCATGTAGCGACTCACGACACTCACCGCAAATGAGATATCAGGACGAGTGTGTCCCAGATAAATCAATCTCCCTACAAGTCTTTGATATCTTTCATGATCAACAAGCTCTCATGCTTCTGCTCCAAACTTACTCTTCTGGTCAATTGGAGTAACGGCTACTTTGCATCCCAGCATCCATGTCTTCTTCAGCAGATCTAGTACGTATTTTCTTTATGATAGAACAAATCCCTGTTCTCCTTCACACACTTCGATACCTAGAAAGTAACTCATCGCTCCTAAATCCTTCACCTCAAACTCTTTCGGAGTTTTGACTTCAGCTTAGTGATCTCGACTTCATTATCACCTGTGATCACTATATCATCCACATATATAGAAAGTATAGTGATGATGCCTCTTGCATGTTGAAGGAAGACCGTATGATCTGTATTTGTTTGACGGTATCATATGCCTGTAACAGCCTTTCTGAATCTGTCGAACCAGGTTCGAGGAGATTGCTTGAGCCCGTATAGCGACTTCTTCAGTTTACACACCTTTCCTTGCGACGTCCCTCCGTCTGATTCCGTCGTGTAGCACCCTGGTGGGAGCTCCATGTATACATCTTCTTGCAGGTCCCCATGAAGAAAGGCATTCTTCACATCCAGCTGGTACAGCTTCCATCCATAGTTCGCTGCAATGGAGACTAGAGTTCTCACGGTGCTCATTTTTGCTACTGGGGCAAACGTCTTATCATAGTCTATGCCGTATGACTGTGTGAATCCTTTTGTAACCAACCTCGCCTTGTACTGCTCTACTTTTCCTTCTGGCGTCTCTTTTACTGTGTACACCCATTTGCATCCCACAGCTTTCTTCCCTTTGGGTAATGGAACCAGCTCCCATATCTTATTTTTCTCCAGTGCTCCAAGTTCTTCCATCATTGCAGCTTTCCACCTTGGATCTTTCTTTGCTTCCTGCCAACACTTGGGCAACGAAGTAGAGTCTAACGATGTAATAAAGGCTCGCGAAAAAATATTAGAATAAGACAAAAAGTTGGCAATATCATGTTCGTAATCATCAAAACTAGCAGGAGCCTTACCCGCATTGATGCAAGAAGATCTCCTTAAGGGAGCAATAGGTGGTGGAGAGATCATACCATCCGAGTCGAAGAGATACGCATCAGAATTCGAGTGATTCAGTGAGGGGGCAACATCTTCAGGAGTTGGAGCAGGAGTAGACAAGGGACTTGGTACAGTAGGCACAGGGCACGGCATAGGCACAGTACTGGACTTCTGTTGTCTCCTTCTGTAGACTTGGAGCTCCTTTTTCCATGTCTGCTGCTCCCCTTGCGTAACATATGTATCTTCTTCTTCATTCTCTATATCTGAGTCCCTGTGCTCTTTCCCTTTCGTCCAGTTTTTTACAACCGGACACGGAACCGAACCGACGACCACATTTGGGCTTATTATCTCCCCCTCACATCTAACACCATCTGTGTTAGGTGTGTCACCCAATGCTGAACCTTCATCCGAACCATAGAATGGTTCGAGTTCTCTGAATGTAACGTCCATGCTTACAAACATCTTCCGCTCGACTGGACTCCAACAGGCATATCCCTTCTGAGTCGCCATGTAACCGACAAAGACATATTTAACTGCCCTAGGATCTAGTTTGCCAACGCCTGGCCTATTATCTTGGACAAAGCACACACATCCAAAAACTTTTGGTAGAACAGTGTATGTAGTTGCCCCAGTAAGCATCTCCAACGGTGTCTTCCAGTCCAATACTTGAGATGGCATTCTGTTGATGAGATAAGAGGCTGTCAATATAGCTTGCCCCCATAAGTGTTTCGGGACATTCAAAGCCAGCATCATCGTCCGTGCGACTTCCAACAGGTGTCTGTTCTTTCGTTCAGCCACACCATTTTGTGTCGGAGTATAAGCACAGGAAGTTTGATGTAGTATTCCATGAGTGGAAAAATACTCAGCAACCCGCTTATTAGTATACTCCGTCCCATTGTCAGACCGAAAATACTTAATTTTAGTGCCATATTATGTTTCCACCCGTCGATGAAAGTCCCGAAAGGCCTCAAGGACGTCACTTTTATTCTTCATAAGGTAGACCCATGTCACGCGGGTATAACAGTCAATAAAGGTGACGAACCATCGAAAGCCGTTAATTCCGGTTGTAGGACAAGGGCCCCATACGTCCGAATGTATTATGTCAAAAGCAGCTGAACTCATATTCCCCGAGGTTACATACGAGCTTCTGGTATATTTTCCTAACTCACAAGCATTACAAAATAACTTCTCTTTATTAGCCCTTTGATATAAGGACGGATACATTCGACTAATAACTTTAAAAGAGGAAAGACCGACACGCTGGTGGTGGAGTAGGAAGTCAGCTTCAACACTGCGACAGGAAGCTTCTGGTGTGCGTCTGCTACAAAGGATGCCAATGCGTTGTCCAGTCCAGTCCTGTCTAAATACCACAGCACCTTATGCCATGTGCCAGTCCCAAGTCGTCGTCCTGTTCCTTTCTCCTGAAAAGTCATCGTAGGAATGTCAAAGGAAACAGTACAGTTAAGATCAAGTATAATGGCACTAATTGATAGAAGATTGACAGGAAAAGACAGAGCATGTAAGACATTGGTTAGAGTGATGGAAGGGGTGCATGCGACAGTGCCTTTACCCTTTACAGGACTGGATATACCATCAGCGGTCTGAATACTCTCCGGCAATGGTAGGTGAGTATAGTCCTGAAACCCACCACGGGATCCTATGACATGGCGAGATGCCCCAGAGTCCATAATCCATCCTGGCTGATGGACAGATGCAAGAGCACGTGCAGAATTACCGGTGCTGGTTTGGGCAAAGCAAGTGATGTGATCTCCCGAGGTAGAAGACGCCCCAGGACTGTCGGCCGAACCCAGCTTTGTGCCTCGTAACTTCTCAAGGAACTCCCGCTCAAGCGGGGTTATTTCAGCCAGTTGATTCTCTCCCTTCCTCCGCCAGATTTGCTTTGTGTCTGCCCCTTCTACCAGTATATCCTCCTCTACTACCACGTTGGCCTCCATGACCCCGTCCTCGATCATTAGACTGATTACACAAGGGTTTTGGACAAAATTGGATGTAATGTCCGAAGTCCCCACAATTGTGGCAAACACCACCCACAGATGGAGGTTGATTGAAGGCAGCAAGGGCAGACTTTTTAACCGCGGCTAGCTCCCCCTGGTAGGAGCCCTTGTTGGGCATCAACTTTAGTCGAGCTTCTTCCTGTGTCATGACGGCTATAGCTTCTTCCAAGGTTGGAAGCGTGGGTTGGGATAGGAGGATATTCCGTTTCTGCTCAAATATAGGGTGTAGTCCCTTCAGGAATTTAATCATACGATGCTGCAAAATATAAGCTAGGAACGTCTGAAAGTACTTCGCTAATGCTGGTTCGACTTGTGCATCTTCCATTCCAAGAGGATCATAATGATCCAGATCAGACCAGTACTTCTTCAACAGGGCTGCGTACTCAGAGATGGTACGTTCGTCTTGGGCCACCCTATCAAGTTTATCTTACAGTTGAAAGACTCGCATAGGGTTGCCTGAGCCGGAGTACATATCTTTTAGAGTTCGCCATATATCGGTAGCAGCCTCTATTGCCTCGACATTGCTCGACACCTTGTCGGTTAACGAGGTAGTAACCACCAAACCACTACGTTGTTGACAATCTTCCAAACAGCAAACTCCTTTGCGGAGTGATCGGCTGGCGCCTTGGCTTGGCCAGTGACATAGCCAACCAAGCCATGTCCCTTCAGCGTCCGCATCGCCTGTCGCGACCACTTCAAGTAGTTGGACGTTCCTTCCAACTTCGTCTCTTGCTTCTCCAATTTCCCTATTTTGTAAGGTGACGGATCCACATCAGTATGGATCACACGTGGGGTTGCCTCGGTTAATCTCTTTGATAAGATATCATCAACCAAGGCCTTCATCTCTTCAGCCGTCAGTTTGCCATTGATCGAATCTATGGCTTCTTCAACTGTGAACCCTATTCGTCGTCTTCGACGTCAGAGTCGGCAACTTCCCCAACTTTGTCGTCTTTTTCGTCTTCGTCGTCTTCGTCGTCTTCTTCGACGCCACAGACTTTACGAATGCCCTACTAACTTGGCCAGCACCGGCACGCGCATGTAAAGTGAACACGTCAGGACACCAGAGAAGACATGATCAGTCGCTGTAGAGATCCCGATGTAAAGAAGGAATAACAAATAAAGCATTTGTTAGTTCCAAACGGCGTAAGCGAGGATCAGAGTTGGTGCAAATAAAGCATTTGGCAGTCGTCTGTCTTCGAAATACGCCGTTTTTTTCAGAAAAAGGGAGGACGGCTAAGGTTTGTAGTAGATGGAAAGGCTAGGGTTAGACATGGTGGTGGCTAGAATTAAGGTTTGGGATGGGGGGTGCCGCTTGAGGTCGAGAAGAGGGGTTGCCGGTGGTCGGGGGGGCTGCTGGTGGTCGGGGGGGCTGCTGATGGAGGTCGGTAAGGGGGGTCGGAGGGGTCGGGGGGGTCGACGGGGGGGGGTGTCGGCGAGGTGGGGGGTCGGCGAGGGGGCTGCTGCTGGTGGTGGGGCGGCGAGGGGGGGTCGGTGAGGGGGTGTCGACGAGGGGGATCGACAAGGGAAGGGGGGTCGGCAAGAAAAAAATTTTGTTTTTGTTTTTTTTGGAGAGAGAGAGAGGGTTGTGGCTCTGATACCATGTAGAAAATAATAGTTGGATAATTTTATTGATGGACTACTTCACTACTTATAGGGAGTCTAGCTCCTCTACATACTACAAATTCCGATGTGGGACTAAAAGTCCCTTATTGATTCTCAACAAAACTTAAAGAATCTTCTGTGATATATGTTTATATCTTATTAACTTCTCTTTTCGTGGCCATTCTTTTTGTGGTTATGATATGGAAGGCTTTGGTTCATACTCTGGTTCAGAGATGACTGTTGTTTCCTATGTCATTGTTTATCATCTTTCACCTTCTAGACTCTTAATCTTGGAGGATTATGGAGAGTTGCTGCTTCTTTGCAAGAGTTTAAACTTAAATGAATTTTGTAGGTTTCAGGAACTGCAAAACAGGTATTTTGGTCTGTGGGATGTTCATTTCTTGTCTATACATCTGTCATAGAGAAAATTGGCATCATTGGGAATGTTGACATCGGACGAGTAGATGGTTTTAACATTTGTTTATAGATTTAGAAGACTTAAAGAAATACAGAGTTGCTAGATCCAAGAAATTTGTGTGGGGGGGTGGGGGGAGAGGGAAGTGGGGGGAGCAAATCAAGCCCATTTTTATGATTTGTTGCTAATCCCCAATTTAAAAGCCTAAAAACATTCTAGCACTTTATAAATTATTTCCAGTCAACAACAAGGCTACTAATAATATTTTGCAGTCCATAATACAATTCCTAGGAAAAGAAAGTTAGATATTATAACAATAAATGTTTATCCAGCATAGAACAAATTTCCTACAGGGAAATAAGTTTAGTTTTTTTGAAATTGAGACCAAATTTAAAACTAGGAGCACATCCTTTGAGAATGGATGATTGAGCATGAAACTGCTGGCTAGGGGGAGGGGGAGGGTGATCCAATGAAGTTTTAGGAAAAGGAAGAACATGCAAAGGACGAAGATTAAGAGGAAAACTCTTTGTCTGATGTTTGAGAAGAATCTATTCTCACTCTCTCTCTCTTTGATGATTGAGAAGAAAACTCATCTTTCTCTCTCTAAGATGTTTGTGAAGAAAACCTCTCTGTTTGTGTGTGTGTACGTGTGTTAGGTCGGGTCAAACAGGTGGTACTTTGGGTCTTTATAACAATAAGGTTTGGTCTTTATAGCCTTTGTTAACTTTGAAACACCCATCTTGGTGTTATAGTTGCTGCAAATGTTTTCTTCTCTCGCTTAGCTACTATAGTTAATAACGGATAATAATAAAAATATGACCTCCAAGTCCAGCAAAACTTCTGCTGCAGATTTTACAAATCACTAACTACTCTTTTGACTGCACTTCACTTCTGACTACTTAAGTCCCTAATCTTTGTTTCTGTGAGCAAGTATGACTAGAACATGGAAACAAGAAGCCATAGTGTCCTTGCAAAAATTGAGCTGAAGTGGCCTTTAGGAGCCTCTAGACTTATGATGAGGATAAAGGCCATAAAGGGTTGGGCAGAGCTCACAATAGAAAACATTTGGTAAATAATTTTCTCCATTTTGAATGTGGAAACTACTGCACTATGAGTAGACCAATTTGACAAACTTCATCAAACAAAGTGAAGGGATCGGTTAAATTTCATCAATAAAAAATGTAGTTCAATCCAGGAGTTACTCTCCAAGTTTACTGTACACATTTGTAGTTCACTACAGTTCTGTTTGTCATCTCTAGTTCCAGTGCCCACCCAGGAAATGACAAACTATATTTCCTTCCGCACCATGCATGTGGTTATTGGTATTCATGTTAGTGGAAAGCATCGTACCGAAAAGTCAATCTAGTTGCCATTTTGCTGCTATGCTAGTTATTGCCTTTATTGTTTCATAGTCTTCTCTGCAGTTTGCCTTAGCACTCCTTCACTCTTAGAAGAACGAGACTACATCCATCCAAAGAAAGTCTTTTGCTTCGCAAAAAGGACCCTGAGACCTGAGTATTATGTTTTGTAACAAAGGTGGATAATTTTGCAAACTAGAGGACAGAAACAAGTTTCTTCAAGAGAAAAAACAGAGTTTGTGTTATCCTTATGCGATTGATCAGCCTCGGGATTGGGCCACACCAAGTTTGGATAAAAATTCATCGAGCTCTATCCAGGAAACATATGTAAACTAGAACGGGCATTCCTGGAGCAATTATCATTAGGGAATAGGAAGGGCTCTTAGGTACTTGTTCATGATTCCTTAATGCTAATTATATGAGAAAGGTGCTTTCTTCACATTTTCCTAATATATGGTTACCTACATTGTTTCCCTAGGATGCATAAGTATTGATACAGCATTACAGTTTGTTTCAAGTAAGGGAGTTCAATATTTAAAAAAGAGAGTTAGATTACAATAATATGGGGAGAGAGGAATTACAAAATGTTTATTTTTATTAAAATGTTAATATCGAACACTATAAGGGTTAAATCACATATAACTTGAATGTAGAAATTGTAAGTTCCAAATATATATGAATCATAGAGCTTTTAACAAATCTTAATTTATTTATTATTGAAGAAGGCAAAGCATGTTAGAGTTGCCTACACAAAATATTACTATGATATTTGTTTTCAAGCATTATTTAGCTGTTAAGTCTTCAAAGTGGCAACATCCTCTTTGTGCACTTACCCATTTTTAGTCTTCAAATTGACAACATCATAATTCGCAAGTCACGACTACACGATTTTCCTGAATATATAAATATGTTTACCAAAGACATATTCAGCATGTATCTGCTAATAATTTGTGTATTTCTAGTCAAAATGTGTCCTTCATTTTATTATTCGTTCTTCACAAGTGTCCTATTTCCTCCTCCGAAGAAATGATGCCTACTTCTTACATAGTTCTTTCGAACATATTACTTATTGCTTGACCTCTTGCTCAATATACCAATCAGAAGGCATGCAACTGCTTCACAATGTAACATCTATATTGCTCCAGTACATCCTGTTTTGTGTTCAAGACTATTTTCCCTCCGTGGATGCCCTCCTCATTTGTATATTAGCTGGTCGATTCCTGAGAATCATAATTATTGGTGCAATTCATCGAGCCTGGGAAAATATTTTTTCCTATATTCTGCAGCGAAGTATTTCAAAAGCTGGACATGTTTTGTTTGAATCTTTTTTTTAATCTCACTGATGTTTGGTTCCAGTTTTAAGGTAAACATAAGGTGACTTATCATTTTATAATATGTTGACATCGCCTATCAACTGTGGTCTATTTGCAATAGAAAGAAAACTTCAAAACTGACTCATTACTAGTTCTACTGATGTTTATATGGATGGTAAGTTTCTAACATGTACAGGCAACGACATTTATCCAGCTGCTGCTGATTAATTTGTTATCACAAGAGATGGATGTCGTTGACTGCTGCTTCTTTTTTTGTGCTTATGGATTGCTTTCTTATTTGACTGTATGCATTACATTCTTATTTTAGACAATAAAATACATCAGACACCAAAATGGCCAAGAACCATATCAAGAGCACATATTGTATACTTAAAGAACAATGCATGTATGGCTGGTTTTACTATTCTGGGACAAAGCTGGAGCAATGTAGAAGCCCAGCTTTAAACCATTATCAGTCAAAAAAGCTCAACTTGTGTATTTTAGCCTACAATTATGAGAATGTGCATGACAGCTGCCCTCCCTTGCTGTTTTAAGAGCTTTTGCAGCCTCCCCTTCGGAGACGCCAGCCTGCGTCATAATAAGTTTAATGTCCCGAGGCTCTACTCCTGTATCATCAACATCTTTCTCATTCTCTTCACTAAGTGCAGCAGCAGCATCAGGTTTGATCTCTTTAATCATTTTGATACATTTTACTGTTTCATTCTAATCTTTGTTGAGTCAATCTTTATTGAGTTTTTGCCCTCCTAGCAGATGCTGATATTTGGGGAGGATGCACTGGATGTTGGTTTTCGATCTTTTGTTGATGCTTCAGAGGACGGCAAGGAGGACAAGGATAGCAAAAAGGTTATGACAGTCTTATTGTAGTTCAATAGGATTATTAGTAGTGCTACAGAAAAGGCTCAAGTGAAAGATATACATGTTTTTTTGACCATATTGTGCCACGTCGGAGGCCTGTCAACATAGTACCACGAACTGAGCCCGAAAAAAAAAGAAGAAAAAATTATATATATATATATATATATATATATATATATATATATATATATATATATATATATATATATATATATATATATAGACCATATTGTAGAAGCATAGAAAAGAATAAAGAAAGGTCTATTCGGCCAAGGATCTCCATACGGCTCAGAGAGCCCATGCGGCTCAGGGGTCCATGTGGCTCACGCGTCTATGAGGCTCGGATAGACCCAGAGCCACGTGGCCTTCAACAGCTTCTCCGTTCATCTTTGGATGCATTTAATGTCCTGACGGCTGACAGCTCTGACAAATGACAGCTCTGACATAAAGGCGCAATAATAACTGACATAAAGGCGTGTTCCTAGGGAAGAGGAGAAAATCTTTTCATAGCTGGCTGAATCCACCGAGTCCCGAGGCATGCGGCTGCTGTATTTATGCGGCCACCCACGTTATGCGGCCGCCCCTTTCATGCGTCCACCCATCTTCATGCGGTTGCATCCTTTATGCGGCCGCCCGTTAGCATGCGGCTGCCTATCCTCATGCGGCTGCCCATCTTCATGCGACTGTTCATCCCCATGCGGCTGCCCATCTTCATGCGGCCGTTCATCCTCATGCGTCCCACTCATATGCGGCTCTGCCAAGATGACCCAATGGAGGATACGTGGCACTTGTCACGACTATTGAGACACGTGGCAGTCTTATCTTCCTAGAATTATGGGTGCTATCAAATCCTAATAAAATTAGCTTTGTTGCAATCACCATAATTGCCCAGATCAAGTCAAATCGAGCAAATTAGACACGTGGCAACCCATCACAAGTCATGAATATTCATGGCAATTAACATTAATTTCCCATAGAGATTTGATGCAATCTACATTAATTACCTAGATTTGCTACAATTTGAATGAAGGGCCCAGATTAATTGGTCCTTAACCGCCGATATATCAAGGAGGTAATCATTGCAAACCTAATAATTGCATCACACTCCTATAAATAGCAAGGTGCCATTCCCTTGCGAGAGAGGACTTTTTTTCGAAAAGCACCAGAGCACCTGGAGAGACTTAAAGAGAGAGAGCAAGGAGAGCATTTATTCATAAACGCCAAGCAGATCTTCCCGGGAGCCAAGGCTGTATTCGATCGTCCAAGGAGTAAGGCAGAGCTGCCGTCTCTTTTCCGAGCCTCTACCATCACCCCCAGAATCTAAAATAAACAATTGTACTTAGATTACTGTACCTAGGTTTTCGTCCCTAGGCTTTCTTTGTACAAGCGAGTTTGTATTGTGAAGTAGAAGTCCAATCCTCCGATAATTGTTCTGTTCTTTTATATTTCACGGCAAACACGATGGCGACTCTGCTGGGGACAAACTTCTCTATGGATGAGGAGTTGGTGACGCAATCGGATGCAGCCAAACTTGGCTCCACACAACAGAAGATGGTCGTCCGCTTCGACCAACAGGCGTTTGAAGAAATGCTCTCCGACGGAAGCGCTGGCCCGGTCCAGAAGTGAGCCCGCACATAGAAGGCTCGTAGGGAATGAAGGCCAAAATTATTTGCTCCTTCCCAAGCTAAGGACGGAGCACTCTCTGCTGCCCAAGACGGCGAAGGCAACTCTCATGCGGCCCCACTTCAAGCCATAGAAGACTATGCTGTCCCCAAGTCTGGCAGAGGAAAGCATTACGATGCTGGACTTGCAGGGGCAAAGAGTGATTCTATGTACTCCAGGAAGAAGCCGAACAAAGACACTAGTCGCAAAACAAAGACTCATGCGGCCAAACTTGCCAGCCGCATGCATGATGACCATGCGGCCGAAACTGCCAGCCGAATGCATAACACTCATGCGGCCAGGATTCCCAGCCGCATGGAGAAGACTTATGCGGCTGAGACTTCCAGCCGCATGAAAAAAGCCCATGCGGCCACGACTGCCAGCCGCATGAAGACTATTGATTCCAGCCGCATGTCGCCTGCTCCACGCGGCTCAGTCTTGGATCGCCTCTCCTTTGCTCCGGATCTCTCGTACTCCCGAGAAAATATGTCTGACTCTCTCCAGCACTACTTAGACACTTCCTACTACGTGCCCTCACTCACTAGAGTAAAGAATTCTAGGGCAGCGCGAGCTTGGCAAGCTCAGTCCGCTGGCCCGACCTCTGACCATCCGAGCGTTCCATATACCGTTATGTGGGCCTCTGATGGGAAGTTATACAGAACCACTCGAGTCCAACCCCCGGCGGCAAACGGACAGAGTGGTTCCTAAAAGTCTCCCAAAATCAAAGGAGCAGACATGGTCGTACCGGACCCATCTCACTTATGTAAGGCTATCCTCCACAAGCGCAAGAAAAGAGAGGGGGCCTCGGGGTGCAAAGAGTCCTCCCACGGACGTCACTGTACCCAAGTCATCATCAACTGCTGTTGCAATAATGCGACGGTACGAGAAGACCGGCAGTCCGTCTTCCAAAGACTACAACAACCATGTTCAGAGGATGAGGCACCTCCCGTCGTCTCCTGTAACTCTGCTCGAAAAATCCTCGCCGATGGGAGAGGAAAGAAGACAAACGTTTCCAGCCGAAAGATTTTAACCACTATGACTAAGGGACTGTCGTCTAAGCGGTTTCCCACCACCGGAGTTTTCTAAGGTATCCGTTCAAACACGAAATCTGCTACAGTGGGAGATTCGTCGTCCACATCACTGGGGGTTGCTGGAACTGAGGGTAGCACTCCTTCGAACCTCCACGACAATCCGATGTTCCAAGAAGACGAGTTGGGGGAAACAACTCACCCATTAGATGCAGCAAATCTCGACGTCCCTGAGGACGTCCCCAATTTCCAAGACGTGGCAAACTCGGAAGCTGGGGGTACTGTTCCTTCTGAGGCCGAACCAGAGGAAGACATTCCCATATAGCCTGATGACTTCTTGTTACAAGGGTATGATTCGGAGTGTACGTCATCCACCGTCCCTTCCACTTCTACTCATGTGAGGATGGCATTCATGACAAATGACGAACAGGATGGTCCCAGTGATCGCCAATGCATCGACACTCTGGAGGCCATACTAAAGCAGCCCTCCCTACTCTGCAAGGAGGGATGCCTGGCCAGACAAACTTGGGTCCCGCGGTCAATGCAGACTCGAACTCAGCGCCACCGAACCCGGGTAATAAACTTCCTGAAATGTCGGCTCCTACCACTGCAGACAAGGCCAGGGAGGCAAGAAGAGAGGTCCAGGAGCTCCAGGCCATGTTTCATGTCCGAGAAAACTGCCAAGACCGCAGGATACGACAACCGTATCCCGCTGCGTGAAGAAATGTTCCCTTTCCACCAAAGTATAAACCATTCCACATCAATTCATATGATGGAAAGACCTCCGCAAGTCGATACATCACTTACTTCGAGGTCACCACCGACCATCTGCCCCATGACGATGCCATCCTTACACGATTATTCATCGAGGCATTAGAAGGGGTCGCCTTCGATAGGTACAGTAACCTGCCAGACAACTGCATCCACTCCTTCGCCAGCTTCAAGCGTATGTTCTTGGAGAGATTCTACAAAGTAGGACAGGACGTCACAATGTCCACCCTCATGGACGTCGTTCAAGGGGAGAAGGAGCTGACAAGTAACTATATTGAGCGGTTTTGCCAAACCACAATGAAGTTGCCGTGTGGTAATCCGGATTCCTCCTTAATTGAAATTTGCCAAAAGAGACTGCTCCCAACAATCAGCCTCTGGATTGGCAAAAGTCAATTTAAGGACTGGAAAACGTTTATGATCAGTGCCACTAGCGCCGAAGGCTCACCAACTGGGATTGCACATCTCAGAGGGAGAGGACAAGGACAGGCGTCCTAATTCCAACAACAATAATGGGGGTAGCTCCACCAACAATCGGGACAACAAGGACAAGCAGGCTATGGTGGCCGACATAGCCCAGCAACCTGAGTCAAAATCGGCAGACAAACAATGGCCGCAAATGATCTACTCCTTCGAAGACGGTCATGTTAAGCCCATCTTGGACATGCTCATACAAGGAGCTAGAATTCAGCTCCCTCCACCACGACGGAAACCTCAGTCGGCAGAAATAGAGAGCCTAATGTACTGCCACTACCACAGCTACGTCTACCATGCTACACACGATTGCTACCAATTGAAATGATACATCCAACATCTCAATGACTCGAAGGCTCTGGCCATCGACTTCGAGGAGGTAACCGTGGCGGCCAATATGGTGTCCGTACAATTCGGCAGCTTCCTTCCAATAGAGACTCAAGACGGTGTGGTACCCATCCCTCTGGCGACAATGGAGATTGTTAATCTTCTACCTCCTCGGGATCAGGCTGCTGGTCTAGTGCCCCTCACCACATCACGGAAGGAGATCATATGGATCCATCCGGACCTGGTACTTGAGGTGACTCAGTCCACACCACCTTCCATTCGCAAGAAGAAGAATAGAAAAGTCAGATCCTGTCGCACAATCTCGGCAGATGTCGAAGAAGTCACGGCTGTCGTTACCCGGTCTAGGGCACAATCCCAACCTGTGGCTGATAACTCAGCTGAAGATCATCAGCCAGCTACTGCTGACGCTCCAGGACCTTTCCAGCCTCCGACGACCGACAAGCCTAGGCCGAAGGAGACTCGCTTTGACAAATCCCTCCGAAAAGAGGCACCTCAGGGGCTGGAGAGGCCCTACAACTTCGACATCTTGGTATAATTGGCCAACACACCGGCCAAATTGTCATTATACGAGCTCTTGTGACTCTCAAAGGATGTTCGTACAGCTTTGAGGGATGCACTCCAGAATGCCGACACCTATCTGGCTCAGGTCAACCTCACAGGAGAGAGCCCACCTGCAAATCTCCAAGACAGCGCTTGTATAGGAGCGATGCCCAACATTGTCTTCACTCTACAGGATATGCTCATCAAAACAAATTTGCATGATCGTCCGTTATACTACACTGGATACATCGGTGACGTAAAGGTGGATCCGATGCACATTAATCCTGGTTCTTCTATAAGTATCATCCCAAAGAGTCTGTTACATCATCTCCACATTCCTATGCATCGCCTGATACCAACAAGCACTGCCACCAGCGGTTTCAATTCGGGCAGGAGCTACCCAATTGGGAAGATTCGCTTGAAGTGCCAAATTGGCGATCTTCAGTCAGAAGTGACCTGTTACGCCATAGATGCGGATACTTCATACAATATCCTCTTGGGATGCCCTTGGATATATGATTACATGATCGTACCTTCCATGCTGCACCAGTACTTCAGTTATGTCGACAAACACGGTTTCGTAAGGACAGAATTTGTCGACATCGATCCCTTCAAAGGGGTCGAATCCTACTACTCAGACTCCTGCCTATACGAGAAGTCGAAGAGGCACCTGGATGAAGATATACAAGCTCGAACAGAGACGGCCTTAGGATCAGAAGAACCTCTGACGATCTACCTTCAAGCTCACAAACCTGGCAAGTCCGTACCCCTTATGGCCGCTCTGTGTAGGGACGTAATCAGCCTCTCGGCACAAGAAGAGCAAATGATAATCCGGCTGCCATGGTCCGGCCAAGCGCCAAGACCCACAACGGAGCCACTGACGATCATACTGCCTAGAGTCGGCCAGCAACAAACGGAGAAGCTCAATCCCTCTGACAAACCAATGATGATACGTCTTTCCAAGAAGAATCGTCACCTCGATGCAAGGTCTGGGGCTTCTAGCGAGCCAATAACTCCCCTCCCAGCATCGAGTACAAAACTGAGGGTCGCTAGTTTGCCAACAACTCCACGTTCGGCCCCACCAACAGAACCCCTGATGATCAAGCTGTCCAGGTCATCTTCTCAGTCTTCATTTATACAGGGGGTAGCCGAAGAAGAACCGAAACTGGCCAAGTATGTGGCTTCCCACACTGATGTTTCCTCCTCCTTAACAAGCGATGATTCTTGTTTGAAAGGGGGCAGCAACTCTTCCTTCACAATGATCTCAACCTTCGGCAGGGTTGCTGCAAGAATCAATGATAAAAAATAAACAAAGTCAAAAGATGGTCATAGCCTTATGCGGCACAGTCCAAAAGGGAAGCTCATGCATCTCGATGCAGCACAGCCTCAGGTGACCCAATTTAGACGAGCTTATACGAGCTCGACTCAGAGGGACTCATACGGATCTGATCGACAGGCCATTATGTAATTCGATTTACGAAGTGTTCATGCGGCCCACTAAGACAACTTCCATACGGCTCGGACATGGGGTATATCCCATACGGCTCACTTATGGGACATGTATGTGTCCCATATAATTCAAACAGTTTGTATTAAAGGCTCACGCATAAAGTATGCGACGTAGCCATAATAGTTAGGGTTTTAAGCTCATGTAACGTCCTTACCAGCAATAGGGGGGTGGACTCCAGGGTGAACTGTGGACACATCGGCTGGCGGAGGAGCGGCCACAGTGAAAGTAGAAGCAGCTTTCTTGTCCTTCGCCACCGCAGCCGACGAAGATGCCGCCTTCTTACCCGTTGCTGCAACAGTCTTCTTGGGAGCCATCGGTGATCGAAGAAGAGGAAGACAATCGGGACAGAAAAAGGTTTGAATTGAAAGAGAAAGTAAAGAAGTTTCTTCTCTTAATTCCTCTTATTTATAGAGGACAAAAGAGGGGGGTGACACGTAGACCAATAATCGCTTCGGGTCGTGTACCGCAGGCAAAATGAAACCGACTCCTCAGATTTCGCCCCCTCTCTCATAGAAGAGATTCACCCAGGGCATAAAATCCAAAGATTTAATGAGCCGACCCTTGGTATTTCCCCCAAAAGATGGTGCTAAAATAAATTAAAGGCAATTAATGACACGCACACGTGGCGAGGAGCCCATGCGGCCAGACAGCCTATGCGGCCAGACAGTCCATGCGGCTGGTTGGTCAATACGACTCAGATGGACAGGAGGCTGAGGAGGCCATACGGTTGGGATGTCCATACGGCACGACACCCTATGCGGCCAGATGAGTTTATACATAGCCATCCTTCTTAATCAAAGTATTTTAATTTTGCAAATTGAAAACTTTGAAGGAGGCCTTGTAGAAGCATGGAAAAGAATAAAGAAAGGTCTATGCGGCCAAGGATCTCCATGCGGCTCAGGGGTCCATGCACCTCACGCGTCTATGCGGCTCGGATAGACCCAGAGCCACGTGGCCTTCAAAAGCTTCTCCCTTCATCTTTGGCTGCATTTAATGTCATGACGGCTGACAGCTCTGACAAATGATAGCTCTAAAATAAAGGCACAATAATAACTGACATAAAGACGTGTTCCTAGGATAGAGGAGAAAATCTTTTCACAGCTTCCTGAATTGTAACACCCATATTCTGAATACGTATTTTGTCAAGCTTGCATGTATTTCAGACCTGTATTTATTTTTTTGGATTTTAGCATGTACTTATAATTGGCTTGACTTGCAGATTTTGGTTCTCGTAATTGGGTTTTACCTGGCTTGGTTTATTTTGTAGAGAAGAATTGGTTTGATTTGGTTTGGTTTGGTTTAGCATGCATTGGAACACCTTAGCCTATGCTCTACCCTCAACACAACACAATCCACCCTCTTTATTATCCCCACCTAACACTAACACTCTCTCTCCTCCATAATTCTCTCATTTATTTCTCCATCTTCTTCTTCTTCTTCCTCTACACAACACCATCACCCATAGGCAAGTGCACCTTGCCACCACATGAGAACCACTTTTTATTTATCCATTAGCTAGATTAGGCCATAGAGATTAACATTAGAACTTGACATTTTGTGATTTGGAGTCTCCTTTGTTCTAGATCTAGGTTTTAACTATTTTCATATTTACATGGTTTTGATCTATTTTGGTTGGATTTTTGTGGGTTTTGATGCTTCCATGTGGAAGAGAATTCAATTTTACTCAAGTTAGACCTTTGAAAATCTAGATTTGGTTTTGATTTGACCAAGATATGAAGAACGGAATTTTTGGTGTTCTTGAGCTTTCTCTCGGCCTGAAGAAGAAGACTGCAGCCTGCACTTTTTAGCGCAGTACTGGACTGTGCATCCCCTCTCAGCCTGTGCTCTTTAGCGCAGCGCCGACCTAGCTGTTTGCCCTTGGCGAACTGCGCTCCACCCCATGCGCCATCCATCCATGCGAACTCTGCTCCTGCGCAGTCTACTCATGCGTACTCTGCTCCTGCACAGTCTGCTCATGCGTACTCTGCTCCTGCGCAGTCTGCTCATGCGCACTCTGCTCCTGCACAGTCTGCTCGTGCACACTCTGCTCCTGTACAGTCTGCTCGTGCGCACTCTGCTCCTACGCAATCTGCTCGTACGCACTCTGCTCCTGCACAGTCTGCTCTTGCGCACTCTGTTCCTGTGCAGTCTGCTCATGCGCACTCTGCTCCAGCGCAGTCTGCTTATGCGCAGTCTGCTCATGCGCCACTTATACCCCTGCGCAGCTCACCCCTGTGCAGTTGGCTCCCCACGCACTTGACTCCTGCGTACTTGGCCCATGCGCCATCTGCCCCTGCGCCCTGTGCCCCTGCGCACTTGGCACCCTGCACAGCTGACACCCTGCGCAATCCAACCCCTGACCCCTTGCGCAATCCATTGGCTCTTAGAGTTTTGGTTTTATTTCTTTAAGCTTGGCTCTTCTATAGCCCTGTATATTGATATTTTATTATATATTTTACGCCTATTTTATATCCTTACGCCTTTTGTCATAAACTTGATTTTACTTGATATGTTTGGAATGGCTATTGTACATGGCATGGTATGACAAGGAACTAGCATAACACGACAGTGACCCGTAGTGGTACGCTCCTGACATGACCAACCTGACATGATAGTGGCCCATCGTGGCGCACTCCTGACAAGTACCCTGATATGATTTATCTTGATGCTGTTGCGACGGCTAACTTGACTCGTATAATCAACTTGACACCGTGGGTGTTCCTGCTTGCTTGCTTATGCAATCCACTTGTCTTGTCTTGCATCATGTCTAGGACGTGACTCCCTGGTTCCCACGGTCAGGGATTCATACTGAATATGGATTAGCCTAATGACTAGATCAAACTATAGTTCATGGAGAATTTCCAGTCACAGGCAATCTCGTTATCTGGGCGCTCTTAATTGGACTTGTAGCTTGCCGACGAGTAGAGCACAATTCCAGCGCACTGTCATGTGTTGCACCCTCTAAGTCACTTAAGGGTATATTGTCTCCGGGGCGATGTACCCAACCATACTCTCAACTCGCGAAAGGATAACCGGATGGTCTGCAGGGCTTGGGACCGGGAAATTCTTATTGCATCTTGTTAGTAATTAGGCTTGTGATAACCCTAGTTAGTTAAAGTAGTAAGCCGTAGTAATTGCTTGGCCGCTTGTGAATGGATGATGTCTAGCCCTGTCTAAGTCTTGTCTAGTCCCTGTACCTGGTACTCCTGAACATGATTGTTTTACTTGCTTTAACAATAATTGGGTAGAGACAAGGAGCTATTCAGGCGAAGGGTTACAACCCCGGTCCTTGTTTGGTTTACGGGTTGTAACCTGGCTCCCAGAATGGTGCCACGTCCCTAGTCGTTTATTGCCCTGACATGCTCTTTATTACTTGTACTTTTCTTTCATTTTCTTATGTTCTGATATGCCGGCTTTTGTTCTTATTTCGTGGCCTCCTTTGTGGCACTTGCTCTTTCTGTGGTTTGATCCAGCTGGTTTTGTGTGGCCAGATTTTGGAGCAGCTCCCGAGGATCTTCCGAACCTCTAGCCCGATGGTGGCGACTAGAAGGAACCCGGGCTACGAGTGGGTTTTCTATTTTGTTTCGCTCACTCTATTATAAAGTTATTCTTTTGAGGCGTTTAGCCGACGAGAACCTGTTAGCTCGATGCACTTTACTTACTGTCTGCCTACGGGCTGTAAACATGATTAACAAATCCTAGGGTTGATCATGTATGACTTAACTCTTGCTAGTCCTAGCATTTTGTACGACTAGCTTCATGATCAGCTGATATGTAATATTTGGGACGCCTTTTATTGTATATTTGATGGTCAAACATCTTGTGATTATATTATTTGCTTGAGATTGAGACAGTAGGCTTGACCATAAGAGACTGTTGGCTTGTAGTAAACCCTCATATCTAGACAGCCGTGACCGTATAGCGAGATGGACTTTATTTCGATATACGTAGCTAGCTATGTTCGTTCACGCTGTCTAGTATTCTGGTTCTGGGGCGTGACATGAATTCACCGAGTTCCGAGCCATGCGGCAGCTGTATTTATGCGGCCACCCACTTTATGCGGCCGTCCCCTTCATGCGGCCACCCATCTTCATGCGGCTACATCCGTTATGCGGCCACCCGTTAGCTTGCGGCTACATATCCTCATGCGGCTGCCCATCTTCATGCGACTGTTCATCCCCATGCGGTTGCCCATCTTCATGCGACCGTTCATCCTCATGCGGCCCACTCATATGCGGCTCTGCCAAGATGGCCCAATGGAGGACACATGGCACTTGTCACGACGATTGAGACACATGGCAGTCTTATCTTTCTGGAATTATGGGTGCTAACAAATCCTAACAAAATCAGCTTTGTTACAATCACCATAATTGCCCAGATCAAGTCAAATCGAGCAAATTAGACACGTGGCAAGCCATCACAAGTCGCGAATATTCCTGGCAATCAACATTAATTTTCCACAGAGATTTGATGCAATCTACATTAATTACCTAGATTTGCTATAATCAGAATGAAGGGCCCAGATTAATTGGTCCTTAACCGCCGACATATCAAGGAGGCAATCATTGCAAACCCTAATGATTGCATCCCACTCCTATAAATAGCAAGGAGCCATTCCCTTGCGAGAGAGGACTTTTTTTTCGAAAAGCACCAGAGCACCTGGAGAAACTTAAAGAGAGAGAGCAAAGAGAGCATTTCTTCATTAACGCCAAGCAGATCTTCCCCGGAGCCAAGGCTGCATCCGATCGTCCAAGGAGTAAGGCAGAGCTACCGTCGCTTTTCCGAGCCTCTACGGTCACCCCCCAGAATCTAAAATAAACACTTGTACTTAGATTGTTGTACCTAGGTTTTCGTCCCTAGGCTTTCTTTGTACAAACGAGTTTGTATTGTGAAGTAAAAGTCCAGTCCTCCGATAATTATTCTGTTCTTTTATATTTCATGGCAAACACACATATATATATATATATATATATTACAATATATTATAGTTAGTAAAAGAGTTAGTATAATATATATATATATGCCATTATGGACATATGTTCCAAATGGGTCTGCTGGTTATTGTGAGGTCTTGTGCTTCCATTCCAGCGTCTTCTGCGCGGGTTCAAGCGCCCACGCGCTGGTTTCAGTATTTTTTTAATCAAAAAACCTAACTATATATTGCGCTAGAGAGGAGAGAGAAAATATTTACACGAAATGTTTTCTTTCCCTCTCCGCCGCCTCCTCCATTTTTCCTCCGCCGTCTCCGCCTCCTCCATGTTTTACTTCCTCTCCTCCTTTAGCCCTTCCTCTCCACCACCTCCACACCGTTCGGAGGAGCAACGGCAAAGGCGGTGGAGGCGGCAACGGGGAAGTCGACGAAGGCGGCGACGGCGAAGGCGGCGACATCGACTGCCAAGGCGGCGACAGCGACGGCGAAGGAGGTTCTACCTTCTAAAAATATGGTAACTTCTTGATCTTCATAATTTTTTGTGTAATTGATTTTATTTTATTTTGTTGTTGTGGTGGTTTCATATGAAATATCCATCTATTTATAGAATTTTTCTGTGAACTGTGTCAATTTTTACATTATTGAGTTCTCTGTTGGATATGACTTTGCTTTTTTCTGGTCGAAGAATCTTTCCAGTTTTTTGATTTAAGGTTTCGGCCGTACCGGGCTCTTATCGGCCAATACGGACTGATCCAAAGCTTCCAGCGACGTTCTCGGCCGATACTGATATTTTGGCAAAGTATCGAATCGGCGATAGCAAAAACCGATCTGATATGGCCGATATGTATCGGTATCGGCCGATACTTTAAACCTTGGCAGCAGTATAACTAATCGTTGCACTACCACGACATCGCACTAATGCGACTCTTGACCTGCATAGGCCACCACTAAAAATGTGTCACGACCTGCACCAACTTTGAGGGTACGAGTACGTAACAGCGCCCAGCCTACGCCGCAGTATCGGCAGTTGAACGTTGTTCTAGGTCACTATCTAAACAACAAATCACATAATTATATAATGTACATGTCAAAATCTTAACTCCGAAAGAAGAACAAATATAGATATAATGAAATCTCAATCACAGTCTAAGCACGATATGATAACACCGAATTTTATAACTAAGAGTAAATAACAACAACAAAACTAACTACTAAATAATAATAATCTCAAACAATCTCAAAACAAAACAATATCTCAATTATAATTCAAGTTCTAAAACATGAAAAACTAAACCAAGTATACTAGCTAGTCTTCCGATCACTCCTGAGTGTTGGGGCCAAAGGTAGCTAAGTCATCTCCTGCTCCAAGGCAAGTAGGGCAAATGCCCTTAGGGCAAATGTCCTCAGGGTAATCATTTGTAATATTTTCAATAGGTCCAGTTAGGACAGTAACGAGCATAATGCATCTCACGCAGTTCATTTCATGACAGAAATATGAAGCATGCAAAAGAGTATGATACATGAACTGTAAGAAGATGTACACGAAAATAAGAGAGATATTTGTAAACTAGAAATATATACATGATAAGTAAGAACTGTAAGTGACTAGTGATTTAGAGCACAAGACGATTATGTAAACGGTACGATATTACACATGAGTAATCCACAGAGGTTCACATGATTTAGATTGATCACATAACCACTTCTACTCCCCCGTCCCCAATCAATACACAAGGATCCAGTTAAGTTATGTTATTGCACATGAAGTATTATTGTACACGATGATCATATGGGCACATGAAAGTACATGATATCACACGATTTGTACATGAATGACACGAACACAGGGAGTACATGATGCCTATGACCAAGTACACGAACACGAAATACCCGATGTATCCGCTAAGGGGATAACATCGCATGAAAAAATCTATATAGTACCAATCCATGATAACAAGTGTCAGCATCAAGTAAAGTAATCTAGAGCATGAATATAGGTCCTAGCAAGTATGAAAGGATCAGAGAATATACTCGTCTGATACCCTGAACAGTGGATATGAAAAGATGGCCAACTGGAGTCACAGAGTCCTAGTTATAGCAACACAGGTTATAAAGAGTTCAATTTATATGGTAATTGAAATTATAATGCAATCTACATGAGTCTAAGTCAATATAGGTCAAAGTCAATTCTTGGTCAACTCTGGTCAACTATAAAGTCAAATTAGGTCAACTCTAGTCAATTTTGGTCAAACTAGCTAGGGTTGGGTCAACAATGGTTAACTAGTCTAGGTTAGTCAATTCTAGGTCTAAACAAACTAAGTCTATGCAAATCAAGTATCCAAGATAGCTACTAACTCATAGCTTAAGTCACTTTCTAAACCAAGCACAAAACTAAACCATAAGCTAACAAGGCACACAAACTTAGTCATATAATGTATATATATTATTCACATTCACATATTCATATACATAGATATATATAAGAAGCTATATATATAGGCACATACTTATATATATATATGTATGTGCCTATATATATAAAAAATATATATATATATATATATAATATATATATATATATATATATATATATATATATATATATATATATATATAAGGAGAGATAAAAGAGTAAATGAGTTTGTGTGTGTTGTGTGTGTGTGTGTGTGTTTTGCATGTGTGAAAGAATATGTGTTAATGTTCTCAGATTTAGTGATAGGTATATATATATATATATATATATATATATATATATATATATAAGGAGAGATAAAAGAGTAAGTGAGTTTGTGTGTGTTGTGTGTGTGTGTGTGTGTGTGTTTTGCATGTGTGAAATGATATGTGTTAATGTTCTCAGATTTAGTGATAGGTAGGTGTATGTGACATGGGATACATGGTGTCAAAGGGTATATAAATGAATGGGTGTAAAAGGTTATAGGTTTACTCAGTTTATAGAAATGCATACATACATACTTACATTGCATATATACATATCATGTATACATACATATATTGCATACATGCCTATATACATATCATATATGATACTTGCATTCATTCATGTACCTATACATACATAGATACATACATACATGTCATGTATATATACATACATTCATACATGCCTACATACATATCATATATGCATACTTGCATTCATTCATGCACCTATACATACATACATAGATGCATACATACATATTTGAATACATTATATACTTGCATACATTATATTCATATATGCATACTCCATATTATATTATATTCATTCATGCATACATGCGTACATATAATATATGCATACAAACTCATATATTTAACACAAAATATATGTGAATACATATATTACATTATCTTAACACATATATATATATATATATCATTCATTCATATCTCATATACATACATACTTCAGTTCAATATGCATTATATCCAGTCACATATCATTAAGTTGCATACATATACTTATTTTCATTACATACATGTCATTCATGCATATTACATACTTACATGCATCTATACATTATATACATAGATGCATACATATATATCATGTATACATACATACATACATTCATACATGCCTACATACATATCATATATGCATACTTACATACATTACATTGATTGCATTCCTACATGCTTGCATTCAACCATATATATACATTAATGTAAAGAAGATATATATCATATATATATCATTTCATTCATCTAACATATTATGCATTACATACTCTACATTCATTTAATATCCATACTACATAGGCTCATAGGTTACACAAAATGCCTATGTCGTATAGTCACTCTTCTACTTAAAACTAATACTGTACCAATTAGGCCTTCACTAAATTCTAGGATTAAAGTATGTCGTAGCCCTTCGTGTTAGCTTTCCGAAACATTAAATGGATCGTATTTTTGTATCCGGAAGCTCCGGAATCGAGAAAACATCGAAATGCATTTGTCTTTTGGACAGCTGACACTCAAATAGTTTTACAGAAAGTTCCAGAATGATTTTGCTTATTAAAATATATATTTGGAAATCTAACTTCAATACGGTTCTTTTAAAAAAAATGGAAGATAAATCGGAGTTCTAAGCTAAAAGTTATGATATTTTTAAGTTGCTTTGGTTAATAAAAACGTGGATGAATATTATGACGAATTTGAGTAGTTTTGGACAAAAGAAACACATGTACGCAAGATACTTGGAAACCAACATAGGTATCCAAATGAAACTCATTCTAACCATCCTAACTAAGACCAATCCACTCTCTAACCATTGTAAAACTGAATTTAAATATCAATTTAAACTATTATTATACATACATACATATGGGATATCCTAATTTGGGATCTATCAAGTAGGACACAAGACACATATCTAAAATCCTCAAGAGAGCTCCAAATAGCCTCAAATTTGAATATAAATAGGGTACATGCATGGGGGTGGATCCAATGGATTCAAAACTAACTAATATGCATTGAAAATCAATTTAGAGGGTTGGTTTTACCTATTGGGAGTGGAATCCAAATGATACTCCCAAGGACACGGCTCCGACACGAAGATCTTCCAAAAAGGACACTCCTCCTTGCACTTTGCTCCAAATCTTTGCTAGCACCCTCCCTTGGTAGTATGAGAAGGTTGGATGAAAGTTTTGGTGGAGGGATGTAAGATTTGGAGATCAAATCAAAGAGGGAGGCTCTCTAATTTGGGGAAGAACACATTGTCAAGGAAAAGTGGCAAGATGGAATGAAATGAAATGAAGGGAGGGTAACCTACCTATAGTAGCTTCCATTAGATGAATTAGGGTTAGGTTTTAGCTGTAGATGAGTGGCTAGGGCTTGTCCACCCAATTTTAAGTCTTCATATTGGTTCAATTAGTCATAAGGCTTTCTTTTTCACAAATATCCTAAGGGGTAAATATCCTACTTAGAAATATCTAGATATTGTTAATCTTGCAATTTACTAGGTTATCCTAATCAAGATTCTAAGATCAAGGCTAATCTAGATTAGGCTAAGATTCTAGGTCAAGTCTCAACTAAACAATTAGCACATATTTAATTAATACAATTTCACAAAATTATTAAAATAACTAAAATACCCTTAGGATAAAAAATAGAAATATGACATTCTAATCACATAACTATGCTCCCATGGTCATGGTTAGTCTCTAGGCTTAGCAAATTCTAGGGTTATACTAGTTAACCATCAAAATCATATTTTAATATTTAAATAGTTTTAAATTAATTAAAAATTACTAAAAATTATAACATGAGCTAAATCTTATTATTGATTAATCAAAATTATAAAAGTTCAAAATTACCCTTATTTTAGAAAAGTGGGTGTTACACTTTCAATGATGAATTTTGGGTTTTTGCGATGCAAGAAGAACTCAACCAATTTGAGATAAGCTATGTTTGGGAACTTGTTCCTAAACCAACTGGCCACTCAATAATTGGCACTAAATGGGTTTTTCGTAACAAAGTAAATAAGGACGGTTCTGTCACTCGCAACAAAGCTCGTCTCGTAGCCTAAGGATACAATCAAAAGGAGGGCATCGACTTTGATGAGACGTATGTTCCTGTTGCCAGACTAGAATCCATTCGGATGCTTTGTGCATTTGCAAATTTTTAAACCTTTAAACTTTTTAAAATGGATGTGAAAAGTGCTTTTCTAAACAGTTTTATAAAAAAAGAGGTTTTTGTCAAACAACCGCCTGGTTTCAAAAATCACAAATTTCTCGAACACGTTTTTAAGCTTAGGAAAGCTCTCTACGGCCTCAAACAAGCTCCTCGAGCTTGGTATGATCGTTTGAGTGCTTTCTTACTAGATAAATATTTTTTAAAAGGAAAAGTCGACACTACACTGTTTATAAAATCTCTTGATGACACAATTCTTTTAGTACAAATATATGTTGATGATATTATTTTTGGGTCTACTAATGAGAGTCTATGCAAGGAATTTGCCAAGTGTATGCAGAATGAGTTCGAGAAGAGCATGATGAGGAAGCTCAACTACTTTCTTGGATTGCAAATCAAACAACTCTCACAAGGCGTCTACATCAGTCAATTGAAATATGTCAAGGACATGCTGAAGAAATTTGATCTTGACAACATCAAACCAATCAGCACCCCTATGGCTACTACTACAAAGCTGGAACCGGATAAAAGCGGCAAACTGGTCGATCAACGTAAGTATCGAGGTATGATTGGTAGTTTGTTATATTTCACTGCTAGTTGCCCGGACATTATGTTGAGTTTTGCTTATGTGCGAGATACCAAGCCAATACTAAGGAATCACACATGACTGCAGTTAAGCGTACTTTTAGATACCTTAAAGGAACTATTACGGTAGGCTTGTGGTATCCTAAAACCACTTCCTTTGACTTAATCGAATATTCTGAAACTAATTTGTTGGATGAAAAGTCGACCGTAAGAGTACCAGCGGCACGTGTCATTTGCTAAAAAAGGCGTTAGTCTCATGGTTCAACAAGAAGCAGAACTCTGTCACACTATCCACAACAGAAGCTGAATACATCGCAACTGGTCGTTGTTGTGCACAGATTCTGTGGATGTGACAAACCCTTGAAGACTAAAACTTATGTTTCAAGCACATACCTATTTTCTGCGATAACACTAGTGCCATTAATCTGATCAAGAATCCAGTTTGTCACTCACGCACTATACACGTAGAGATTAGACATCACTTTTTGCATGATCATCAACAACAAGGCACGATTAATTTAGAATTCATAGACACTGAACATCAGCTAGAAGACTTCTTTACCAAACTACTGGCCGAAGAGTACTTCAACTTTCTTTGTCGTGAATTAGGAATTTTGGATGAAACAGTCATTAAATAAATTGGCCTGCGTAAATAACGATTATGACATATACATTTATGGTGACCTTGCTATGGGTACAAGCCGAAAGTGTCCTTTTGACATTAAGGCGTAAACGCCTAAGCGACACGGTGCACTAGTCTTCGGACTACCGCTAGCTGGGATCCGGCCCCTACAGCTACCCCATGGCAGTTTCATCGTAATGGTCGTTGTCATAAATCCTTATTTATTATATGGTTTAATTTCATTTATGAATTAGTTAATTCAAACTTTCAAAATTCTATTCTTTTTCCATCAAAAATTAGTCATTTTCAAACTTTCCTGTGTTCTGTGCCCATGGAGGCAGAGTTCGGGACGAACTCTGCCCCACACAGAGTTCAGGCCAAACTTTGTGTCCTTGGTCACAGAACCTTCAATGCTTCTCAACCACTTCTTGTTTTGATCCGACGGTCCAGATTTAACCCGTCTTGCTGCTCCCAAACACCTTAAACCCAAGAGAAAACCCTCTCTCTTCACTTTGTTCTTTTTTGCTTATATGGCTTCTATTTGGATTATTTGCTAGTTTATTTGGATTACTTGCTAGTTATCTCTTACGTTGGACTTGAGCCTTGGTTGTGTGATTGCATATTTTTTCTATGGTTATTTTTTATGGGGGAGCTTCTATTTTATTTTGCTAAATGTCAAAGAGGGAGAATATGTGATATTTGCTTAACCATTTTGGATAAATACTTGTGCTATATGCATTGTTTGGACTAGTACTTGCATCAGGACTTCTCTATTTACGGGGGAGCTAAAATGTGTCCAGGTATGAATGTTGGGACGCGCAAATATCATAATTTTGAAAATTATCAAAATGGGGGAGATTGTTGACCCAAACTGGATCGTAGTCAACCTAATCTTGATAATTAACAAATCGATATTTGATATGATCTAACTCGACACATAAATCGTCATCAAAGCTACAAATCAGACGACTACTACATATCAAGCCAGATAATCATCATCGACGACTGCTCGACGAATGCTGCTGGAACTTGTAATTGGAAGTCTATACTTTTACAATTTTATTGAGTCTAGGCTATTGTATGTTGAGTCGCACTGAGTACCTTAACCATAGACTTGATAACCAAAAAGCTCCACAAACAAAAAGCCAAACTGCCAAAGCCCAACAGCCCATGAGCATTCTGTCTCCAAGGAGGCAGAGTTCGGGCCGAACTCTGTCTCCTGTTTTCCAGGAGCTAATTTTTTGGGATTGCTCATTGCAAGTTGTCCAACGGCCATAATTTTTGAATTTTGGACAGATTTCTGGCCGAACTCTGCCTCCCAGATCTAGTATATATAGGCACCCTTTTCTCCCATTTCAAATCATCCAATCTTTTCTTCTCTTCTACTCTTATAGACTATACATCCTAAAGAGCCACACTCTTCTCATCTAAAAGCCACAAAACTTTCGAAGCCAACAAGGTGCTCGGTGCGAGTCAATTAGAAGTTTTGTGCAACAGTCTTGAAGAAATCACTTAGAAAATTCCAAGCTCGCCTCAGTGATCTTTCAAGAAGTTGGCGTGCTCTTCTGTGTAAAGGCACGTGGTTGTAAAGCTATTTCACAAATAGTGGATTTCAATCATGAGCTAGAGTTCTCCGGCCTGGACTAGTCCTCCACGAGGAAAACCAGATTAAAAATTATTATGTCTGTGTATGCTTTCTGATCTTAATTTAATTTCCGTAATTATACTCTGATTTATTATTTGCTAGTTGGGATAGAATAGAGTTGAATTTTTAATTGATCATTATTGTCACAAGTACTCTATTCACCTCCACCCCCTCTAGAATTGCCTATACGTACTTCAATGTGACCACATACTGCCTTGGGACTCATGACTCTGGGCGTATGCTTTGGAAAGCAGTGCTATTTTCTCCCAGTTTTGCCTTCTTTATTTGTGAGCCTCGTTGAGTTTGTCCAGAGCGTCGAACACTTCAATTCTTGGCATCATAGTGTTTTCCTTTGCCATGTTTCGAGTGTTGAATAAACCGTTGTTGGTTGCACAAGAGGGAAGTCGCTGGGCTAGTTGAGCCCGAAGTAGTATGCACCTTTTTCGTGTTAGGAGCCTCTGTAGCAGAGCTATGCGCCAACAAATGAGCTCCATACGCCTATATGGAAGGCCTATGCACCCATGTGACAAAGTTCTTCGGTTGCATATCTTCTATGACACTGGCAGGATATTTACCACGAGCCTTCGGAAGCCAAGTCTTACGAGACTTGTTTGGCTTCGCTGATTTTGAGGGAGTAGAGCCGTCCCTCGAAAGCATATCTTCGAACGCCTGCTGATCAAACTTCACGATCAACATCTTCTGAGTGCTCCCCACTTTATCGGTATCGGATTGCATCACCACCTTCTCGTCAGAAAAAATGGTAGTCCCTAACAGAGTCGCCATTTTTGTGGACACACACAAATATGAAGAAGAAATGCTATCTTTTATTATTGGCGCAAGACACCAAAAATCGAGTACGCCTGAGAGATCCTGTACTGAGGATCCCCGAGTACAAAAAGAATTCTGGGCAATGGGACGATGGAGATCGAGCGGCAGTTGCTCCTTTACTCCGTTGACACTCTGATTACAAAAGTAGGAGAAAACCTAAGAAAATTGCTAACTCTTGGCTCACTGGCAAGAAGGACTGCAATTTGGCTCTTTGAAATGCTCTCTGTTATGCATGTCTTTGTAGAGGGGGTCGCCCTCTATTTATAGTCGTTTTAGTACTGAAACGACTGTTATGAGCCCACAAGTGTAAACCCCCATAATTTATTCATGAATGTTTTTACACTTTTATTATTTTGTTATACATTTTTTTTCTTGATTATTTTTATTAACTTATGTATTATTAGTTACTAGTATAATTAATGTATGTGCATATTAAATATTGGTGTGTATGCCTATGCTATGCTATTAAATATAGTTTACATAAGAAATTGAATTTTAGACAGTTATTTATTTTTTTTAAATTTTTCTAGGCTCACTATTGCTTAAAAAGATTTGCTTATATATATATATATATATATATATATATATATATATATATATATATATATATATATATATATATATATATATATATATATATTTTAATATATATATATATATATATATATATATATATATATATATATATATTTTTTTTTTTTTTTTTTTTTTTTTTAAAAAAAAAAAAAAAAAAAAAAAAATATATATATATATATATATATATATATATATATATATATATATATATATATATATGAAGAAAAAATAGAGTTTGAGCACTGTAGCAATGCTACAGTACTCACATTAAACTCGACCCCTGGGCGCGGAGCAGAGACCCGAGGGTTTTGGTTTTGATTCAAATTCAAACTCCACAAATCCTTCATCAAATATGATCAAATTTCTTCCTAAAAATTCCAAATTTGATTCTCTTCCATATGCCCTAATGCAATCAAGAAATATAGTTTAAATTTGAAATAAATTCGTATCCTAAATAGGACATATAAGGACCGATGGGCTCGACTAGTAAACCCTAGCAAATTCTTTCTCAAATCTCATCCTCGACCCCAACCCTCAGATCCTCGAGCACCCCACCACCTGGAGAACCACCCTAAACGACTGCAGGTTGCCGCCGTCGACCGGACCGCCGTCGGAGCACCCATTTTCGACCGAAAACAGAGTCACCTCTGTCAAACCCGAACTCAGGTACCTACCTTTCACGACTCATAACTCCAAGTACGCTTGATCGTTTACCATCTATAAATTCTCGGTTAAAGCCAATATGAACCTCTCCAAACCCATTCAGGTAGAATCCTGTCAAACCCTTGCGATTGCCCGAAAAATTGGAGCAAAGTCGCCCCAATTCTGTTCGAGAAACAGGGTGTTGATGGCAGCCAAGGACCCAACTTGGAAGGCCGATATCGATGAAACCAGTGCATATTTTTTAAAACCAATTGAACACTGTTAAAGCCAATATAACCAAGATTAAAACGTAGATTTTAGTTTTACTTATTGATTACTATGCATGTCTATATCTGTGGTTGAAGTTAGGCAAAAAACTGTTTTAAAAACATTAAAAACTCTAGAAAAATTCTCGATACGGTGCGCACCCCGACAAACCGGGTGACTTGGTCGTGCACTATATGTATCAAAAGGCGCGTATGGATATTGCTGACGTGTGGGAACTAACGGAACTCGATTTCGTTGCGTGTGCACAATGAAATCAATGCGTATCCGTCAAGATACTCCCGTATCGACGTTTTACAAACTTGACCATAACTTCGTGCACGTTCGTCGGATCGACACGAAACTTATGCCAGCAGAATCGAATCAAAATTTTGGTCATGTATACCAAGTTTTGTCTGATTCTGAGAACATTGATCGGAACACCAAAATTGGCAGGCCTGCAACCCGATCCAATGGGTGATTTTGTGCACGGCTCATCAAAATCCAAAATTGGACATACCATTGGTTTCGCCTACTCAAACCGGATCCATAGACATATAGTTTGACGACTTTAGAGATCGTAGATACTGGCACACATTTCGGTACAAAGCGGGTCCAATGACGGACATCGTTTTGACCCAAAATTACAATTTTGCCCCTGTTCTGGAATTTGACTTTTGGGCAGGCATTTTCTATAGATATCTTTTACACCGAAAACATTTTTGATGTTTATTTCAACATTCGGAGTCATCTGTGAATTGTGAATTTTTGGTGTTGCCGCTTACGACTATTGGATTGCCTTTCTCGGACCACAGGCAAGTATACCTTGCCATAGATTCTAATTGTGCTCATTTATTTTCAGTATATTTTATTTTTGCATATTTCTTTCTCTTATTATTCATTTTGTTTATATTGTGCATCCAAGTTGCACTTGGGTGCAAGCGACTAGATTTAGTCATTTTCGTTATTTTATATTTTATTATGCATGTCGACCTAGTGTTAGACGACCACCTTATGAGCGTGGGATATTTTCATATCTCCTATGGCCTTGACACATGTGTATCATGAGATTAGTGAGTTCATATAGGATATGGGCCTGCGTTCTCGACTGGCCATCGATACGTATCGGTCCTGTGACGGATAGAAAGTAACTGCTATTAGTGTATCGAGTTAGAAGCCGTAGTAGTTTCCAACTAGACAGGCTGTGGATACATCTTGGACAGGAGCATCGGAAGAAGGGGACAGCTACTAGCTGTTTGCCATTAAATTCTTTGAATTGTAATTTCAATTACAAACAGAACAGTGTTACAATGTATGACTTAGATATAGTCCTAGGAGTGCACTTTTGTTTTTATCTGGGTCCTGTGTCGATGGAGCGAGTGGTAATGCATTGACTCCATTGACGATCTGATAACAGTTTTCGGTTCTCTGAAGGTCTGGGTTGCTCTGGATGTCGGAGCTTGCAGAGGAGAAGAAGACGTTAAGTGTCTCTTCTGATATCTGTGTATGTCTCTGTAACTCTGATGATCCGATTACGTCTGTCTTTGACTGTGTATGTCTGTATATGTCTCTGTATGTGGAAGAAGGAAATGATCCCTCTATTTATAGCTTGCAGGCTGGCTGCTCATGCACGCATATGTCGAATGCGCCTGGTCGTAGAAACGCCACGTGGCTGATGCTGGCGGGGGCGCATGGTTGATGCGCCCTGATTCGGGGATTGAATCCTTTCTGTTGCGCCTGTGGTGCTTCGGAAGAGCTGACAAGTGGCGACTGAGAGGATTCTTCGATTGCTGAGATCTTGGGAGGTTAGCAACCCTTTGTGGACTGAACTGAGTCAAAGGACATGTGGTGCATGTCCGTAGCTCAAAGATCTTGGATTTGGTGGAGAGTGATCTGACAGGATGCGCCTAGGATTAGGTGCATGAAAAGACTTTGGCTCGTAACCTTCAGGAGTCATGAACCAGTTCGGGCGCATGTGAATCTTCGGGCGCATGGCTGTGGAGGCGCATGCGAGTGGTTGATCGGCTACGTGGCTTGTAACCGTCAGAGAAAAGTAATGATGACACTGACGTTAGCGGCGCTTCATTTTCTGTAAAAGTTGTTGCTGCTCTATCATCGAGGCATGGCTGTTGTCGTATCAGACTTCAGCATTTAATGTTCTTGACGGATGATGGGCTTTTGATTAGGCGCATTGATCTGCATTCCACTAGGCGCATGAGGACGCATGGGCCACATCTTTATGAGGCGTTTGGTACTAGGTGCGTCTGTATGATGTGCGGTATCTGACCGGCACATCTGTTGTATGACGTATCTTTCATTGGTCCGACTGTTGAGTCCTTCGAGTGCATTAAATAGCCGTTTTAACTTGGCTGAATTCGATAGGTCAGGTTCATCACCATAAATGCAAATTCATTGCACGGGATTTGGAGAGCCCGCCACTTGGCGCATAGGTTTGATTTGCCCGGCCTATAAATAGCAGTCGGGAGAGAGTTTGCTTCTCGTTTTCTTCCGTCTTCCCGATTGGAGATGAATTTCTTTGTTCGAGTACATTCTGTTGTCAAGACGCTCCCGAGGGTTAAGATACGACGAGTTGTATTCGTACACACACTTGTGAAGGTGACTGTTACATCCAAAAATTGGGATCGCGGGCTCCTGACGCAGGCCAAAGGTGCCTGTTGCGTCCAAAGATTGGGATGCTCGAGTCCCGTCCCCGTTATACAGGAAGAGCCGCAGATCAAAATTGCGGTGCTCTTCTCTTCCTTGGGCTTTGGAGATCTCTTCCTTCCGCTAGAGTAGGGTTGATCGCCCACCCTTGTTCTGCTCAATAAATGCTTCATTGGCCGAAGCACTTGATCGGGTCGAAGTAGAGCGCATATGCTGAGACTTCATAATGTGCCAAACTGAGATGCTGAAGAGATGCGCTTGACTGAGATGCTGAAAAGATACGCCTGACTGAGATGCTGAAGAGATGCGCTTGACTAAGACGCTGAAGAGATGCGCCTGACGGAAGATGCGCCTGGCATAGGGCGCATGGCTGTAGTCGTAGGATCTTTTTTTCTGTAGAATTTCTCCTTTGTAAAGCCTTTCTTTAGACATGTAATAGACTTTTATATGAAATAAAAATCTTCTTTTGATGTCTATACTTTTGCTGTCCTTTGTTGTGCCAAGTACTTCGTTTGAGCTCCCTGGCGCATGTAGTGTTAAGCGCATAGGAATTCTGGCCTGTAGATGCGCTTGAAAATTCATGCTTCTGCAAGACCCCCTACAAAGTTTTCAAAACTTTTCGTCAAGTTTTGGAATACTTTGAATAAGAAACATGGTAGTGTCTTCAATGGGGCACATGACTGTTCGGGGCGCATGATTGCTTCGTGCATCTGTGCTGAGGCGCACGCTCCTCTCAGTTTTAAATGTAAATGATACCGCTTCGAAATAAACAAAAAGATCAATGATGATCTTTTTGGATTATTTGTAGTTATCATTTCGCAGAACCCCAAGCGGTGGCTGACGTCACTCTTCATCGGTTTCCTCATATAGTTGTCACGACCCGCATCCGCTTTTCGGATACGAGACGTGTCCAAGCCCAGCCTACGTCGCGGTATTGGCGGGTAGTATGCTGTCTAGCCCGCAATAAACAAAGTACTCATAAATACTAACTGCTCATTCACAACAACTAAATCAACTTTACAAAATATAGAAGTTTTATATTTGAAGAAGAATATAAGCTTTTACATTTGTAGAAAACAACCACACAACTAACTAGTCCTCTATGGTTTAGCCTTCGAGTCTCTATCTCCCCCTCGTATGGTCCATGTGCAAGAGTAGGCACGTCAACCTCATCTATAACAACGATCCAGTCAGGAAAGGAGCAGAGTACAACCATATTGTAATTAATGTTGTTAGTCCAAAATAAGTTAGAACAACGAGAAACGATGATGGCGAAGAGTATATAGAGAACTAGCAAGAGATGAAGTAGCAGGATATGAACTAGCAAGATATAAACTAGTAAGATATGATCTAGCAGGACAGGAACTAGATAAAGGAACAATAGAAACAACTATGTGTGTGTGAAATACCTTTTAATACGTGAACGACTGGGCTAATACGGCACATCATACGATGGCTATCATTCAGTAATTGGTACGGCTAACTCATACGTGGGTGTGTATGACTTAGCTATCATTCGGTAACGACAATTGGGTTTGTTCACGTATTTACCGAGTATTTCCCCTCCCGACTCTCTAACAATTAATAACGGTCAATGATACACTAAGAAGGATACGATAACTATCGTGTCACAATTGTGTGTCAATGGAATATCAAGCAATGACCCAACGGGATATCAAACGAGAAAACTATAGAGTAAACGTTATAATAAACTAAAACATAAATGCAATACTGTGTTTGCCTGAATCCTTGCACAAACCGTAGCCACAAGTAGAGGATGAGGGGATGCTGATCTAGAAGCTGTCAACCTATAACACATATCGTACCATGAACCGTGCACGAAAACTATAAATCAATTCTAATATTCTAGTTCTAAATAGTGGCTAGTTGGGTTACTAATCTAATAATAACTAATTCTGAAATAATTCACTTTAAAACCTAATTTAACCTAATAATAATCTGAATATAATCTAAACATGCAATTTTGGCCATCAAAAGTCGTGTTTCTCAATTCTGGAAACCATGGCACGCAAATCGAGACGTGCCATTGACTTTTTTGTCAAACGCTATGAACTCTAGATTTTGAAAGTGTACCTTGGTATATTTCAGTGCCAAGAGTGTGCTGGAATCGACCGTGCCAAAAAATCACGCTTTGGTCAAAAGATATCGCCGTTATGGCTAATCGTGACCAAAACGGGGATCAACCGATCAGTTCTGAGTTCACAAAATAAATAAAATGCTAGATGAATGAAATAATTTCTTGAAAAACTATATGTCGTATAGCTCTGTGTTAGCTTTCCAATACTTCAAACGGTCCGTGATTTCGATTTCTGGTTCTCCCGGAATCTCGAAAACACCAAAACGTGTTAAGTTTCGGACAACCGACACTCTACGAATTTTCCAGAAATTTAGATTTTAAAATTACAAAAATAAATTAGATATTCAGAAACTATACCTCAATATGCTTCCAATAAAAAAAACGGCACAAGAAAATGAGGTCCGAGTTGACGGCAATCGCCTCGGGAATTCGGGGAATCACCAGGATCAAACTCCAAAAGGAGGAGGCTATAATTAATTAGGGTTTGTGAATATACAATGCATATATTTAGGAGAGAGAGGCGGTTACTGTAGCAGCGCCGACAGGTGGCCCCCCCGGGTTGAATTATTGGGTAATTAATTATTTAATTCAGAAAATCATTTAAAAATTATTTTAAGTCTAAATAAATCAAAATAAATTGCAGAAAAATCCAGAAAAATTCTAGAAAATTATAGAAAATATTTCTAAGTGTCTAGAATCATGTGATCTCACAGTAAATTTCCAAAGCCTATAAAATATTATTTCTATAGGTTTTAATTATATAAAAATTCCCAAAAATTCTAAAAATCCAAAAAAATTCTAAAATATTCTAGAAAATATTTTTAGTCATTTAGAGCCCAAATAAAAATATTTGGTCCTGAAATACCCCCGTATGACCTTACAGTAAATCCTGAAAGTCCTAAAAATAATAAAACCTTAAATATTAAATACCTACAAATATCCAAAAATTGTAGAAAAATATAAAATAACTAAATATTAAATATATAAGCTATCTAGAGGTCATATGACCTTAATATGATCATAGGCCACCTACAAGCTTTAGCATGACACACAATGGCCATAAAATTAATCATAAACAAATAAAATTAAAAAATTAAAAAATTTAAGAAGTGGGCTTACAAATCTACCCACCTTAGAAAAATTTCGTCCTCGAAATTTCAAAAGATGCAAATAGGCACAACCAAGAATATCATCAAAATATGACATGACCAATCGATATGAATAAGTACGACAAAAAATATAATCAAAAAATAATGTGATGAATGATCGAAATTGATCAAGCATATATAAAAAAATATAAATACGTTTTAGAAATATAGTGAAAGGAAATCAAAATAGGTTTAAAATATGATGATTCAAAAATAGAAAAATATGAAATAAATAAAGAACTACTAGTTGTAGAGAATGTGGCAACAAAAATAGGACATCAAATAAATTTTAAAGAAAAAAAATTTTAATAGTCGTATGCCAATAAAAGATATAGTCGCTTTGATATTCGAGAATCATAAGTATATCCGAAGTCATTTAACCGAGAATCCATGCCTCGCTAGTGTACATCTGGCTGCCGTGAAACCTTAGTTTCATGACTCAAGTATAATATGTTATCGAACACTTTATCAACTCTACCCAATATTGACATAATAAATCAAAAGATCAATAATATAACTATGATATAGTTATAGTAATATTCGACAACCTACGCATACTTAAAATTATTTTAACTTAGGGGTCATGCCACGCCAGCGCGCTGCTGACTGCAGTGAGCCCGTAGTCTCCATAATTCAAATAAATGGGGACAGTGCACATCTGCCTTACCATTGTATGTCACCAAAAATTATTTTAACTATATCCATAAGAATTTCAAAGAACTTCAATAAATTCAATTAAGTCGATCATGATAAAAAAATATAAGTATTTGTCCTTGAGTAAAAGTATCAGTTTTGAAAACAAAACGATCACAAAATGAACGAAGACAATTTGAATTAATATATAGATAATTGAACCAAGATTAGGAATTAAAAATAAAATGATTGCAAAATAGTTTTAAAAATAAATCGAGGTTTAGAGAAGGCAGGAGATAAAATAGCATAAAAATGATCAAAATTAGGAATTGAATTCTATGAAGGCCAAACTTAAACGTATATTCTACCCACCTTGGATCCTACCAATATGTCAAAATAAAATAACATATTCTCTTAGAAAAATTCTTTGATTTATCCATGCCTAGACTTCAATAAATCTTTGGCTAAATCACGTGGCCTATTTAATAATCTTAACTATCCAAGGGTCAAATTGAATAAGGGACTCCTAGTCCTATTCATTCTCATAAAATCAAATCAATCCTAATTGTGAATGAGCATCCTAGTCGCAGGCTTGCAGTAGTACGACTAACTTAAGTACTACCACAAGTTCGTAATCTTTTACGAAAATAGACCTGCATGGGCCACCATACAAACTTGTCACGACCCGCACCCGCTTTTCGGATACGAGACGTGTCCAAGCCCAGCCTACGCCGCGGTATTGGCGGTAGTATGCTGTCTAGCCCGCAATAAACAAAGTGCTCATAAATACTAACTGCTCATTCACGACAACTAAATCAACTTTACAAAATATAGAAGTTTTACATTTGAAGAAGAATATAAGCTTTTACATTTGCAGAAAACTACCACACAACTAACTAGTCCTCTATGGTTTAGCCTTCGAGTCTCTATCTCCCCCTCGTATGGTCCATGTGCAAGAGTAGGCACGTCAACCTCACCTATAACAATGATCCAGTCAGGAAAGGAGCAGAGTACAACCATATTGCAATTAATGTTGTTAGTCCAAAATAAGTTAGAACAACGATAAACGATGATGGCAAAGAGTATATAGAGAACTAGCAAGAGATGAAGTAGCAGGATATAAACTAGCAAGATTTAAACTAGTAAGATATGATCTAGCAGGACAGGAACTAGATAAAGGAACAATGGAAACAGCTATGTGTGTGTGAAATACTTTTTAATACGTGAACGGCTGGGCTAATAAGGCACATCATCGATGGCTATCATTCAGTAATTGGTACGGCTAACTCATACGTGGGTGTGTATGACATAGCTATCATTCGGTAACGGCAATTGGATTTGTTCGTGTCACGATCCGCACCCACTGTGAGGGTACGAGAACGTAACAACGCCCAGCCTACGCCACAGTGTCGGCGGTAGAGCGCTGTCCTAGGTCAACATACATCTAACAATATATATATGAACAGTTTATACTCCCCGAATGGGGATGACATAACAGTAAAACTCAGTCACAACTAAGAAAGAGATAGCACGAAATGAAATAGAACTCAAGGAAGTAAATAGATAAAATAGCAGTAGCCTAAGATAATCCCAGCAATATCCAATAGTACAAGGTCTCAGATGAAAGAATATATACAACTCATAACTCCAAATAAAGTATAACTAAGACATGTCTCAAGACTGCATAAAGTAAGATAAGCCTAACTAGTCTAGTCTAGGCAATCGGGATGATCTCCTAAGCTAGAGCTGGGTCCTCCTGAGGGTCCAGCTCGCAGGTGTCATCTAAGGCTGCCCCGTAGTAAGTGTCCAGGCAAGCCTCCTCCTCGTCCTCTGTAATATTTTCAACAGGTCCAGTCAGGACAGGAGCGAGTACAGTACATCTCAACAGATCATAGCAGGTTAGAAGATATAATCATGCAGTAAAGTAAGATATAAGTACTGAAAGAAGTGCAGTATGTAAACAGAGAGAGAAAGCTGTAAGAGAAATATCTAGTATAAATAGAGAACTATCATGTGACTAGTGAGTCAGAGTACAATATAGATATGTAAATGGCATAGGAGACTCTGATAAGATACTACTGGTGTATTATTCACATGTCCATTTCTACTCCCCCGTACCCCCAATCAATACACAAGGATCTAGCCAGGTTATGTTATATGATGCTATATAACAGCCTCCGAAGGGTAGTAGACCCCGAAGGTGATAGACCCCGAAGGTGATAGACCCCGAAGGTGATACATAGTAGTCCCATAAATAGGATAAGGATTCTAGGAAGACTCTACGATCATAAGAGTATATGTCGTAAGTGATCAAAGAACCAATGAAGCATAGTGATACACCATGTAAGTAAAATACACAGAATATGTAGTACCCGATGCTCCCTAAGGATAACATCTCAAGAAGGGATCCATATAGTACCAATTCGTGTGACCAACGTGACAGTACAAGTAAAGTAATCTACTGCAGGAATTAATTCTAAGCAGGATATAAAATGATCAGAGAATGTACTCGCTTGTATCTGAGTGTCCAATATGAAACGTACTATCCAAGGAGTGGTGTCTGGCTCCTAATTAGAATAACACAAGTCACAACAAGTCCAGAATAGAAAAATAGAGTCCTACTATGCATTCTACATGATTCTAGGTCAATCTAGGCCAAAGTCAACTCTTGGTCAACTCTGGTCAACCCTAGAAGTCAAACTAAGTCAACCAAGTCTAATCAAGTCTATACTCAACTAACTAGGTCTAACAAGTCTGTACTAACCTACCTTAGCCCAATCAAGCCTAGTTAGCACTCTACATATACACAAAGTCAACCCAATGATCTATGCCCCCTACCTAATACAATACATGTCTATGTGATGGTCATACATCAATAGATTATCACAATCCACATACCCACAATACCTTCATAACTTATATATTAACAATACTTTACATTATATTATATAGATACATATATTTATAATATATGTCTACATACTAGACATATAGCCTACACAAGTAAAGACTAGGAATATAGAGAGAATGAGAGAGAGTGCTTGTGTGTGTGTGAAACAGTGACTATGTATATGTGCAGGAAAACACAAACAGTTAAAGGAAAAAAGGGCAGTGTGTGTATGATGCAGTGAGAGATGCAAATCAGTGTGAAAAACAGTGTCAAACAAATAGGAAACTGGAACTCGGGTACTACATATCCCATTCTCAGGTTTTGCAAATACAGGAACATTGAAAGCAAGTATTGGCAGCTATAAGGAAAAATAATATTGAATAGAAGGGGAGAATCATTGAAGGGGAAAAAGAAATTTAACCCAAATCAATCCACATAAATTTCAGTTAACAAGAACTTCAAAACTCTAGATGGAACTCAATTCTTCATTCTCAACTATTTCCAGATTTCCAGTCTATGGTTCAAAACTTAGCTTAACAACAACCCAGGTTTGTTATCAATTGAACAACAACTTAAAGAAAGGAAGAAAGGAATCAGTTCATAATAGACTCAATTTTCCAGGTTTGCATAACAGCAATCTACATTAAAACAGTAGCTGTTTTACAAAGATTTAACCCAATGTTCATGAATAACACAAGGAGTTTAGTTCTAAATAGTTCACTTAAACTCAGGTTCAGCCATAAACAATTTGTTAACACCTAAATCTAAACAGTGACAGTAACATGTCCCTTGATGATCATTAAATCTGGAACTATCACAACAGTATAATACATTGGACTTAAAATCAAGGTAATAGTCCAAAAACCCACAGAGTATTTGCCCCCGAGTAGCAGGGAATCCCTGTAGCACGTGCGCAAGCGTGTGCACGCGCGTGTCCAAGCCATAAATCTGACACGAAACGAAACTGACACAAACATACAAGAACAGAAAAAAAATAAACAAGATCTAAACTAACATTTCTATTTAAAAATATTTAACAAACAAGATCGAAATGCCCTTTGAGGCATTTCGACAAACAGTCTACACTAGTCCTGATACGTGTCCAGAACGGACACGAAACCCACGACACCCGACACAAATCCTATCCAGAATCTTAGAGGACCCTTAGGGCTTCCTATTGGTGAAGACAAAATGAAAATCCATGAAGAAATGGGAAAGTTACCTATTGATGAACAATGGGTGAAAAATCCCCAAATGGAATGATTTCCACAACCACCCAAATCCCACAAATTGTTGTTTCCCTGCAAACAATCAATACCAACATTAAGAATATTGATATTAGGATCTAATGCAACTAGTTTGAGGGAAAAAGGACCTAAAATAGATTTATTATGAATTTCTAAAGATGGGAGCTCACCTCTTTCTTCTTGAAATAGATTCCTATGGAAAGGAGGCTAGCCCTAGAAATTAGGAGGGATTTTATAGTGGGGGAATCCCTAGGTTGGCTGGACAAAATATTTGGGTTGCTAATTTGGGCTTTGGGCCAAGTCACAAAGGCTATGGCTAAGTTGTTTATTAAATGGTTAGAACCATAAGTTATGACTTATGAAGTTTTAAGCCATATTAGCCTAAACAACTCCAAATCACTCCTAACTAGTTCCAATGACTTAAACCTCATTAAATTAGGTCAAACCAAGGTTACTTAACCTAACTAAGTGGCCATAACCTAGATTAGTCACTAGGTTAGTCTTCTAGTCAACACAAGTCAAAGTCAACTATAGGCCCAAATTCAATTATCCTAAAAATTACCAAAAATCATATTAATTCTAATAAATCATAATAATACATAATAATTCCAAAAATTCCCAAAATTTGAAAAATGACCAAAGTACCCCCAAGCTAGAAAGGTGGTAGTGACAAATCTACCCTCCTTAAAATAATTTCGTCCTCGAAATTAAAGGCGAAACTAAACTGCTGAGAAGGATAGAAAAGTATACCTCAAGGTCCAAAAAGATAGGGGTAGCGCTCGCGCATCTCATCCTTCCGCTCCCAGATAGACTCTCTTGGAGAATGATGCCTCCATGCGACGCGTACCAAAGGTATCACCTGGTTCCTCAGAACCTTCTCCCGTCGATCCAGAATCTTCACTGGCTGCTCTGGATAGCTGAGAGAAGGCCCAACCTCTATCTCTGAATGATCGAGCACATGGCTAGGGTCAGCCACGTACCGTCTCAACTGTGATACATAAAATACGTTGTGGACACCCACAAGTGCAGGCGGCAAGTCTAGCCTGTAAGCCACGTCACCGACTCTCCCGCTGATAACGAAAGGGCCGATGAAGCGCGGGCTAAGCTTTCCGCCTCCACCAAAATGTATCGTACCACGAGTCGGAGATATCCTCAAAAAGACCTGGTCTCCGACCTAATCACAAGCAAGGTATCAATTAATTATAATAAACAAACACGATCAAAAATTACAAACAACAACCTAAATCTAATCCTACTCTACTCCGTACCTCAAACTCCAAGGGCCTCCGGTGGCTATCGGCCCAGTGTCGATGTCTATCCTGTGCCACGCAAAGTCTGTCCCTGATGAGCTTCACCTTCTCGGCCGCATCAACAACCATCTCTGGCCCCAGTAAAGCTCGCTCACCAACATCATCCCAGGATAAGGGTGTACGGCACCTACACCCGTACAGAGCCTCGAAAGGTGACATCTCAATGCTGGCCTGGAAACTATTGTTGTAGGCAAACTCCACCAAATAAAGATGATCCTCCCAGGAACCTCCAAAGTCCAAGACGCACGTCCATAGCATATCCTCAAGGGTCTGAATAGTCCGCTCTGACTGTCCGTCCGTCTGGGGTGGTATGCAGTACTAAACTTGAGCTGAGTGCCCAAGCTGGTCTGTAGACTCCTCCAGAAATGGAAAGTAAAATGGCTATCCCGATCTGAGACGATGCTGACCGGAACTCCGTGGATCCTGACTATCTGCCGCATATACATCTCCGCCAGCCTCTCTTAGACGTACCCACCTTGAATGGCAAGAAGTAGGCCAATTTGGTCAACCTGTCAACGATGACCCAAATCGCGTCTTTTCCTCCTGGTGTACGCAGCAATCCTGAAACGAAGTCCATCGTGATATGCTCCCATTTTTACTCGGGAATGGGCAGCGGCAGCAACAATCCACCGGGCCTCTGTCTCTCTGCCTTGACCTGCTGGCAGACCAAACACCTAGCCTCGAAGCGAGCCACCTCCCGCTTCATTTTTGACCACCAAACATGCTCCCGCAGATCTCGGTACATCTTGTTGGCACCCGAGTATATAGAGTACTAAGATCTGTGGGCCTCCTGCATAACCTGCTCCCTGAGATCTCCACTGGGCATACATAATCTGGAACCGTGCCTCAAGGCACCATCCTCTACAAGAGAAAACTCGCCCTCCAGCAAACCTGCTCGAACCTGCTCCTGGAGACACCGTAGAGCAACGTCCTCAAACTATGCCGACTTGATCCTCTCCACCAAGTCTGACTGAATCTGCATCCCCCATAGCTGCATCTGTACTCCCGGCACGATCACCTCAATCCCAAGGCTCTCCAAGTCGGCAAGCAAATGTCGATCCATGGTCAAACACATGGCTGTCGGATACCTACTCAAGGCATCTACAACCACATTGGCCTTCCCTGGATGATACTGCAGTGCAATATCGAAGTCCTTCATCAACTCCAACCATCTGTGCTGCCTCATGTTCAACTCCTTCTGAGTGAACACATACTTTAAACTCTTGTGATCTGTGAAGATCTGCACCCTCTCATCATACATATAATGCTTCCACAGCTTCAGAGCAAATATCACTGCTGCTAGCTCCAGGTCGTGGGTAGGGTAGTTCTTCTCATGGGGACGTAACTACCTGGAAGCATAGGCAATTACCTTCTCGTGCTGCTGCAACACATAACCCAGCCCCTTTCCTGAAGCATCACTGTAAATAGTAAAACCACCCGATCCTGAAGGCAATGTCAAAATCGGAGTTGTCGTAAGCCGCTTCTTCAACTCATCAAAAGCTGTCTGACACTCCTCTGACCAAACATACTCAGCATCCTTCCAGGTCAACCGTGTCAACGGCTCTGCAATCCGGGAGAAATCCTGCACGAATCTCCGATAATACCCTGCCAGCCCCAGGAAACTCCTGATCTCTGCAACTGAAGTCGACGCTGCCCATGCCTCAACTGCTATAATCTTCTTGGGGTCAACTGAGATACCATCTCCAGTCACCACATGCCCCAAGAAGTCCACCCGATCCAAGAAGAACTCACACTTGGAGAGCTTCCCGTAAAGCTGCTCCTTCCTGAGAGTCTCCAGCACGATCCTCAAATGCTCCTTATGTTCCTCCTCAGTCTTGGAATAAATCAAGATATCATCAATAAACACCACCACAAACTGATCCAGATACTGGTGGAACACCTTGTTCATAAGGTTCATAAACACCGCTGGTCCATTGGTTAGCCCAAACGGCATAACCAAAAACTCGAACTGTCCATACCGCGTCCTAAAAGCGGTCTTGGAAATATCTTCCCCCTTCACCTTCACCTGGTGATATCCCGACCTCGGATCAATCTTAAAAAATACTCGAGCTCTGCTCAACTGGTCAAACAGATCGTCGATCCGCGGCAGTGGGTATTTGTTCTTGATCGTGAGGTTGTTGAGTGCCCTATAGTCAATACACATGCGTACTGACCCATCCTTCTTCGGCACGAATAACACTGGTGCTCCCAATGGCGACGAACTCGAGCAGATGAAGCCCTTGTCCTGTAGCTCATCCACCTGCTTCTTCAGCTCAACCAGCTCGCAGTTGTTCACCCGATAGACATGCTGAGAGATGGGTTCCGCTCATGGAACCAAGTCTATCGAGAACTCTATGTCCCTGTCTCGTGGCAATCCCGAAAACTCCTCTGGGAAAACATCCATATAATTTGCTATCAAGGGGTATGGAATCGTCTGCTCCTCGACCGAGACTCCACAGAAGACTCCGCTGCTCTGCTCTGCCTGACGTCTGGAGTACTCGAACTCTGGCTCCCCCGGCGCTCTGAAGAGAACTCTACCCCATCTGCAATCAATCCTGGCATGGTGCCTGCTCAACCAATCCATGCCTAGTACTATATCGTAGTTCGGCAATGGCATTACGAGCAGGCTCACCTCCAACTCATAGCCTCCCAAAACTACTCTCCGACCCTTACAAACATCACTCACGAGGATAATACCACCCCTGATCGTGATCTTGTAAGTCCTAGGCAACGATTCAGCTATGATACCGTGTCTAGTCACAAAAGATACTGATACGAAGCTATGCGAAGTACCGGAATCGAATAAGGCAAATGCTGGACTGGAGTCAAGAAGAATCGAACCTGCAATCAGATCTCCAGTCACCTCTGCCTCTCTAGCTGCCATGGTGAAAGCTCGCCCCTGTTGGCCTCCCCTGGCCTGCTGCTGGTGCTGGATAAACCTCTGCTGCTGCATCGACAGGGCTGGTCCCCGCTGCTGGCCCACTGGAGCTCTGGCTCCTCCTCCTCCCAAAGCTGCCCGTACTATACGGCACTCCCTCATCTGGGGGTCTGCTGAACCACACAATAGGCACAGGCCTAGCCTCTTCATGCACTCACTGGCAACATGCCCAGACCTCCTACAGTATCCACAAGTGGTAACCTGCCTCTGGCCCTGCTGGTGCTGTCTCGGCTGCTGCTGCTAGACTGGCCTCTGCTGGATCGGCTGCAGCTGAAACTGCCTCAGCTGCTGATGCTGAAAGTGGGGCCTCTTGGCCTGTCCCCCGCTGCTACTGCCTCCAACTGGGTCTCTCTCCCTCTTGAGCCTAAGCTCAAGATCATCCTCTGCTAGCAAGGCTCCCGTCAAGATCTCCTCAAATATAGCATCTCTGCTGCCCTTGGTCAGGGACTTGACCTCCTTGACCAGACCCTTCCGGAACCTCTGGGCCTTCGCCGTCTCGGTCAAGCCCTCCACGAACCTGCCGAGACGACCAAACTCTCCAGCATACTCCTCTACTGAGAGGCTCCCCTGGACCAAGCTCTCAAACTGCGACTCTAAGGCTCTGACTGCTGAATTTGGAAAGAACTTCTTCTTGAAGAAGCCCCTGAACTGCTCCTAAGTCTGCCCCGGTACCCCCACCCTGGGGTCTGACTGATACCAGGTGCAAGCAAGATCTCGCATCCGGCTAGCTGCGGCCTCGATCTGAAGGTCTGCTGGAATCCTGGCCAAGCGGAAGATCTCCTCTATATGCTCGATCCACTCATCGGCATATAGGATCCCCTCTGTCCCCAGAAAGTCTCTGGGGTTCATCTTCTGAAACTGTTCGATCCTCGGTATCCTCGGTTGTTGCACCACTGGTCGAGCTGCGACTGTCGCGACGGCCAACTCCATACCTCTGTCTTGCCGAGCCTGCTGTCGGTCCATGAACTGCTGGAAATATGCGAACATCTGAGATGTGTCCACATGTCCTGGAGGCGGTAGCGGCTGGAAAGGATCTTCTGGAATGACCGGGTCCTGTCTCCCAGTCGGTGGATGCATACCCCCTGTTGCGGCTGCCGAGGTCTCAACACGAGCTGAGGTGGCAGGAGCTGCAGTCCCCTGGCCTCGCCGTACTGGCTGAGAGGTAGCAGTCCCCTCTATAGCATCCTCATGAATGGCACACTGCGATCTAGTCTCTACCATCCTGAAGATAGACAAACAAGAGTATCAATTTCTGCGAAAGAAGCGAAATAACAAAGGCGAACAATCATAATTCAAAGGATCAGCTGACAAAGGATTTAGATGGCAATAAAAGAAATTTTCCTAAAATGATTGAGTATCTTAAAATTAATGTCCTATATCCTATTGCAGGCTGCAGTAATACTCTAGTTCGAGTACCACTACACTTCTAGTCTAGACCTGCATGGGCTACCACTAAAAACGTGTCACGACCCGCACCCATTGTGAGGGTACGAGAACGTAACAACGCCTAGCCTACGCCGCAGTGTCGGCGGTAGAGCGCTGTCCTAGGTCAACATACATCTCATAATATATATATAAACAGTTTATACTCCCCGAATGGGGGTGACATAACAGTAAAACTCAATCACAACTAAGGAAGAGATAGCACGAAATGAAATATAACTCAAGGCAGTAAATAGATAAAATAGCAGTAGTCTAAGATAATCCCAGCAATATCCAACAGTACAAGGTCTCAGATGAAAGAATATATACAACTCATAACTCCAAATAAAGTATAACTAAGACATGTCTCAAGACTGCATAAAGTAAGATAAGCCTAACTAGTCTAGTCTAGGCAATCGGGGTGATCTCCTCAGCTAGAGCTGGGTCCTCCTGAGGGCCCAGCTCGCAGGTGTCATCTAAGGCTGTCCCGTAGTAAGTGTCCAGGCAAGCCTCCTCCTCGTCCTCTGCAATATTTTCAACAGGTCAAGTCAGGACAGGAGCGAGTACAGTACATCTCAACAGATCATAGCAGGTTAGAAGATATAATCATGCAATAAAATAAGATACAAGTACTGAAAGAAGTACAGTATGTAAACAGAGAGAGAAAGCTGTAAGAGAAATATCTACTATAAATAGAGAACTATCATGTGACTAGTGAGTCAGAGTACAATATAGACATGTAAATGGCATAGGAGATTCTGATAAGACACTAATGAATGATTCTGATAAGATACTACTGGTGTATTATTCACATGTCCAATTCTACTCCCCCGTACCCCCAATCAATACACAAGGATCTAGCCAGGTTATGTTATATGATGCTATGTAACAGCCCCCGAAGGGTAGTAGACCCCGAAGGTGATAGACCCCGAAGGTGATAGACCCCGAAGGTGATACATAGTAGTCCCATAAATTGGATAAGGATTCTAGGAAGACTCTACGATCATAAGAGTATATGTCGTAAGTGATCAAAGAACCAATAAAGCATAGTGTTATGCCATGTAAGTGAAATACACAGAACATGTAGTACCCGATGCTCTCTAAGGATAACATCTCAAGAAGGGATCCATATAGTACCAATCCGTGTGACCAACGTGACAGTACAAGTAAAGTAATCTACTGCAAAAATTAATTTTAAGCAGGATATAAAATGATCAGAGAATGTACTCGCCTGTATCTGAGTGTCCAATATGAAACGTACTGTCCAAGGAGTGGTGTCTGGCTCCTAATCAGAACAGCACAAGTCACAACAAGTCCATAATAGTAAAATGGAGTCCTACTATGCATTCTACATGATTCTAGGTCAATCTAGGCTAAAGTCAACTCTTGGTCAACTCTGGTCAACCCTAGAAGTCAAACTAGGTCAACCAAGTCTAATCAAGTCTATACTCAACTAACTAGGTCTAACAAGTCTGTACTAACCTACCTTAGCCCAATCAGGCCTAGTTAGCACTCTACACATACACAAAGTCAACCCAATGATCTATGCCCCCTACCTAATACAATACATGTCTATGTGATGGTCATACATCAATAGATTATCACAATCCACATACCCACAATACCTTTATAACTTATATATTAACCACACTTTACATTATATTATATTGATACATACATTTATAATATATGTCTACATACTAGACATATAGCCTACACATGTAAAGACTAGGAATATAGAGAGAATGAGAGAGAGAGTGCTTGTGTGTGTGTGAAACAGTGACTATGTATATGTGCAGGAAAACACAAACAGTGAAAGAAAAAAAGGGCAGTGTGTGTATGATGCAGTGAGAGATTCAAATCAGTGTGAAAAACAGTGTCAAACAAATAGAAAACTGGAACTCAGGTACTGCATATCCCATTCTCAGGTTTTGCAAATACAGGAACATTGAAAGCAAGTGTTGGCAGTTATAAGGAAAAACAATGTTGAATAGAAGGTGAGAATCATTGAAGGGGAAAAAGGAATTTAACCCAAATCAATACACATAAATTTCAGTTAACAAGAACTTCAAAACTCTAGATGGAACTCAATTCTTCATTCTCAACCATTTCCAGATTTCCAGTCTATGGTTCAAAACTTAGCTTAACAACAACCCAGGTTTGTCATCAATTGAACAACAACTTAAAGAAAGGAAGAAAGGAATCAGTTCATAATAGACTCAATTTTCCAGGTTTGCATAACAGCAATCTATATTAAAACAGTGGCTGTTTTACAAAGATTTAACCCAATGTTCATGATTAACACAAGGAGTTTAGTTCTAAATAGTTCACTTAAACTCAGGTTCAGCCATAAACAATTTGTTAACACATAAATCTAAACAGTGACAGTAACATGTCCCTTGATGATCATTAAATCTGGAACTATCACAACAGTATAATACATTGGACTTAAAATCAAGGTAACAGTCCAAAAACCCATCAATTCGAACCCAATTTTTTAACCATAGCAAGAAACATATAGGTAAAACATATTTAGAATCTAACTCAGTATTTAACATTATTACAAAGGTTAGAATCATCAGATAAAATCAGTTTAGAAAACTGGAATGAATGGTTAACAGGACAATAGTATCGGTTAACACATTTGAGCCCAACTCATAGTCCAAATTCTAATATATGGATCCAAAACCTATTCCAACAAGTAGATTAACTTATCATGAGCTAACAATCATGTGAGACTCATTAGACAGTTGAAAACATTTAATTAAAAGGATAAAAATGGATTTGACAGTTGAAGAAAACTGAACAAGTATCAGTGCATCATGATTTCTACAGTTTTAAACCAATTCGAGCCAAAATCTCACATTAAACCCAAACAATTAGTAACCCTATAATAACAGAGATTAAACATGGTATTTAGAATCTAATTAATCATTAAGACATCATTTAAAAACATTTAAAAATGATTAAACATCAGGATACAATTTACAAGACAGTGTACAGTGAGCTATTCCCCATACACGTGTGCACGCGTGTCGTGCACACGACACATCACATGTTAGGCTATGTGCTCCTGTCCCCACATAGTATAGGTCTAGGTGTCCATGTCTAGGTGTCTGCACAGTGTCTCCGTGTTGCCGTGTCTGACTTACACACGCGTATCAGTGGCCGATCACACGACTGTACAGTCTGTATGAAAATCCAGTGCAGTGTCTCGTGCTCCCACGACACGACACGAGAGGTCATGCCACTTGGGGAGTGTCGTGACAGACACTGCCCCAACTTGTGTGTCAAAAATCTTGTGTCCAAGTGTCGTGTCCACAGAGTATTTGCCCCGAGTAGCAGGGAATCCCTGTAGCACGTGCGCGAGCGTGTGCACGCACGTGTCCAAGCCATAAATCCGATACGAAATGACACTGACACAAACATACAAGAACAGAAAAAATAAACAAGATCTAAACTAATATTTCTATTTAAAAATATTGAACAAACAAGATCGAAATGCCCTTTGAGGCATTTCGACAAACAGTCTACACTAGCCCTGATACGTGTCCAAATGGACACGAAACCCATGACACCCGACATAAATCCTATCCAAAATCTTAGGGGACCCTTAGGGCTTCCTATTGGTGAAGACAAAATGAAAATCCATGGAGAAATGGGAAAGTTACCTATTGATGAACAATGGATGAAAAATCCCCAAATGGAATGATTTCCACAACCACCCAAATCTCACAAATTGTTGTTTCCCTGCAAACAATCAATACCAACAGCAAGAATATTGATATTAGGATCTAATGCAACTAGTTTGAGGGAAAAAGGACCTAAAATAGATTTATTATGAATTTCTAAAGATGGGAGCTCACCTCTTTCTTCTTGAAATAGATTCCTATGGAAAGGAGGCTAGTCCTAGAAATTAGGAGGGATTTTATAGTGGGAGAATCCCTAGGTTGGCTGGACAAAATGTTTGGGTTGCTAATTTGGGCTTTGGGCCAAGTCACAATGGCTACGGCTAAGTTGTTTATTAAATGGTTAGAACCATAAATCATGACTTATGAAGTTTTAAGCCATATTAGCCTAAACAACTCCAAATCACTCCTAACTAGTTCCAATGACTTAAACCTCATTAAATTAGGTCAAACCAAGGTTACTTAACCTAACTAAGTGGCCGTAACCTAGATTAGTCACTAGGTTAGTCTTCTAGTCAACACAAGTCAAAGTCAACTATAGGCCCAAATTCAATTATCCTAAAATTCACTAAAAATCACCAAAAATCATATTAATTCTAATACATAATAATTCCAAAAATTCCCAAAATTAGAAAAATGACCAAAATACCCCCAAGCTAGAAAGATGGTAGTGACAGTTCACGTATTTACCGAGTATTTCCCCTCCTGACTCTCTAACAATCAATAACAGTCAATGATACACTAAGAAGGATACGATAACTACCGTGTCACAATTGTGTCTCAATGGAATATCAAGCAATGACTCAACGGGATATCAAACGAGAAAACTATAGAGTAAACGTTATAACAAACTAAAACATAAATGCAATACTGTACTTGCCTGAATCCTTGCATAAACCATAGCCACAAGTAGAGGATGAGGGGATACTGATCTAGAAGCTGTGAACCTATAGCACATATCGTACCATGAACCGTGCACGAAAACCATAAATCAATTCTAATATTCTAGTTCTAAATAGTGGCTAGTTGGGTTAATAATCTAATAATATAATTATAAAATAATTCACTTTAAAACCTAATTTAACCTAATAATAATCTGAATATAATCTAAACATGCAAGTTTGGCCATCAAAAATCGTGTTTTTCAATTTTGGAAACCATGGCACGCAAATCGAGACGTGCCATTGACTTTTTAGTCAAATGCTATGAACTCTAGATTTTGAAAGTGCACCTTGGTAGATTTCAGCGCCAAGAGTATGCTGGAATCGACCGTGCCACAAAATCATGCTTTGGTCAAAAGATATCGCCGTTATGGCTAATCGTGACCAAAACGGTGATCAACCGATCAGTTCTGAGTTCACAGAATAAATAAAATGATAGATGAATGAAATAATTTCTGAAAAAAATATATGTCGTAGAGCTCTGTGTTAGCTTTCGGAAACTTTAAACAATTCATGATTTCAATTTCTGGTTCTTCCGGAATCTCGAAAACACCAAAACGTGTCAAGTTTCGGACAACCGACACTCCACGAATTTTCCAGAAATTTAGGTTTAGAAATTATGAAAATAAATTAGATATTCAGAAAGTATACCTCGATACACTTCTAAAAAAAAAACTACACGCGAAATGAGGTCCGAGTTGACGGCAATCGCCTCGGGAATTCGGGGAATCACCAGGATCAAACTCCAAAAGGAGGAGGTTATAATTAATTAGAGTTTGTGAATATACAATGCATATATATAGGAGAGAGAGAGGCGGTTACTGTAGCAGTGCCGACAGGTGGCCCCCCCGGGTTGAATTATTGGTAATTAATTATTTAATTCAGAAAATCATTTAAAAATCATTTTAAGTCCAAATAAATCAAAATAAATTGCAAAAAAATCCAGAAAATTCTTGAAAATTATAAAAAATATTTCTAAGTTTCTAGAATCTAAATAAAATATTTTTAACACAAAATATCATTATGTGACCTCACAGTAAATTTCCAAATCCTATAAAATATTATTTCTATAGGTTTTAATTATATAAAAATTCCCAAAAATTTTAAAAAACTAGAAAAATTCTAAAATATTCTAGAAAATATTTTTAGTCATTTAGAGCCCAAATAAAAATATTTGGTCCCGAAATACCCCCGTATGACCTTACAGTAAATCTTGAAAGTCCTAAAAAATAATAAAACCTTAAATATTAAATACCTACAAATATCCAAAAATTGTAGAAAAAAATAAAATAACTAAATATTAAATATATAAGCTATGTAGAGGTCGTATGACCTTAATATGATCATAGGCCACCTACAAGCTTTAGCATGACCCACAATGGCCATAAAATTAATCATAAACAAATAAAATTAAAAAATTAAAAAAATTTGGAAAGTGGGCTTACAATACCCAAGCCTATAAATAGGCGTCTGATAGAGAGAGAGTTCTTTTTCTCTTTGCTTTCTTCTTCATTAGAGTTCTTCTTTCAAAAAAACTATAACTTCGTTTTACGAGATGGCTCCCAAAATTCCTCGCGGTGGTGCTGGCCGAGGACAAGGCCGGGGAAGGAGCCGATGGAGTTCGATGAGAAGGACGTCCCTATCGTCACCATAACTCCTGCCGACGTTAGGCCAGTGGTGACAGGTGGGTGTCGTCTGACTTTGTAGTTTCCAACTTTTTTTAGACGAGTTTGGGGCATACGGATGAGTTGTATCCTGTTGTCGTGCCCTAACTCCTTGTTGCCGACGCACATGGACTTTTGTCCTGATGATGCGCTTAGTCTATTTTGCTGACGCACATGGGTTTAGGCCCTGATTATGCACTGAGGCTTCGTTGCTGACGCGCATAGGCTTGGGCCCTGATTATGCGTCGAAGCTTCACTGCTGACGCACATGGGTTTAGCCCCTGATTATGCGCTGAGGCTTCGTTGATGACACGCATGGGCTTGGGCCCTGATTATGCGTCGAAGCTTCACTCCTGACGCGTATGGATTTAGCCCCTAATTATGTGCCGAAGCTTCACTGTTGACGCGCATGGGTTTGGGCCCTGATTATACGCCAGACTGCTGATACACCCCAAATGTTTTATTTTTGAAGCCTCTAAATTTTTTCTTGCTTCCTGTCTTTTGTTTTTGTTGTGTTAGTGTCAATGACTATCCCCTTGCTAAACGAAGTCCTTCTTGATGCTTCCTTTTGCCAAATGGGGGTTGACTTCAACGAGGAAGTTATTAACCCAGCGAAGGCTGCTATCATGCTGAATTAGCCTCCCGAGAGGATGTTGTAAATCCAGGATCAGATGCCTATTTTTCTCCAAAGTATGATGGAGAGCGGCAAACTAAAATCTGCTGAATCCAAGAACGTGACGTTCTTGAAGCCTTCCTTTATGTTTGGTGACTGCTTGACCTCCACTGAAGCGAAAATACTAAAGATCAAGGAAGACTGGTTTTTCACAGCGAAGGGCATAGCCCTGTACATGCGATAGTCTGAGCGTCAATTGCCACTAACGGCTTTCTACCGTTTGGCCTCCAAGAGGAGGATGCTATGGAAACTTACTCCTTCTCAAGGAGGGGCAGTGGGGGGTACCCTTCGTATTGATGTTACTTCGAATCAAAGAGATACCTTGGCCTCTTCGCGAGCCGAGACCTGATACCATTGCCGAACTTTGCGCCCTGGAAGCATTTATGGTAATGTTCCCCATGACACTTTCGCCTTCGGTGCTTCGACCTTTGCAAGACCGATGCCAACATCGAAGGTTATGTATCCGAAAGGAGGTTTTTGGGTTGAAGGCTGGTGTCACCACGTGTCAAAGTGGGATGAGCTGACCCTTTGGGTTTTGACAAAGTTTAAGACCGAGCTGAAAGCTATTGGGCTGACCGCTGCTTTTCGTGCCACCCAAGCAGGTGTCGACCTTAATCGATATATGTTTCTTGCTCTTCTGGAAATGTTAAACACCCAGACTAGCACCTTATTCACTCCGGTAGGGGAGTTAGGATTGGCCCTTCATGAGATGTATGAGGTATCCAAGCTTCCCTGGGCTTGGAGCCATACGAGGAATATTTTTTGACAAATGAAAAGATCCAAGTTATGGAAGACAAGGACTCAGAGATGATAGCTATTTTTAAGGAGGTGGCTAGCCACCATTATCTGATACAATGGAGGGAGAAGGGAGGGTCACAGCCCCATGTGACTGCTTGGAGGGATTATGTCTTCAAGCAGGACCTGACGGACCCTTCCAAGATTCGGTTTATGACTCCGCAGGGATTGAGTCACACGGAGGTGACCTCCGAAATGAGCCGACTAGGTGAGAAGACTCCTCGTTCAAATGAGAGTGGTGACGACATATACAGTTGTTTCTGGCATTGCATGCACCGGATATCTTCCAAGGCAGTGTTGACTGCATACTTGATGATATGGCCTCGGGATTATGTGTTCTCAGGCGGATCTGGATCTGTAGAGAGAGTGAGCAGGAACCTCATTTTATCAGCGGTAAAATTAGTTTTTGGTCGTCCTCTGGCTCTCCTTCCCGCGGTGGTGTGTAACCTGCTATGGGGTTTGAGAGATTTTGCCGACGATGTGGTCCATAAGAGGGGCAAGAAAGACAACTTTCCCCGAGCTGAGCTACCATTCCATTATTTGATAGGATGGTTGATTCTGCATATCCAAATGTGATGAGCCCAGGCCCTGAGAATGATCATGTTAAAGGTGACGCCTTTATCCGTTGCTTCTATAAGAGGAAGTGGCTGCACACCGGTGTCCCTGTCTGTAGGAAGGTTTTGTCTTATCTTCAAGGGTGGGAGATCACCAAGGTCAGTCCTGTCTTCATAGATTTTGAGGCTGGCCAAGAATTGGAAGACTCTGGCGAAGATGCGATCGCCCTGCCGACATGGGAGTTTTGCTGGTTGCAGAGTATTCGGCCTTCCCATTTGGTCTACCGCAACAAGAATAAGTGTTATCTGGATCCGTATTTACCGAGTCGGTTTGTACGTCAGTTTGGTTACACCCAGCTAATGTTAAAAAACCCCAGTAATAGTCAGGGGTTTGTCGGGAGTTTACTGGATGGAATCCGGGGTTGGCAATATTACAATGTCGGATGTACTGGAGTTCGCTTTACTACGCCAGTTCACAACCCTCGGCCACAAATCTTGTATTCGGCTGTTAAGCTGTATTGCGCCATGAATACCATATCCCCTAAATATGATAGGGAGACTAGTTTTATTGTTGGCACTCAGCTAGAGGCAACGAAAAACATGCTGGCGGTGGTCCGGTCATATTGTCCACCAAAGGTTGCAGATTATCGGGCTGCTGCCGCAGCATCAACGGGAGGTACTCAGGAAGAGCCCCAAGCTGAAAAGAGGTGGACTGACGCGGAGACTGGTTTGTTTGTGCCAAAAAGGCCGAGGAAAGCGACGACTCCGAAGCCACCTATAGTACCATCGGAGTCAGCTCCCATAGAGGTAAAGACGTCCCACATATAGTCTGGTGCATTCTTTGATCTCTGTGACTTATGTCTTCATTTTTTTAGGAGGCACCGAAGAAGATACCCGGGTTTCGAAACCGAGTATTAGCAGGTCGAAGGAGGTGGCGAGCTCTTCCGATGAGCACATTCCTCCGTTTACAGCATCTTCCAGGGAGGGAGCATTGATAATGTCGCTCATACAGAGATTTTGGTGTTTCCAGATGATGTTGGAAGGGAAGCTGAAGACGTACTAGCACTTCAGGTTGCTGAGGTCTCTCGGTCGATCCATCAGAAGGGCGGCGTAGAGCCTCGACCGGGAGTAGAACCAACTATTAAGGGGGTGCCTGGAAGCATCGGGGCCCCAAAGGAAGTTGTAGAAAAAGCCCTTCCAGACGAAGAGGAAGTATGGAGCTCGTCTTCTTCTGACGATGGCTCACAGGAATATGTTGATCTAGCTGCCAGAGAGATCGCATTTATCGGAGACATCTTCGATAGGAATTTGCCGGCTGGGGTTCTTTTCGGTTGTGGTACCGAGGCGCTGGTCGTAAACGAAGCCTCGTGGCTAAGCCCTACCCTTGCTCCGAAAGTGGAGATTCATGTGGTAGGGTCGGCGTCACTGCCGAGCCCTATACCCGTCCCTGTAGGAGGGTTGATATGGGTGATGAGATTTATTTTTGGAGCCTGGCCTCGAGGGAGGTTGAGCTGTCAGGGGCGAACCTTGTCGCTTCGAACGAAAGGAAGAGCTGCCCTGCCCCGGCCAGGGATAATATCATCAACCCGGATGTCATGGGACCATCCGTCATTGACTGTGATAAGGGCAAGTGCCCTGTTATGAAGGACACTCCTCCAGCTCCTTCCACTTGGGGGACAGTGTTGCGTCCCTCTGTAGCTTCTTCATTTGGCAACGAAATTGGTACTGTCGATGGGGGAGAACCTACTGACATTAAGGTTCCGGCCCCACGGCTGGTCAGGGGATCTTCCTTAGCTCCTCCAACCCCTGTTATGACGCCTCAGGTGTTGGCAGACACAGATGAATATGTGCAGTTTACCGTTGAGGCAGTGTATAAAAAGCTACAGAAGGGCGTATCGATAGTGCTGAATGTGAATGGGAGTTTCACGACGGCAAAAGCCATGGCGCTCCGTTACATTGGTCTGATACGTTTCCACCGGGGACATGATCATACGGCTGAGATTATGGAGGCGTCGGTGGCTGAGCTCAACCAGCATCTTTCTGAACTTCAGAGTATTCGACGAAATAACTTTTTTGCTCTGATAGAAGTAGAGAAGAAGAAATTAATAGCTGAAGTCGAGTCGTCCTATCAGGCCACAGTGGCTATCTGGGACCGCGAGGTGGCCGAAGCTGAGGCTGTGGTGGAGAGACTATCACAGTCTATGTAGGAGAAGGTGGAGCTGTAGGCCTCATTGGATGCTAGTATAGCGGAGGTCACAGCCAAGATTTGCCTTCTTGAAGACCAGCGGGCCCAACCTTTGTTAGATGCTGAACGAGCCCAGGCTGAAAATGTATCGTCTAAGGAGGAAGAAGCAGCTATTACCCGCCATATTCTTTCTCTGACCTACCAGCGATAAGAGTTGGACGCTAAGCACGAGAATGATACTGCTCCTGAAGCTGTGGAAGTAATGCGTCAAGAAGCTGAACGTCGAGTCTTGGCAACCGTAGGGACTCGGGCTGAAAACTTGAAGCATCGGATCGAAGAGCTTTCTGCCAATCCCAATGTTGCTTAGGGATTGTAGTCTCTTTTTTTATATTTTTTATTGTTTTTGTTTTTGGCAACTTTGATGGGGATGTAATCCTTTACTTTTGAATGCAAAATAAAAAAAATTTAGTATGTTCATCTTTGCTGTCATGAACAAGTAATTTGTGTGGATCTATTATCTGTTATGCACCTTAGTTTTTAGGTACAGATAATAAGTTTGAGAGGACCGACATGTTTGCTCAGAGGTAATGTAGACGTGGCAAATATGGGGTTCAAATAACGGAATCTTCCTACTCAGATGTGTTATAGACGTGGTAGGAGTGACTCTGGGGGGATGTACTGAACTACTCAGAGGTAACATAGACATAGAAGTTCTGTGATTGATGTATTGCAACGCAGGGGTTGTCTGTACGGGATGTTTACTCAGAGGTAATGTGGACGTGGTAAACATGATAAGTAGCACAATCCTATGTAGTATAAGATTATACTTTGCAGGGTATAGAGGAGCAACTCAGAGGTAATGTGGACGTGGTTGTTCTTCTACTGGAGATAGAATGCCATGGAACAATTGGGTTCCGAAAGCATAAGATTTTATAGAAGGGAGGTGTATGTGAGCTTTGATAATCAGGTCCACTAACTTCCTTGTTTGGTAGAGATGGAAGTACATATCTGGAAGATGTCAAGAGTAGTACTTTTTTAGGAACTTGCCGTTGATGGACATCATGAACAAGTCCCCGTTTGGTCGGGCGAGGCGGTAAGCAACGTTTGAGTATACCGTCTCTATGATGAAAGGTCCCTCCCACTTGGGCTCAAACTTTTCTGGTGTTTTATGAGTCAACACCATCGACCTCCTGACTGCCAGGACCAGATCGCCTACTTGGAAAGTCCTCTGTTTGACCTTTTTATTGAAATCTTGTGATATACAGGATTGATAAAGTTTATTGCGCTGCTGAGCTAGGAGACATTTTTCGTCAAGTGCCTCTAATTCTCGCAGACGACGATACTGATTGTCCTCTTCTCTAAATTGGTTTGTGAATGCTACACGGAGTGAGGGTATCTGGATCTCGAGAGGCAGTACCGCTTCGCTCCCATAGACTAAGGAGAACGGTGTGTTGTCCGTCGAAGTCCGTACCGTTGTAGGTAGGCCCAAAGGCATTCGTCGAGCTTTTCGTCCCAGTCGCATTTGTTGGATGATACGACCTTTTTGAGTAGCCTGACAATAGTCTTATTAAAAGCCTCGGCTAATCCGTTTGCTGTCAGATTGTAGGTAGTTGATGCCACGTTCTGGATACGATTCTTGTCATAGAATCTGCTGAAAACATGGATGATGAACTGTAGACCATTGTCGTGGATAATCCTACAGGGTACCCCGAAATGGTAGATGACATGATGCTTGATAAAGCCGATCACCCTAGTGCTTTTCACTTCCGTCAGTGGAACTGCTTCTGTCCATTTGGAGAAGTAGTCGGTGATGGCTAGGATGAAACGGTGTCCTCTCGATAAAGGAGGGGTGATAGGTCCCACAATGTCCATACCCCAAGCTTCAAAGGGCTATAAGACGACCGTAGGATGTAGTGGTTTCGATGGTGTATGGATAAAGTCGGCGTGAAGCTGGCAAGCATGGCACTTTTTAGCATAGTCGACGGCATCGGCTGCCATGGTTGGCCAGTAGTAACCCATGCATCGCAGTCGATCCTTTAACTTAGGGCCAGGTTGATGAGCCCTGTAAGTTCTATCATGAGCTTCTCGAAGGACTTCGGCTGCTTCTTCGTTGGATAGACATCGAAGGAGAAGTCCATCATAGGAACGTCGGTACAGCGTTTTAGTAGCTGTATCATAATAAAATTGAAGGAAACGCCTTCTGATCGAGACGGCTTCTTTCGGGTCTTCTGGGAGAATTCCATAAACAGCAAAGTCGATGAACGGGAACCTCGAGTCTCGAACATTAACACCGGCACTTATCGTTATGGCATGGGCAATTTATATGCATAGGTTGTTTTTAGGACAGACCAAGTCTCGACCAACTATCATGACATTGTGTTGAGTCCCGAAGGGTGCTGCTAATAAAGCTGCGAGGCCAGCCAAAGCGTCAGCCTCCAAGTTTTGCAGCCGAGGTATATGTTCTATAAAGAACATAGTGAAGGTTGAAATAATATTCAATGCAACTTCATAGTAAGGAACCAGATCTTTATGGCGAACTTCGTACTGCCCTCGGATTTGATTAACGACGAGTTTTGAGTCGCCGTAAGCTTCCAGATGATCCATCCCCAGCTGTCGCGCCAGCTGGAGTCCCATGATGAGAGCGTTGTACTCGACAACATTGTTGGAGCACGGCTTTAAAAGGAAGTAAGCACGCTGGATGACCAGCTGATCGGGGGAGACCAAGACCACCCCCACTCCGGCGATAATTTGGCCTTTGGGGTCTGTTCTCGAAGTGCCATCGAAAAACACCCACCAGACGGAGCTTTCTTCGGTGATATTTGATTCTTGAACCTCATCCGGGATGACTTCATAGAGTCTAGAGGTCTCTGGGATGGGGTGCACGGCTAAAAAGTCGGCTAGGGCTTGACCCTTGATGGCTTTTTGTGGACCAAATACCATGTTATAAGGTGTCAACAGGATTTCCCATGTAGCTAGTCGAGAGTTCAATGCTTCCGGCTTCGTCAAGAGAACCCTGAGTGGATTGACTCGGGAGATGATATGAATTGTCTGGCCCAAAATGTAATGGTGAGTCTTCTAGATGGCGAACACCAAGCCCAAACATTCCTTTTCGACGGGGTTGTACCGATTTTTAGTACCGATCATTGTCCTACTAAGGTAGTAGATAGCTTGCTCGTAGCCTGTATCGTTGTTCCGAGCCAACAAAGCACCAAGGGAATGATCCATGGCACGGACGTAGAGGAGAAATGGTTTTCCTGCGACGGGTGCCACCAGGACTAGCGGGCTCGTTAGGTAAGCTTTGATATCATCGAAAGCTTTCTGGCATTCTTCTGTCCAGACGTAGGAGACTTCCTTCTTTATGATCTGGGTGAAGGGTTGACATTTCCCGAAAAGGTTTGCTATAAACCTTCGGATGTATGCAAGACGCCCTTACAGGCCTCGAAGTTCTCGGAGGTTCTTCGGAGGGTCCATGCCAAGGATGGCTTTGGTCTTCTCGGGGTCGACATGAATGTCTTTCACCGTGATAATAAAGCCCAAGAAATTTCTGCTAGAGACCCCAATGAAGGATTTAGTGGGGTTCATCCTGAGTTGATGCGCTCGCATGAGATCAAAGACTGTCTTTAGGTCTTGTAAGTGATCACCTTTGAGACGGCTCTTGACTACGATATCATCAACATAGCATTCAACTATTTTGCATAGATGTTGACGGAAGATGGTACTCATCGCTCGTTGGTATATGGCACCAGCATTCTTCAAGCCAAAGGACATCACTGTGTAGCAGAAAACCCCTTTCGGTGTCCTGAATGACGTGTGTTTTGCGTCATCGGGGAATATTTTTATCTGGTTGTAGCCCGAATACCCATCCATGAAAGGCATGCATTCGAAGCAACATGTATTGTCGATTATCACGTAAGTAATTGGAAGTGGGAATTCGTCCTTCGGGCAAGCAGTATTGAGATCTCTGAAGTCGATGCAGACTCGAATCTTCCTATTCTTCTTTGTGACAGGGACGATATTGGCCATCCAATTCGGATGTTGCTATTCACGAATGAACCCGCTGCTCAGGAGTTTGTCCACCTTCTGATCGATAGTGTTCATGATGTCAGGATGAAAGCGTCATTGTTGTTGCTTTATCGGCTTAACATCAGGTAAGATGTTAAGTCTATGCATCGCGATCAGGGGATCAAGTCCCGACATATCTTCGTACCTCCAGGCGAAGACATCGATATATTTTTTGGCCAATTGGACTAACGATTCCCGGTCTTTTCCTTTTAGACTCTTGCTGATGAAGATAGGTTTGGAAGGAGATCCATCCCCAAAGTCGATCTGCTCGACTTCGTCTTCGGTAGGGGGTTCGCGTAATTAAAAACGAGACTCCCACTGTGCTCCTAGGCGTTGATCCTAAGGTTCTTCCTTGAAGAATTCCGACATTTGGTCATCGCCTTCATCCTCTAGAGATTGTGCAGATGCCATGTTGACTGATAGCACCTTCTTGAAGACTGAGCCGATACTGGTATCGAAATCCTAAGTTGATGCTTCAGATGAATAAGAGTGTTCCATTTCTTCTGCCTTCGAACTCTATGGAGTTGCCGGCAGCATGACATAGCCCACCCCCGTCGAGTACGATGATAGTAGTCCTACGGCTTTCTTTTAGGTGTTAGGAGTCGGAGGGAAAGACGCCGACCTTTGTCGTAGCTCAGGCCCTTGTTGCTTTTCAGATCGTAACCCATCTTTTGGATGAAGTACTTTGCCTTGTCTATGTACCGATAGACTTGTATTCTGTCGGTATCCGGTTCTGGCTCGAGTGGCGGGAGGTCTTGATGACGCTCGACTTTGCCAAAGATAATGGGTTTTTCGTCCCGGTTCTGCGGTGGGACTTTAAAACAGACTCCTTGGGATGGGACTACTCGATTTACATGATTGACGGTCGTTATTTGTGTTTGTAACGACCGTAGAGCGTTATCTAATGTATACATGGCATTCTAATATGGAAGACTAGAATAATTGAAAGACACTCTATTATTGATAAAACATGAGATTTTGTCTCGTGGGATTACATTGTTGTAATACCTGTATTTCTTATTACGTATTTTAGAATACGTGTACGTATCTTGACTCGTATTTCATGTCTCCTTGCTTGGTTTATTTGGCATTTTCATTGCTTGGTTCGGTTTGGCTTAGCTTGGTTTGCTTTTAGGTTCATCATTAACCAAAAGAAAACCCCCTACCTACCACCACCCTCACTATTTATTAACCCCACTCCTTTCTCTCTCCTCATTTACTCTTCTTCTTCTCCACCATTAGTCTTCACCTACTTGAGAGAGAGAGAGGGAGAGCTTAGGCAAGTGCATCTTTCTTCATGAAGGAACTCAAGTTTTATTGTTCCATCCTCTTCTTCACAGCACTCTAAAACACTTTAGTAACATTTTTAATTTCCTTGGCTCATTGCTTGTAGATCTAAGTTTATTTCATTTTCAGATTTCTTGGGTTTTGATCTATTTAATCTGGTTATTATCAAGTTCTGATGGTTCCATGTTGTAGAGAATTTCATTCTACCCTATTTTGACCAAAGGAAGTTCAGATTTGGACTCTGGTTGAAGGATTTATGGAGCTAGGGAGCCATGGCTTATATGGTTCTTCTTCTCGGAAGAATGGAGAAGAAGAACAGTTCTCAGCCGCATGTTCCTAGCCGTATGAACTTAGCCACATAGCATTTTATGCGGCAAGTTCTCTTCCTGACCGCATAGTCTTTGCTGCATGACTTGACCGCATGGCCTATGCAGCATGAACTTTATCCTTTTTCAGCCGCATGAGACTTAACCCTGGCCGCATGAACCCTGAACTGTTCTCCAGCCGCATAAAGCCCATTTTTTGGCCGCATAAGGACCCGAGTCCTTCCAGCCGCATGAGACCCAATTCTTTCCTGGCCGCATAAGGCTAATAATTCTCCTGCCGCATAAAACCCAGCCATATATGCCCCATCCATTCCCAGTCGCATGAGCCTCCCATGATTTAATTATTTTATTATACCCATGTCCTGTGGCCCTCAGTGTACTTAGGCCCTTGATTGAATGCTTGTACTATGTTATCCTGTACATGTACTATGAATATGATAGTGACCTATAGGGGTACACTCTTGATAAGTAATATGACATGACATGATAGTGGCCCGTCGTAGCGCACTTCTGACAAGTATACCTGACATAATATTTCTCTAAAGGCTGTTGCGACGGCTAACCTGACATGACAAGTATTAATGGCCTAGACACCGTGGACGATTGTGCTTGTGCAAATGAACCTGTCTTGTCGTGCATCATGTCTAGGACAGGGACTCCTGAATACCACGGTCAGGGGTACCTACTGAAATCGACTAAGGCTAATAACTAGAATAATCCAGTTGTCATGAAGAGACTTTCCAGCTACAGCCAATCCCGTTATCTGTGCATCCGACCTGGGATCTGTAGCCTGCCGTCTAGTACATATTTTTAGTATACTGTCATGTGTTGCACCCCTCAAGCTACTTAAGGGTATATGCGTTTACTGGACGATGTACCCACTTGAACTCAACCCCTAATTGCGTCCGGATACCCTGGATGGTCTGCAGGGCTTGTAGCTGTGAAACAATCTCATTGCATCTTGCTAGTAACTAGGCCTGTGATAACCCTAGTTAGTTAAAGTTTCAAGCCGTACTTATTGTTTGGCCGTGAATGTTGGATGGTGTCTAATCAGTCTAGTCTTGTCCTGATCCTGCGCCAGATTTCCACATGACCAGATTGCTTGTGTTTACCTTATCGATAAATAATGAGAAACCAAGTTCCGTTCAGATGAAGAGTTACAACCCCGCTCCTTGTTTGGTTTACGTGTTATAACCTGGTTATCTGAATAGTCCCATGGTTACCTCATCGTATATCATTCTGTCATGTTTTTCATATATCCTGTCCTTATTATATATTATTATTCTTGTGCTAATTGCTGTTTTAGTTCCTAAGTGAAGCCTCCTTTGTGGCACTTGCTCTTTCTGGGATCTGATCCAGCTGGTTTTGTATGGCCAGATACCGGAGCAGCTCCAGAGGATCGAGCGACCTTTCAGCCAGATGGTGACCACTAGGCGAAATCCTGGCAATGAATGGGTTTATTTTTGGCCCTCCCACTCTATTGTAAAGTTATAATTTTGAGGCATTTAGCCGACGAGCACCTGTTAGCTCGTATTGTATATCTTATTTACTCTTGCCTATGGGCTGTAACATGATTGACAGATCCTAGGGTTGATCATGTATGACTAGAACTCTTGCTAGTCTTCACATTTTATAACGACTAGCTTCATGATCAAATAAATATGTAATGTTCGGGACGTCTTACTATTGTAAATTTGGTGATCTTAAATCTTGTAACATTTACTTACTTGCTTGAGATTGAGACAATAGGCTTGTTCATGACCATAAGAGACTGATGGCTTGTAGTTAAACCCTCATATATCTAGACAGCCGTGACCGTATGATGAGGTGGATTCCATTTCATTATACGTAACTGGCTATGTATGCTTCCGCTCTTCAGTATTCTGGTTCTGGGGCGTTACATGGTTTAAGTGGTGGCCCATGCAGGTCTTGTAAATTAAGATATGTGAGGGTTTACCGAATAGATGTCTCAATCAGTACTCGTCCTTGATCTCTGCTCGTATCCTCTAAATCCCTGAAATCTTGACCTGATCACATGCTTGTATCGTTGATCCGTCTTGGTCCTTAATTATTGTTTCCTATGTCGTCTTCTTCAGCGGTATTGTTCCTGGACCTGCCGATCAGCGAGGTAGAGCACCTCTCGTGGACCAGCAGCAACCAGAAGATCAAGTACAGCATTCAGGAGTAGCCTCCTGAGTCCTGCCTACCGGGGATCCAGAGCCACCAGTCCAGTATGCCCAGCCTGGAGAGCCTGATGATGGAACTTTGGTAGGTCTCATCAGAATATTGTTAGCTTCTCAAGATCACCGAGGTGATGTATTGCACCAGGCAGTACAAGATGTTCTGAACAGAGGCGGTCATCCAGGGAACAGTGCAGCTAATAGCTTCAAGAACTTGAACCCTCCTTTCTTCGATGGCAGCGAAGATGCTATTGCTGCTGATGTATGGCTTCAGGACACTGAGGTCATCCTAGAAGCAGCCTGGACCCAGAAGACGACAAGGTGGCCGTGGTGCGCATACAGTTATTGGATCTTGCTCGTAGCTGGTGGACGGCACAGGTCGTTGGATTAGTGGCATCTAGACCAAGTATTTTGATGTTATAGCTCGATATGATCTACAGACGAGGTTCACCACTCTGAAGCAGATGGGCTGGACAGTCGACGGATATGCGGCCATGTTTTTAAGACTTAGTCGGTTTTGCTCCCACCTTGGTGGTGACCGAGTTCGACAGAGCCCAGTGGTTCCAGCAGGGACTTCCTCTAGAGATTTTATTGGCAGTAGAACAGTTTGAGCATCAGACTTTTGATGCAGTATTGAGAGCAGCCAGGAGGCATGAGTATACCTCCTAGAGGATCGTGGACCAGATCGGTGGTCAGAAGCGATCTCATAGCCAAATAACCCAGTCTTCAGCACCAGCCCCGGTAGTTAGGGTTTTGACTATTGGAGTTCCCCGAAGGACGGATTCAATATTATCGGATCAGCACTCGACACCGACGTCCCCTCGACAACAGAAGCAGAAGTAGTCTTCCGCAATAGGCTGTACTTATTGTGGGAAGCCGGGACACGTTGTTTCGAAGTGTCGCAGAGCACAGGGATTGTGCTTAGCTTGTAAGGCTTCGGATCATAAGATAGGGTCTTGTCCGAATAGAGCCAGCCCATCGTCGATGAACCTAACCAGTCCATCGGTTAGGGGACCAGCCCCAGGACCAGTACAGCAGCAGCAGCAGTACTAGCATCCGGGGCCATTGCCGCCTCAGGCACAAGCCTTCCAGCAGCAGAGACCCCAGCAGTATGCCCAGGTCCAAGCTTAAATTCAGAACCGGCAGAGAGGTTCCTAGCAGGATGTCTTCCCTCTTTTTTATGCCTTCAATTTCCTTGCTTGCATAAATGATTGCTTGATTGATTGCTTAGTTATAACTTGTCTGTGATTAGTATAGCTTGTCCTTGTCTCTCTAGCCTCTTAATTAAATTTCGAGGACGAAATTCTTTTAAGTTGGGTAGAGTTTAATGCCTGTGGTTCGTATTACGTGATTTAGAAAACATGTACGTATCTTGACTCATATTTCATGTCTCCTTGCTAGGTTTTTTTTGGCATTTTCATTGCTTGTTTCGGTTTGGCTTGGCTTGGTTTGCTTTTGGGTTCATCATGAATCAAAGGAAAAAACCCTACCTACCACCACCCTCACCATTTATTAACCCCACTCCTTTTTCTCCTCATTTACTCTTCTTCTTTCCCACCATTACTCTTCACCTACCTGAGAGAGAGAGGGAGAGCTTAGGCAAGTGCATCATGCTTCATGGAGGAACTCAAGTTTTATTGTTCCATTCTCCTCTTCACAGCACTCTAAAACACTTTAGTACTTAACATTTTTAATTTTCTTGGCTCATTGCTTGTAGATCTAAGTTTATTTTATTTTCAGATTTCTTGGGTTTTGATCTATTTAATCTGGTTATTATCAAGTTCTGATGGTTTCATGTTGTAGAGAATTTCATTCTGCCCTATTTTGACCAAAGAAAGTTCGGATTTGGACTCTGGTTGAAGGATTTATGGAGCTAGGGAGCCATGGCTTGTATGGTTCTTCTCGGAAGAATGGAGAAGAAGAACAGTTCTCAGCTGCATGTTCCTAGCCGCATGAACTTAGTCGTATAGCCTTTTATGAGGGAAGTTCTCTTCTTGGCCGCATAGTCTTTGCTGCATGACTTGGCCGCATGGCCTATGCGGCATAAACTTTATCCTTTTTCAGCCGCATGAGACTTAACCCTGGCCGTATGAACCCGAAACTGTTCTCCAGCTGCATAAGGCCCATTTTCTGGCCGCATAAGGACCCGAGTCCTTCCAGCCGCATGAGACCCAATTCTTTTCTGGCCGCATAAGGCCAGTGATTCTCCTACCGCATATGCCCCATCCATTCCCAGCCGCATGAGCCCTCCCTCTTTTTCTTGAGCAGCATGCGCTCTTTTCCGCTGGCCGCACGGGGCCCAGTGGTTCTCAGCCGCATGTACCCTGAACTTCCCTGAGCCGCATACACTCCCTTCTTTCCCGGCCGCATATGCCCGAGCCGTATGGCTCTTCCGTAGCTTTGTATTTTATGATTTAATTATTTTATTATACCCATGTCCTGTGGCCCTCAGTGTACTTAGGCCCTTGATTGAATGCTTGTACTATGTTATCCTGCACATGTACTATGAATACGATAGTGACCCGTAGGGGTGCACTCTTGACAAGTAACATGACATGATATGATAGTGGCCCGTCGTGGCGCACTCCTGGCAAGTATACCTAACATGATATTTCTCGAAAGACTGTTGTGATGGCTAACCTGACATGACAAGTATGAATGGTCTGGACACCGTGGACGATTGTGCTTGTGCAAATGAACCAGTCTTGTCTTGCATCATGTCTAGGACAGGACCTCCTGAATACCACGGTCAGGGGTACCTACTGAAATCGACTAAGGCTAATAACTAGAATAATCCAGAAGTCATGAAAAGACTTCCCAGCTATAGGCAATCCCGTTATCTGGGTGCCCCACCTGGGATCTGTAGCCTGCCGTCGAGTAGGACACATTTCCAGCACACTGTCATGTGTTGTACCCTTCAAGCTACTTAAGGGTACATGCGTTTCCTGGACGATGTACCCACTTGAACTCAACCCCTAATTTCGTCCGGATAGCCTGGATGGTCTGCAGGGCTTGTGGCTGTGGAACAATCTTATTGCATCTTGTTAGTAACTAGGCCTGTGATAACCCTAGTTACTTAAAGTATCAAGCCGTACTTATTGCTTGGCCGTGAATGTTGGATGAAGTCTAATCAGTCTAGTCTCGTCCTGATCATGCGCCAGATTGCTATATGACCAGATTGCTTGTGTTTACCTTATCGATAAATGGTGAGAAACCAAGTTTCGTTCAGATGAAGGGTTACAACCCTGGTCCTTGTTTGGTTTACGGGTTGTAACCTGGTCATCTGAATAGTCCCATGGTTACCTCATCGTATATCATCCTGTCATATTTTCTATATATCCTATCTTTATTATATATTATTATTCTTGTGCTAATTGCTGGTTTTAGTTCCTAAGTGAAGCCTCCTTTATGGCACTTGCTCTTTCTGGGATCTGACCCAGCTGGTTTTGTATAGCCAAATACCGGAGCAGCTCAAGAGGATCTACCGACCTTCCAGCCAGATGGTGACCACTAGGCGGAATCCTGGTAACGAATTGGTTTATTTTTGGCCCTCCCAATCTATTGTAAAGTTATTATTTTGAGGCATTTAGCTGGCGAGCACCTGTTAGTTCATATTGTATATCTTATTTACTCTTGCCTACGGGCTGTAATATGATTAACAGATCCTAGGGTTGATCATGTATGACTAGAACTCTTGCTAGTCTTCATATTTTGTAACGACTAGCTTCATGATCAACTAAATATATAATGTTCAGAATGCCTTACTATTTTATATTTGGTGATCTTACATCTTGTAACATTTACTTACTTGCTTGAGATTGGGACAATAGGCTTGTTCATGACCATAAGAGACTAATGTCTTATAGTTAAACCCTCATATATCTAGACAGTCGTGACCGTATGATGAGGTGCATTCCATTTCATTATACGTAGCTGGCTATGTATGCCTCCGTTCTCCAGTATTTTGGTTTTAGGGCGTTACAATTGTCAAGAGAAGGTGCATCTATATCAGCAGATATATATTCTCCTATCTCTTTATCCGTGAGCACTGGGCTGGTTCGGGAGAGCTCATACAGATTTGACCTTGGGATCCGAGAGGGCTATGTGGGCCTTCTCTTGCAGCTTGAGTGAGGCAAAAGATTGAGGATGCTTACCTTTAAGACGCACCTTCATGGGTGCCTCAACTGCGCCTTCGATGATCGGCGCCTTCCCCTGTAGTTTCGCCACAAAGGGAGCCGACGTTTGAGGAGGTTTTCCCTTGAGCTGTATCTTCAAGGAAGCTTCAGTGGGTGTTCTACCTAGAGAAGTCGGTGCTTTTCCAGGTAGCTTGATTGCCATGATAGGCAGCATCTGAGGTGGTTTCCCTTCGAGTCAAATTTTTAAAGGAGCGACGGGAATCATCTCTAGCTCCATGTTCGTCTCTGTCGCTGTTTCTGCTTCACCATCAGCATCATTGGCTTCCCCTTCATCGAGCGACTTATATAACCTAGTATCGGAGAAATAGGCTTCAACCCCCTTGAAAGGATCAATGTCCGTAAACTCTGTCCGGATGATATCGTAAGTGGACACGTACTTCATACATTGGTGTAGTGTAGATGACACCACCATGTACTCGTGCAGCCATGGAAGACCCAGCAGGAGATTGTAGTTGACATCGGCGTCCACGACAAAACAAGTTACTTCGGTTCGGAGATTACCGATATGACATTTCAGTCGGATTTTGCCAGTGGTTCACTTTTGCTGGCATTGAAACCGCTGATAGTAGTGTTAGAAGGCGCCAGAAGGTACATCGGGATCCCCAGTATTGAGACCAGAGTCCTAGGGATGATGTTGAGAGAAGACCTTGGATCAATCTGAATTCGCTTCACCTTGACGGAACCCAAATACCCCGTGTAATATAGTAGCCTATTGTGTCGGTTGTGCTTAAGCAGCATGTCTTGTTGGGTGATGGTTATGTTGGGGATGACCTCCTCCGCACAATGGCGGTATGCACATGTGGTTGGGATATCCTCAGGCTGCTTAACCTGATTGATGAAGGACTCAGCATCCTTCAAGGCTTTACAGAGAGCTTCGCGGGTGTCTTTGGAAAGACGAAGAAGCTCAAACAGAGATAAGCGGGCAGGAGTACCGACAAGTTGTGCCAGTATGTCGATATTGTGGGGCTTGGCGAGCCCCGAAGAATTTTTTTCTTTGCAAAGGCTTGTCGAAACGGGCCTCTACATGCTTCTGTTTATTGGCTGGTGGAGGTCTGGATGAGCCCTCTTCTTGGGCAGCAGAGGCGGTGCAGGGAGGCACCACCTCGACGGATGTAATTCTTGAGGACGTAGCAGTCCTGAGTTGGATGTTCTACAAATCGATGGTAGTGACAGTACCTCGGATTTTCAACTCTCCCAACCTCGTCGGGATGCTTCAGGTCCGGTAACTTAATCTTGTCACCCTATTCCAACATTTCGAAGAGTTGCAAGGTGTCTTCATCATTGAAAGAATAGACCTCCTTTGGCCTCGGTGCAAGAGGAGGCTTCTGAGTAGGTGCTTGTGTGCCTTTAGAGGCATTGACAGTCAATGCCTGTTTCCCCTTCGTCTCGCGTCCAGGGTTGCTGGTAGCAGGCCGTTTCTCCTTGTCTTCAAAGGCAGGGAAACTAACTCCCAGAAGGCGAGCATTGCATGCCTTCTTTTCAGCTGCTTCGGCCTCAATAATCAATGAACTCCAGTCGGAAGGAGGAGTGGAGTTGAGCCAGAGCTTAACCGCAGGAATCATGTTCATGCTGCAGGAGGAGAGGAGTGCATGTTATGGCATACCCGAGGGCAGTCTGAAGTAGGCTTGTCGAAATCGTTCGATGAATGCTCAAACCGTTTCTTTTTCCTTCTGACGTACCTCTATAAGGGACGCCATCGTCATGTCTTTTCCTTCATCGTAGAAACGATCGAGGAAGAGGCGTGTGAGGTCATCAAAAGAGGATATGGAGTTGTCAGGGAGACTGTAGTACCAGTCGTAAGCCACTCCTTTTAATACCTCGACAAACAGGCTGGTGAGTAGCGCGTCTTCCTTCGGGAGATATCCCGTTTGGGACTGGAAGTACGTCAGATAACGGCATGAAGAGTCCTTCTCGTCGTATGGCGTCAACGTTTGTGGTTTATACTTGGGAGGATAGACCACTTTGTTCCATTCGAGGGAATATGGTTATGGGATCCCCATCTTCTGGCGTTCCTCATGTCTGTTCTTTGACTCGAAGCGTTCACGCATGTCCCTGATAATCTCAACCACGTCTTCCATGGAGCTGGGATTCAGAGAAGGTAGAACAGCCTGGGGTTGTACATTCGAAGGTTCCGATACCCGAGGTACTTCACGGCAATCGGTATTCAAGGATGCCCGTTGAAGGGGCATACTTGATTCCCCGTTGGCTCCTGGGTCAGGATTAGTGGAAGGTGCCCTGGCCAAAGCTGACTGCATCTCAAACACTGCTTGAGTCAATGTTTGTATGGAGGCTGAGAGGGTTTTGAGTCCTCCCTCCAAAGTATCTATGAGTTGAACGAGGTCTGCTAGTGGAGCATCTGACTCCATATTACCACCTCCCGTCATGTATACTGTCATGACGTGACTGGAAGTTGACGGATCGGTTGAAGCTTCGCTTTTAGCCTCGCTCTCTTGTAGAAGAGGAACTTCTCATGGAGCTTCATCCTGGCTACCCCCAGCTATGCTCTGGTGGATATCTTCGTCTTTAGGATGAGGTTCAACAAGGGTCTGACTACCCCCAGCTTCCTTTGAGATCTTCTTCCTCCCCCGAGTGCCTTCAAACACTCCTGAGGATGGGACAATCACCTTGGTCTTCCTCGACAGGCTCTTGGATGAGGACGAGGTCGAGGAGTTGCTAGTCACCTTTCGATTGATGAGGAGTTAGAGACTACGTTGCAAGAAGCAACCTTTAGTTCTGGCACGTCTTCAATCGACACCTTCTTCCCGAGGCGATGTTGGAGGGGTGCTGATGATTGCAGTCGCTGTAACACAGACTGCCTTCATGGTGGGACTGTTGTTTTATAATAATAGTTGATAGTGACCACAGCACCGGTAGGCCCTGTGAGGGGTGCATTATGCTTGTCAGTCGACTCTCCTGATCGACATTTGTGAATGATCACATTACGCAAATCGTTAGAGGAGAGTGCCACGTTCGCACCCCCATCAGGCGCATGGCAAGGCCAAGCGTCAGGGTGGTCAAGTGAATGCTGCACCCCCTGATCCAGCGCAAAAGATGCGCCCAGATCAGTAGTGGGGGAGCAACATTTATGGTGGCTTGAACCAGCCTCAGACACACAACCAATGTAGGCGCGGGGGTTCAAGACCACAGATTTTGCCTCGAACGACTTTGTTGAAAGTCTATCGAATGCGTCCAAATCGAACGAGGTCTTTGAAGGTTGGCTCGTTCGTGGTACAGAAGTACCGGAGTCAACCTTGTACAGTTTACCATCGGTAGCGTGCATGATTGTGAGCGCATGCCTCTCGCTTAATGTCTACATAGCACGTTCGAGGCGCGTGGCCAGTGCTGCCTTGGACTTCTTCGTGCCAGCCAGCTGGGGTGCATAGTACTCAGAGTCTAAATTATCCTCGCTACGACAGCGAGTGAGTCTATCAAAGACAGAAACCTTTTGTGGCGCATCAGAGTTAATGTGTAGGGCGTTAGCTACGCCTTTTCTCCGTCGACGCATCTTCCTTGACTGAGAAGGAGATGGTTGGGGAATGTGGTCAGCACCATGTTTTCCCGAGAGATATGCTGCTCCCGCAGGCGCATCCTGGCTGCTAAGGACGTCAGCAGGAAGGGTAGGCTGTATCAGCGCATTCCCTTCAGTGATGGTGCCAAGGGCCTCGACCTTGCGCACCCAGACTTGGCGAGCCTTCTTCGGCTTTGGCAGCCGCTTCGAAGGACTTGCGCTGCCTGCAGAGATGAACTCCTCATACGCCTGTTGATTGAGGCGTACGACTAGCGTATTGTGGGAGGATCCCACCTTCACGTCGTTAGATTACGACACAACTTTCTCATCAGTGGAGAAATTGGTACCCAGAAGAGTCGCCAGCTTATTTGCCATTAAAATCTTTGAATTGCAATTTCAATTACAAACAGAATAGTGTTACAATGTAGGACTTAGATGTAGTCTTAGGAGTACCCTTTTTTTATCTGGGTCCTGTGTCGATGGAGCAAGTAGTAATGCGTTGACTCCGTGGACGATCTGACAACGGTTTTCGGTTCTCTGAAGGTCTGGTTGCTCTAGATGCCGGAGCTTGCAGAGGAGAAGAAGACGTTGAGTGTCTCTTCCGGTCTCTGTGTGCGTCTCTGTAACTCTGATAATCAGGTTACGTCTGTCTTTGACTGTGTATGTCTATATATGTCTCCGTGTGTGAAAGAAGGAAATGATCCCTCTATTTATAGCTTGTAGGCTGGCTACTCATGGCATATGTCGGATGCGTCTGGTTGTGGGAACACCACGTGGCTGACGTTGGCGGGGGCGCATGGTTGATGCACCCTGATTCAGGGATTGAATCCTTAATGTTGCGCCTGTGGTGCTGCGGAAGAGCTGACACATGGCGACTGAAGGGATTCTTCGGTTGCTGAGATCTTGGGCGGTTAGCACCCCTTCGCGGACAGAACTGAGTTAAAGGACATGTGGCGTATGTCCGTAGCTCAATGATCTCGGATTTGATGGAGAGTGATCTGACAGGAAGCGCCTAGGATTGGGCGCAGAAGAAGACTTTGGCTCGTAACATCAAGAGTCACGAACCAGTCTTGGCGTATGGCTTTTGAGACGCATACAAATTATCGGGTGCATGGCTGTGGAGGTGCATGCGAGTGGTTGATCGGCCACGTAGCTTGTAATCGTTAGAGGAAAGTAATGATGACGCTGACATCAGCGACGCTTCATTTTCTGTAAAAGCTGTTGATGTTCTGTCATCGAGACATGGCTGCTGTCATATCAGACTTCAGCATTTAATGTTCTTGACGGGTGACGGGCTTTTGATTGGGCATATTGATCTGCGTTCCACTAGGCACATGGGAACGCGTGGGGCACATCTTTATGAAGCGCTTGATACAGGTTGTATCTATATGATGCGCGGTATCTGACCGGTGCATCTGTTGCTTGATGTATCTTTTATTGGTCCGACTGTTGAGTTCTTCGAGTGCTTTAAATAGCCGTTTTGGCTTGGCTGAATTCGAGGGGTCAGGTTCATCACCATAAATGCAAATTTTATTGTACGGGATTCGGAGAGCTTGCCACTTGGTGCATGGGTTTGATTTGCTCGACCTATAAATAGCAGCAGGGAGAGAGTTTGCTTCTCGTTTTCTCCCGTCTTCCCAAATGGAGATGAATTTCTTTGCTCGAGTACATTCTTTTGTCAAGATGCTCCCGAAGGTGAAGATGCGACGAATTGTCTTCGTACACACACTTGTGAAGGTGACTGTTACATCCAAAAATCGGGATCGTGGGCTCCCGATGCAGGCTGAAGGTGCCTGTTGCATCCAAAGATCGGGATCCTCGAGTCCCGTCCCCGTTATGCTAGAAGAGTCGTAGATCGGAATTGCGGTGCTCTCCTCTTCCTTGGGCTTTGGAGAGCTCTTCCTCCATCGAGAGTGGGGTTGACCGTCCACCCTTGTTCTGCTCAATAAATGCTTCATTAGCCAAAGCACTTGATCGGGTCAAAATAGAGCGCATATGTTGAGACTTCATGATGCGCCTAACTGAGACGCTGAAGAGATGCGCTTGACTGAGACTCCGAAGAGACGCGTCTGACTGAGACGCTGAAGAGATGCGCTTGACTGAGATGCTGAAGAGATACGCCTGACGGATGATGCGCCTGGCATGGGGCGCAAGGCTGTAGTCTTAGGATCTTTCTTTGTGTAGAATTTCTCCTTTGTAAAGCCTTTCTTTAGACATGTAATAGACTTTTATATGAAATAAAAATCTTCTTTTGATGTCTATACTTTTGCTGTCCTTTGCTGTGTCAAGTACTTCGTTTGAGCTCCCTAGCGCATGTAGTATTAAGCGCATAGGAATTCTTGCCTGTAGATGTGCCTAAAATTTCATGCTTCTACACTAGCGTAGGGGCTACTTTTACTTATTACACACATTTATGGGTTGGTAGTGACTCGGATGAACGCTACTTGCTACCCGACCGATAGTGTCTCGGATGAGGGCTACTAGACAGCCACTCTTTATTACTTGCGTGATCCTACAGCCCCTGCGTAAAACGTTATCCTCAAAGTGCATCTCACATAGACGGTTAGGAAAACCTGTAGTGTCATAGTGGCATATTTTCACATTCAGTTATTTTGGCATATTTTTTTGTATCATGTTACGTCCCTATGAGGACCTGGTGATCTCTCCAGGATTAGACGAGCAGGACTATGCCCAGGAGTACGGAGCAGCTTTGGATCCTTCTTACGTCGTTGACAAGGCACCTCCCACTGATACTTAATTTTCCTTTTTATTATCTGAGACTATGTAGTGGACATCTTTTCATCTTTATTTTTCTATTTTGAGGAGGTTGGACTCCATTTAGTTGAGACAATATTCCATAGCTGTTTGGAGTGGGTATGTCCACCCGGCTATCTCTTGATTTTTTTTATTATTGAGACTTATTATTCATTCTGTGTTGAGCTATGGATGGGATTTATTTATTTATATTGTGGCTTATCATGTTATATTATTTACAGCTTATGTAAAAATACGAGGATACCACATATTGGTGTATTTTTCTTATATGTGCAGCTGGCATGCTAACGTACTTAGTCCTATGTATTGTGGGACTAGAGCGTTACATGTTTTTGTGGTGGCCCACGCAGGTCACTAATATTGTTGGGTTACATGACTGTACCCAATAAAGCCTTCATATAGGAATAGGATATAGAATCTCATCCACTTATTAATACCTTCCTTGACTTCTTTCAATTTCTCGTTTGACCGCTTGATTACATCCAGTTTGATTTTGTTCTAACAAAAACACAAATCTTCGTGCCAACATAGGATGAATCTTCATAGTGGACGCACTACTCCTCTCGCCATTACTGATGGGAACACCACTGCTCAAGAAGGACCAGTGGGTTAGCCACCCATGTCCTCGACCACTCTAGCACCATCCGGACCAGCCTTGTAGCCTGTGATGACACCATCCACTACTCAACAGCAAGCCCCGGCACCCCAAGTGGGACAGACAGACCCCAGAAACCCTGCAGCTTAAGAGGTGTACCTACCACCTCCGCCACCCAATCCACCTCAGTTTCTACCACAGATTCCACCACCATATCCACCACAACAGCTACTACAGTATCCATCATCATATCCACCCCAGCAGCCACCACCAAATCTACCACCATATCTACCCCAGTATCCTCCACAGTATACACCTCAGTATCCTTCCTCATACCCACCACAGTATCCCCTCCCATATCCTTCATATCCTCCACAGTACGGGCCTTAGGGTGTCCCACAGTTTATGCCCCAGATGCCATACATGCCTCCACAGCAGCCCATGCCTCAGGCTGGCGGGACTACTATAGACCAGATCCGCCAGGGCTTAGTACAGGCCCAGATGCAGCAGAGCGAGGCTATTATGAGGAGTTTGGAGACAGCACTAACCCGAGCACCCCAAGCTTCTGTGGGTACTATCGAAGGGTTCCACAACATGAATCCTCCATACTTTAAGTGTACTGAAGACGTCATCGGCATCACCAATTGGCTGGTTAAGACAGAAAATCTCCTGAAGGCTTTAGAGTTATCTGCAGATATATAGATGATGGCAGTAAAATTACAGTTAGAAGGAAATGCTTACGATTGGTGGGCCGCAAAGGAGAGACGGCTAGGAGTTGATCAGACGTGGGAGGAATTCAAAAGACTGTTCAATAAGAAGTTTTTCTCCGACACAGCCAAGGATGCACTATATGACTAGTTTCTACACTTGGAGAAGGAGAGTATGACAGTTGATGAGTAGGACGCCGAGTTTAGTCAGCTGAGTTGTTTTGCACCGGGGTTAGTTACGACGGAGCTGGAGAAAGCCGAAAGATTTTATAGAGGCTTGAGTATAAAGTTGCAGAGATACACCAGCTCCGAGTCGAGATTCTCCCAAGCAGCTGTTCTGGCAGAGGTTAGAACTCAAAAGGCTATAAGCAAGAAGGCAAACCGACGAGCTACTTCGACTATAGGACCAGCTAAGACTGCTACAGGAGGGCCAGTGAGATGTCCTTCCACACATCAGCATCAGCAGAGGACAGGGCCATACCAGACACATGAGAAGGCCACTTGCCATTATTATGGCAAAGTTGGTCATGTTTTGAGAGATTGTAGACGACGGCTGGGACATTATTTGATTTATGGATCGAATCAGCACTAGGCTAAGGATTACGCATTTCAGAGGATCACTCCACATAATTGTAGAAGCATGGAAAATATGGGGTTCATACGGATCATATTTTATCATATATGTACTTTAGGCCAAAATAGGTCCGCATAAAGGAAAGCTGCATGATAGATTCAGTGCCTCATGCGCCCTGTCGACAACCAGCTGCAGAAGAAAGATATGCGGCCAAGAGGATCAGTTCGTCTGATAAAGCGAACAAGTTCTGTCAAAACTGACAAAAATGACAGCTCTGACACTTCAACAAAAAGATAAGATGTGATACGTCACCAAAAGCAGGGTTCGCCTTCATGCGGCCAGAAGGAGTGTCACCTAAGTCGCATGAACCTTATGCAGCTCAAACATATGCGGCCCCAAAGTCTTCGAACTTCACGCGGCCAAGAGTAAATGTGATCCAAGCTGCATTAGCTTTATACGACCAAAATTCAGAATCTATACTGCTTAAATCCTTAAGCTATGTTTGGGCTAAGAAAGTTTGGACTTAAGCCGCATGAGTCTCATGCGGCCCCACATGGTCGAAAACTGAGAGATCTATGCGGTTCAAAATGATTCCTACAATATGACATGTGGCTAGCTGACCAAGTCTTAACTATCCAGATTTGCTGCAATAAAATCCCAACAAATCGACAGATGGTGGCCAAAGAGCGGGTCTTCGTGTGCCATGTGGTCACAGGCCATCTACGCGGCTCAACATACATTTTATTATAAATAGCAGGGTGCCACACCCCAGTAAAAGGCGGGCAACCTTCAAAAAAGCAATTTCTTCAAGAGCTAAAGACTACGTCAGATAGTCCAAGGAGTAAGGCAGAGTTGATAGAACATTCCCGAGCCTCTACCGTCACCCCCCAGAATAAAAACTAAACAATTGTACATAGATTGTTTCCTAGGATTTCTTTCTAGGCTTTTCTTTGTACAAGCGAGTTTGCAATCAATTTTAGTGTTCCTGTAATACCTGTCTTTGATTTTTTATGGCAAACACGATGGCAACTCTGCTGGGGACGTCCTTCTCTTCTGATGAAAAATTAGTGACACAATCTGACACGTCCAAGTTCGGCTCTACACAGCAGATGCTTGTGGTTCATTTTGGCCAACAAGCCTTCGAAGAATTGCTTTCTGAAGGGAGCGCTAGCCCGTCACAAAAGAGGGCCAACCCAAAGAGGACTCGCAGGATGTCGGCTCACAAAATTGTTTCCCTCGACCAAGTTCTCGAAGAAGCCCCTTCTGAGCCCAAGACGATGACAAAAGCTCTCTTGTGGCTTTGCTTCCGATCGTAGAGGACCCCATTGCCCCTAAATCCAGTAGAGAAAAATACTACGATGCTGATTTTTTAGGGGCACAAGGGAAATCAATACGGACTAAGAAGAAGCTGCATAAGAGAGATGGGTAGTCTGTCCATGCGGCAGCCAACTCTAGCCTCAGGCAAAGGACTCATGTGGCAGCCAAATCTGGCCGCAGGAAGATGGCCCATGCGGCAGCCAACTATGGCCGCAGAAAGATGGCCTATGCGGCGGCCAGCTTTGGCCGCAGGAAGACAGCCCATTCGACAACCAATCCTTACCTCAGACAGGATGTCTTATGCGGCCCTGTCAGAAGCTCTGTGTTCAACCGTCTCTCATGCGGGCTCGACTCCATACGGCCCATTAAGAATGTAGGATGTATCAATCTTGACTCTTTTTACTATGCGCCTTCGGAAGCTAAGTTAAAAAAGTCTAGGGCAGTGCGGATCGAACAAGCCCAGTCAACTGTCCAAGTTACTGACTGTCAGCGGGCCCTATTAACTATTACACGAGATCCTATTGGAAAGTTGTACAGAACCACCAGCGTCCAGTCCTCCGGGGCTAACGGACAGGGTGAGTCTTTAAAGTCTCTCTCCAATGATCCAAAGCAAGTGTTGTTACTAGCCACGGATCAGGAAGCAAACATAATACCTAAGTACCCGTGCGCTCGGGATTCCCGAGTCTACAAGTTTGGTACAAAGGTAGATCAGCATGCTACCGACTTGCATGAGGTGATTACTCACAAACGTAAGGAGGCAGCATTGGCATGCAATGAGTCCCTCTCGGGACGTCGTTGCACCCGAGTCATCATCAACTGCTGCTGCGACAAATCAGCAGCACCTGAAGGTCGACAGTCAGTTTTTCGACGACTGCAGTAGCCAGCACCTGTCCGACAACAACGCAAGAAACAGGTGCAAATTCTGGGGGACGAGGACTTTCCTTTCGCCTCCTGTAAATTAACTCAAAAGGTTGCTCCTGGCAAGGGAGAAAAGAAGACATGCTCTTCCAGGCCGACCATCTCGGCCAGTATTGCAAGGAAACCCTCATCTGGAGAGTTTCCATCGACAACCACGAGGGGTGTCTATTTAGGCACTCGATCCAAAAAGAAGCTTCTGGCACCCGGGGGTGCACCTTCGGCCTCCTTGGGAGTAGATGAAGCTGGGTGTAGCAGTCCCCTCAATATATGCGACAACCCGGTGTACCAAGAGCACATACAGGGGGTAGAGGTCCCCCAGAAATATGCAACAGACTTGGATTTCCCTAAGGACCTGTAACACCCCAGTCCCAAAATACATAGGACCAAGCACGTGAACATGCCAGCTGCACATATACGAAGAATACTCCAATATATAGAATCCTCAAATATGTACATAAGCTGCAAATAAAATAACCACAGGCCAGCAATATGTAATCTAATCTCATCACAACTCAACACAGAAGATAATAGAACTTCTACATTAATAGCACCTCTGAGTTATTCTGTGTATCCCTATTAAGCCTACTCCTACCACGTCCTCATTACCTTTGAGTAGGGAGGCTCTACTTCAGATCCATATTTACCACGTCCTCATTACCTCTGAGTAAATATATTGGTCTTCTTCCCACTTATTATCAGTACTCGCGTCGCTAGTACACAAAAAGGGTGATAAATCTATAAAAGTTATCCTAATCTATTACTCGTACCATCGGTGTACCAAAAAGTAGTAGGACCATAAAATGTCATTCGAATCTATTTGCTCGCATTTTCAAATGCACAAAAGGGCAATAGGTCCACAAAAAGTCTCCCTAAGGAGATATTCTTTACATTCAAAAAAAAAAAAGAAAGAAAGAGGGAAGGGAAGAAAATCCATTACTTATCAGCAACACATAGCTTGATGAGAATGCCTTACAGCTACGCAGTTGAGCGCTCAATTCTCAGTTTGACTCGACGTTCAGCTTCCTGGGATAACCTTTCGACATCCTCGAGATGCGCATGAGCCAGCCAGTTTTCTTCTAATTTCTTCAGTGCTTCCTCTAGAGCAGCAGAGGCTCGTACGACTTCAGCACTCTCCTTGTGAATCTTCTCTCTCTCTTGATGAGTAGCTTGGAGCTCAGTCCCCAGAGATGCCAACCTGGCCTGAAGCTGGAGGAGCTGCTCATTAGTTTCAGCCATAGCACGACTGGTGATTTTCTCACGAGTTAAGCAGATCTCACCCTCTTGGCTCAGCCTGTTGTACTTAAGAGACAGCTTATGGAGGTCTTTCTCCAAGGTGGGCTTAGTTGTCTTCTACACGGCCTTCACCTTTTCCATGGCTGTTATAAGAAAAGCACGCTCCTCCTCCACCGCAGCAGACACGTCAACTTGTCGCAGTTTTTGCAGCTGGGTTATGCACTGATCAGTCTCTGCCAGCTTGTGCTCCAAGAGAACGGATGCCCCTTCACCACTCGGGAGCATCTTCAGCAGTTTAATTTGACCGCAAGTACAATGGCGAGCTACGGCAAACGATGTTCCCTTCCTCAAAGCAGCCTCGATCCCCCATTTCAAATGGAGATAAAGGCTCTCGATTATGTCCCTTGACGACTTGTCCAAATTCTCCATAGAGGACGGTGTCGAAGGAATTGCACCTAAGGGAGCTGAAGACGTTTGGAAAGGAGGCACACTTGAGCTCGATGATCATGTTAGAAGGAAAACAAACTCTGAAGGACGAGACTCCCGTACAGCAGTAATCTCCTCTTTCGCAGCCCAAAGGAGCTGAAGGCTAGGCAGGGCAGAAAGTTCAAATTCCATGGAAGAGGCAATTTCAATCGAGCTCGCACTCGCCAAAGAGGTTGAATGAGCCGGGACATCTGTGCTCAATATGGTAGAAGGCCCCTCCTCCTCCGTGGCTACATCCATCACCGGTAGCGGAGAGGCAGTTCCTGTAGGTCCAGCACAACCAGCAATCATCTTGAAAAAAAAAAGAGAAAATCTCTACACTGGTAAAAAAGCGATATAGCTTACAAGAAGTAAAGGGCAAAGGCTGAGGCTCGGCCGGAGTCTTCTCAGCTCTTCCTACCGTTTCCACAACTCCAGTGAGGTCAGCAGCGGCACTCGTACCATCAAGGCATGTCATTTCTGCCCCTGTTGCTCCAGGTATAGACGTAATGATATCAGCACCAGCCTGTGCAGACCCCGCGACTCCAGGGTCGGGACCCAAAGAGAAAACCGCATGGGTGGCATCTGGTGATAAAAGGTTTACTTCCTTCGATACCTGTAAAGGAGGGCCTTCAGATAACATCCCAAGGACAATATCGGGGCTTGTTGTGAAAGAGCTTACCCTCATGTTGACTTTGATGCCACTACCTGTTTCCTCGATACTAAGCCCACGGAACCTAGCCACAACTCGCTTCTGGAAACGAGGTCTATCAGCGGTAACAGATTCAGGCCTGCTTCGTGTACACGGAGGATTCGACACAGGTGAAGGTGCACGTATAGCTAAAGGACTTGCATAGGGCTGAAGATCTTCATAGTCATATTTCTCCTCTTCCATGCTGTCAGAATCAGAAGCTTTCTTCTTTCCCTTCCTCGTCCTTTTTCGGGAGTCCCTCAGTTGCTCCTCCAATTTTGTACCAACAATAAAACTGGTACGGGGATTAAAGTCATTGGGAGGCGCATTCACAGATATGTGACAAAATGCCACCATATATGCGATATACCCGAAAGTCTCGGCGTCAGGTAGGACGAAGCTGGCCTGGGTATGAATCGTCGAATAATAGTGCCAAGCCCGGATACCATCCAAGATGCTCCCCTCGAAACCCAGGCAAGGGTTAGGGCTATCCAAATATAATTGGCTATACCCAAATTTTCGAGAATATCGGCTAGGTTGGTATGGTTCTAGGTATACAGCATTGCGATTGCAGAACACAAGATGGGAGGGACGGATACTCTGCAACCAGCAAAATAATTTTTCAAACACAGACTGGGGCGCAATAGCACTATGAAGGTGAACGCGACCCATCTCCTCCTCAATAAAATACAGAACTGATACCGAAAAAGAGTATCTATCCACCTGCACGAGAGTAGTTCGGCAATCAGAAAAGCTCGTACAGTTCTAGGGCATGTCGCGATAGTGGTAGATGAAGGCATTGTCACTTGTTGAATTGCCTTCCGAACCAGGTCACATCAGAGAGGGGTAATGCATCAACAACCATCCCATTAAATAATGATACAGCAGCTCTATTCTGTTGAAGGGTTTCATAAGATCACGAGTGATGGCTTTCGACACAAAGGTACGGAGACCCCTATGGATGCTGCATACCATAGCAGAAAGTAGAGCCAACTTGCCCCCAAAAAACAGCTTTACCGCTGGAAGGATTAGGTTGCGACTAATCCTCTCAATCGCACTAGAGCCCGCCGAAACGACGCAAACCCTCAACCATATCATCAGATATCCAGCTAAGATGGCCTTAGCAGACAGAGGCTGAGTATCATGATAAAAATAGCTAAAAGTGTCACTCAGGCTCCCAAATCTGTCACCAGCAGCAAAGGCCCTCTTAGTACTTTGCACCTGAGCATCCACCTACACCAAAGATTGGGAACTCCTAACAGCAACTCGATCGAACGCGCTAGGGTTAAAAAGATAGCCAATCCAAGCCTTGGTATGAGAAAGGTTCCCTTCTGAACTATCATCCTTTTTCTTGGATATTTGTTGGCAGATGCTATGGTGGCATAGCAATTCCTGATATACAGCTAGGAATCTGGGATACCGCTGCTCTAGTTCCTCGAATTCTTTGTTTGTTGGAGTATACTCCTCATAAGCTTTATCGCTCCAGGGTAATTTGGACACACCATGCATCTCGTGAAGAGCAAGCCCTATCTCTCCACCTGGAGTAAAGAAGGTCCCCGTTTGGCAGTTATACATCACAAGCAATGCCATAAACAATTTCGGGTTCATAAACAAGCCATAGCAGGAGCCCCTAATGGCGTAATAGAGGCCAATCTGTCGTAGGATGTCCTCATACTCCGCTAGGGTCTAAGAAGTCAGGTTAACCCATGGAGGGGAACGATGCTGCCAGTTCAGTAACGACAATCTCCCTGCAGGGTATGATCCTTTATGAGCAATCCGATTCAGAAAGGTGTCAACCCCAAAGAAAAACATATTGGGCTTTAGTTCATTGATGAGACTGCCAGGAGCCAACCCAACGACTGAGTAGCTCATTGATTCCTTTACTACAACCACTGACCTCGTAGGGTTGTTAAAACGGATATGGCCCACAAAGATCCTCCGCTGATCCAGAGTTAGAGAACTCAACAGCTTCCTCTCAAAAGGTACTATATTAAAACCAGATAAGGGAAAGTGGCGCTTCATTAAGGGTATGTGAATTGCTTCCCCCTGAAAATAGAAATCCTAACTCTCAAAAGTCTCTATGATGCTCGGATCTGAAATAGTCAGGGCATTCCTGAATAAAAATATAGGCTTCGGATGAATGCCATTCAGTTGCCCAGAGTCATCATGCTAAGTAAGAAAAAGAAGGACTGGTTTCTGATCTCACTCAGTCGGTCTTCAGGCTGATTTTGGGTAATCTGAGTCGACACTTGTTCGATTATCTGGTCAAAACTTACACCCAACACAAATTAGGTATATCCCATCAGGAGCCCCCCGATGGAGCTCAGGGAAAGGTCACTACGAAGGACAAAGAAGAAGTGAGGTTAGAAGAGGTTCACCCTTCAGCTACACAGATCCTATACGGCCTAGTAATTATGATGGATGCGTGGACGACCTAGAACATGAGACGTATGTGGCCTGGTCATGCAGTACTCATGCAGCTCAATCATAAAGTGCTCGTATGGTTCAGTCATGAAGTATTCATACGGCTCAGTCATAAGGCACTTAGGGGGTTCATACGGCTCGATTATGAAATGCTCATACGGCTCAGTCATGAAGCGTTCATGTGACTCAGTCATGAGGTACTTAGGGGTTCATGCGGCTCAGTCATGAAGTGCTCATATGGCTCGGTCATGAAGTATTCATATGGCTCAGACATGAGGTACTTAGGGGGTTTATGTGGCTTGGCCATAAAATGCTCATACGGCTCAGTCATGAAATACTTCTGCGACTAAAAATATAAAACACCCATGCGGCTCAATCAGGAGACACTTATGCGGCACAGTTATGCAATATTCATGCGGATCAGTCCTGGATCACTTATGCGATTCAGGTTCGAATATGCAGCGCTTATGCGACTCAGCTCATACGACCCTATCATACAGAACACATGTGGTCCAACTGAGATAGGGCACGCATCGATCAAGCTTGAAGCACAGAAGGCGATATAGCATAGGCCTGCGCATAAAACATACGACATAGCCATCGTCTTTCCACTATCATTACCTTTGATAGGGGGTGCACGTCGGAGTGAATGGAAGGAGAGCCCGCCACTTTCGATGGAGAAGCAAGTCCCTTCCCTTTGGCTACAGTCAACTTGGAAGCTTTTGGAGCCATTAAAGACAGGAAGACAAAGATGAAAAAGAAGAAGGTAAAAGAGAAAATTTTCTCTTCAAAATAACCCCTATTTATAGAGTTTCTAAAAAGATTGCTGCTTCGATGCTCGAGATCATTAAAGATAATGATAAAGTTTGGGGATTTTAGCTCTAGTAACCGTCGACTTTATCTCGAAAAGAGGACCCAAATCCAAAATCGAATTAAGAAAATTAAATACAGCAGCGACAGTTGGCAGGCTGATAGAGTCTCTCTGCGGCTCGAGGTTTTCCTGCGGCTCGGGGTGTCCCTGCGGCTCAAAATTTTTTCTGCGACCTGAGATCTCTCTGCGGCTCAAAAATTCTCTGCGACTTGGAGACTCCCTACGGCTCGACAATATCTCAATGCTTCTTATTTAAAGTATTCTAAATTTGTAATTTGAAAACTTTGAAGGGGGTCTTATAGAAGCATGGAAAATATGGGGTTCATATGGATCACAAATTCTCGCATATATACTTTAGGCCAAAACAGGTCCGCATAGAGGAAAGCCGCATGATAGATTCAGTGCGTCATGCGGCCCGTCGGCAACCAGCTGCAGAAGGAAGATATGCGGCCAAGAGGATCAGTTCGTCTGATAAAGCTGACAAGTTCTGTCAAAACTGACAAAAATGACAGCTCTGACACTTCGACAAAAAGATAAGACGTGAGACGTCACCAAAAGTAGGGTTAATACGCCTTCATGCGGCCAGAAGGAGTGTCACCTAAGCCGTATGAACCTTATATGGCTCAAATATATGCGGTCCCAAAGTCTTCGAACTTCTTGCGGCCATAAGTAACTATGATCCAAGCCGCATGAGCTTTATGCGGCCAAAATACAGAATCTATGCGGCTTAAATCCTTAAGCCATGTCTGGGCTAAGAAAGTTTGCAACTTAAGCCGCATTAGTCTCATGCAGTCCCATACGGTCAAAAACTGAGAGATCTATGCGGTTCAAAATGATTCCTGCGACAGGACACGTGGCAAGCTGACCAAGTCTTAACTACCCAGATTTGTTGCAACAAAATCCCAACAAATCGACAGATGGCTGCCAAAGAGCAGGTCTTCGTGTGCCACATGGCAATAGGCCATCTATGCAGCTCAACATATATTCTATTATAAATAGCACGGTGCCACACCCCTGTAAAAGGCGGGCAACCTTCAAAAAAGCAACTTCTTCAAGAGCTAAAGACTACGTCAGATAGTCCAAGGAGTAAGGCAGAGTTGATAGCACTTTCCCGAGCCTCTACCGTCACCCCCAGAATCAAAACTAAACAATTGTACCTAGATTATTTCCTAAAATTTCCTTCTAGGCTTTTCTTTGTACAAGCGAGTTTGCAATCAATTTCAGTGTTCCTGTAATACATGTCTTTGATGTTTTTATGGCAAACAATAATCAGCAGCAGAGGCCAGCTATTGCAGGACCAGGAGCACCACGACCACCCTTACTCCCTCAGGCAACCCAATTTCAATAGGCTAAAGCACATGTGGGTAATCAAAGGGTTGGAAAGGCTTTTGCACTAGCTGCAGAAGAGACAGAACCAGAGGTGGACGTCATAGCAGGTATGGTTTTAGTTGCATTATTTCCTGCCATCATATTATTTGATACTGGAGCTACCCATTCATTCATAGCCACTAGCTTTTCCACTAGACACAGCATATCTATGTCATCTATGCCTAAAAATATTAGAATCCTTACTGGAGGAGAAGTTGTACCTATTAGTGGTGTTTGTAAAGATTATTTTGTAGTGATAAGTGGTAGAGAGATGAAGGCACGACTTCTTGTATTTCCTAATTCGACATTCGATGTGGTTCTCGGAATGGACAGGTTGAGCCAGCATTTCGCTCTCATAGACTGCCATAAGGGCAATATTGTTTTAGACCACCGAATATGACAAAGTTCGAGTTCACCAAGGAAGAAGCCTTGAGAAGCGATGCACCTGCATTGTGGACTCACATGATGATGCAGTCTACTCCTCAGTACCTTGTTATCGATGAGTTCGAGGATGTGTTTCCCGAGGAATTGCCAGGACTGCCACCTGACCGAGACATTAAGTTTTCTATTGAGCTTATTCCTGAAGCCGAGCCTATTTTGTATCGAGTATATCGACTAGCACCCAAGGTGTTGGTAGAGATGAAGACACAGATTGACGACTTATTGGAGAAAGGCTTTATTCATGCCAGTGCGTCACCATGGGAAGCACCCATTCTTTTTGTTCCTAAGAAAGACGGGACAGTACGCATGTGCATCGACTACATAGCCTTAAATGCAGTGACGGTGAAGAATAAGTACCCCTTGCCGTGCATAGACGATCTATTCGACCAACTAAGTGGAGCAAAAGTATTCTCCAAGATTGACTTACGATCGGGCTATCACCAATTGAAGGTTCAGAGAGAAGACATTCCGAAGACGGCATTTCAATCTAGGTATGGACACTACGAGTTCTTGGTCTTGTCTTTCGGTTTGACCAACGCTCCCGCAGTCTTCATGAACTTAATGAACAATATCTTTCATCAGTACTTGGATAAATTTGTAGTCGTCTTCATAGATGATATCTTGATTTACTCCAAGAGCCAAGAGGAGCATGAGCAGCATCAACGGACAGTTTTGGGAATCTTGTGGAATAAGCAACTTTTTATGAAGCTTAGCAAGTGTGATTTCTTTCTCAAGGAGGTTTCATTTCTTGGGCATATTGTTATTGGAGACGGATATCGGTAGATCCTGAAAAGATCACAGAAGTCAAGGCATGGCCCGCTCCTACATCGGCTTATGAGGTGAGAAGTTTTCTTGGACTTGCGGGATATTACCGAAGGTTCGTAGAAGATTTCTCTCGAATAGCGGGGCCTATGACTCGACTAACTTGTAAGGATCAGGAGTTTGTATGGACAGTTGAGTGTCAAGCCGCTTTTGATGAGTTGAAGAAGTGTAGCCTCCTTTCCCGAAATTTTTGAATTATTTTTATTTTTATTTATTCAAATGGGGATTTTTAGATTTTTTATAAATAATTATTTAGTTAATTATTACGGTAGGTGACTTTAGCCATAGTTGAGTTTTGGAGTACCAGACGACTAGGAATCATGCCACGGATAGTACAGTGGCGTGCCTCGACTAGTGTATTAGCCATGCCCGGGGAGACTGAGCCATAGTGATGCCCTAACTAGGAAAATTAGGCTAAGTTACGACTTAACCCCTACCAATGAAGTATTTATTTATTAATTAGATATATTGATTTTAGATGACCCGTTTGTACCAACTTAGCCCGAGCTAAGCCCGAACCGAATCCAAGCCTTGTATATATGTGTGTGTGTGTGTGTGTGTGTGTGTGTGTGTGTGTGTGTGTGTGTGTAAATATAGATATATATATATATATATATATATATATATATGTGTATATAAATATAATATATGTGTGAAAGTATATATGTGTATGAATGTATATAAATAAATATTATACGTTGTGTACATATATATAAATATAAATATATGTTTATGTTTATGTGAATGTATATGTAAATATATAAATATATACATGTGTATACGTGTATATTTGTATCTATATATAAATAAATGTATGTATATATAGTATATATATTATATACGAAGCGTATATGCGTATGGGCGTATATATATATATATATATATATATATATATATATATATATATATATATATATATATATATATATATGTATGTATAAGTGTTGGTATATGTAAATATAAACATATATATATATATATATATATATATATATATATATATATATATATATATATATATATATATATGTTTATATACAAAGGGAGAAGGAAGGGAGAGCCCAGGCCCATAGCCAGCCTTCCCAGCCCGGCCCAAATCGAGCTCATCTAAACCGAGCTCAGCCCGACTCTAAACCCCCCTCTGTTTCGTTCGAAACATATATATATATACGTATATACGAGAGACAGGAAAGGAGAGATTTCGAGAGCATGAAACCCTAATCCTAACGTCGCAAACACCACCGTAGCCTCCACGCGACCTCTCCAGTCACCTGTACGCCGCCGTCGGAGCATCGTCGGCTGGCCGGACGTCCTCGCGCGCGCGAAGCGGAGCAAGACAGTCAGCAGGAGTTTACAGCAAGGTACTGATTTCATCGTCAGTTTTCTCCTCGAATACTTAATGAAATTCATTTTCGTAAAATCCTACGTATAGCCTATATGACCCTTTAGTAATCCTCGTAAATAGATTCGAGCAAGAAGGATCAGTCAGTCCCGAGATTCGATCGAAAGATCGATGAAAAACTGTCCGAAACAGGACAGTTTTTGATATTAAAACACCGATTTGGAAGCCTATTTCCTGTCGAACGGTCGACAGTTTTGTGAAACTATTTGAATTAAAGTTTAGACAACCTAACGGAGATGGAAATCCTATTATTAGTTGTATTTCTAAAAGTTTGTACAGTAAGATAAATAGGGTTGAAAATCAAGAAAAACCTTTTTCAAAAACCCTAAAATTTAAAAAAACTCAGCCACACGACGTGCGTCCCGCCAATCCGGGCGACGTGGTCATGAACCGAAAGCATCAAAAGCTGCATAATGGTTTCATGGTCGTGTGGGGTTTGACGAAATTTAAATTGGTCGCGTGTGCGCGACGAATTTGATCCGTATCCGTCGAAGTTCACCGTATCGGCCTCTGTACAAATTTCCTAATTACTTTGTGCGTGTTCATCAGATCGAGATGAAACTTGTGCCAACAGGACCGTATCATTTTTTTGGTCCTGTATGCCGAGTTTGGTCCAATTCTAAGACAGTCGAATCGGAACGCCGTTTTGCGGGCCCCACGATCCGATTAAACGGGCGATTTGTGCACGGCCCGTCAGAATCCAACTTGGACATACGGTTGGGTTTGTATCAAAAAACCGGACCTGTTGACATGTAGTTTGACAAATTTAGAGACCATTGACTCTGGCACGCTTTTCGGTACAAAGTGGATCCAACGGCGGACACCATTTTTATCCAAAATTACCGTTTTGCCCCTGTATTCGGAATTAGACTTAAGGATAGGCAATCCTAGCTAATTTGACTATTCTGAGAATGTTGGTGATGTCTGTTTCAGCTTTCGAAGACATTTTTGGATTTGGACTTTATGGCGTACCAGTTGACGATATTTTATTGGTTCTTTGTGCTACCTCCAGGCAAGTATACATTGTCTCCCTCTACAGTTTATTTTTATGCTTATAGTACACCTGTCTTAGTATGTTATCTTCAGTTACCTTAATTGCTATAGATTTATAGGATACCATATTTACTAGTTTATTGTCTTGCTTGTATATCAGTGTTTCATGACTTGATAATGTAGTTATACCAGGCTTGTTTACGTCATAGATCATGCTAGAGTTGTCCTTACCTATGTCATGATTGAGTTGTACTGTGTCTTCACCTGTGTCTTGACTAAGTCGTGTCTACAAGTATGTGTGAATGAACTGTTATTCCTTTGTCTTTCCCACAACCTGCGAGTCCACACACGGGGCGAGGGTTGTCCTTTGCACCTGCGAGTCCACATACGGGGCGAGGTTGACTTGTTTTAAAACTGACCTGCGAGTCCATATTTGGGGTGAGGGTTGGTATCCATTGATCTACCAGCAGTTCATTTATGCATACTTGATCCCGTATTCGTATTCATAGTTACCTGCCAGTAGTCATATGTCAGTTTCCTGTCTAGTTCCTATTTATACCCTAGTTATAATTATTACATGATTAAACTGTTAGATAGGCATGTTTTATGTATCTTGCTAGTCCTCTGAGGACCTGATGATCTCTTCAGGTTTAGCGATTGTATGGAGTTAGTTAGCAGAGCGGGATGGTAGAGGATTGCGATACATGATACAAGTATTTTCTTGTGATATTTCTTTATTATCCTCTCGTGCTTTATATTCAGTACCATGATATACTCTACTTATTTATAGACTGATATCATTCTTGGAGTCTAATCGAACAATATGCTAATTGGCTGCAGACCATGACCCATACTTGTTTATTCTTGTTTATATAATTTATGTGGATTAAGATATAGTTAGGTTAGACATGATACCATGACTTTGACAGCTTATACGTACTCGAGTCGGCTGGAGTCTGCTCGATATATAGCTGGCTTGTTCACGAGATCGCGTCCGAAAAGCGGGTGCGGGTCGTGACAAGAAGCGCTTGACCACTGCACCTATCTTGACACTACCATCGGGTCCAGGAGGATTTGTGATCTAAAGTGATGCATCCGAGAAAGGATTAGGATGCGTATTGATACAGCATGGTCATGTAGTAGCATATGGATCGAGATAGTTGAGGGTGCAAGAGAAGAATTATCCAACCCACGATCTAGAGCTCGTAGCAATTATCTTTACTTTGAAGTTATGGAGACACTACTTGTACGACGAGAAAGTGGATATCTACACGGATCATAAGAGCCTCAAGTACATGTTCACATAGAAAGAGTTGAATATGCGACAGCGACGTTGGTTGGAGTTGATAAAAGATTACGAGATTGAGCTACATTATCATCAGAGCAAGGCTAATGTCGTGGCAGACACATTAAGCCGTAAGCCCATGGCTCACTTCTTGACTACGCAGAAGGAGTTGATTAGAGACTTACAACAGCTTGGTATTAAGTAGTATTGCCTGGTGCATATGACATGTTAGCCAATCTCCAGTTGCAATCATCACTAGTAGAAAGAATCAAGACGATATTGCCCATAGATGCTAGATTTAGACAGCTTAGAGAGAGGACTGAAGCAGGAGAGAAGACGGGATTGAGGATTCATTCTGATGGGACATTGTGATGTGGTGATCGTATTTATGTCCCTAATAGAGAGCTGTTGCAGGAGTTGATGGAAGAAGCACACTGTTCGACTTACTCTATTAATTCCGGAGGAACTAAGATATATTGGAACTTACGGCAGTATTATTGGTGGCACAGAATGAAGCGGAAGATAGCTCATTTCATGGCCAAGTATTTGGTATGCCAGCAAGTGAAGGCCGAGCACCAGAGGACGGCCAGATTATTACAGTCGCTACCTATTGCCGAGTGGAAGTGGGAACACATTACAATGGACTTCGTCATAGGATTTCCTCGGAGTTCTAGTGGACGAGATGCGGTATGGGTGATTGTTGATAGACTTAACAAATCGGCCCACTTTTTACCTTTTAGAGTGGGGCAGTCCACGGAAGTTTTGGTGTATATATATATGAAGCAAATAGTAAAGCTATACGGTGTAATGCTCCGCTCTGCACGGCGTATTACACTAAAGCGTTGACTCAACGAGTCACGTTGATGCAAGGAATTGTATCGATGTAAAATGATACGAAAGTTAAGTTGTCCCGAGCAACGAATTGAACTAAGTCGATGCGAAGAGTTGCCTTGTCCTGAAAGAATGCATCGAGTTGAATCGATGCGAAGCGCCGCGTTGCCCCGGAGGATGAGTGTATTGAATCAGCTCAAAGAATCTATGAAATCGAATCGCCCAAGGTGCATGTCCGAATCGATAAAAGTATTGATTTTTAGTTGGTTTCGTGTGCAGGTTATACTTTGACGGGAAAATATTAGAGGTCGATCTTTTGCAATATTTAGTAAGGGGTCCGCGAAATCAAATCGTCGCCATGCGACGGGCTGAGACTTAGGCACGCTAAGGCAAATCAGACGTATGATTCAATGAAGCACGAAGTGCTCGAATGGCTAAGTCAGAAGAGTGGCCGTGCAATAAAGTTATTAAATCGAGCCGCATCGGCTCGGCGAAACGACAAAGGCATATCGACTCAAGGTGGGAGGATTGACTTCTTTTTACTCCTTCATTCGATCAGTCAAATATATTACTGTGTGCTAAGTTAACCTATCGACGCCACGGGCGTGGTCCGATAGGAGATAAATTATAGTGTGAGTCGAGCACTAAGTTAGAACAATTGAAATGAAATGTGCATCATATGCACGAGTTGCTATGGAACATTGGATATCACAAAGGCAAGCGCCTCGATGCGCAATCCATAAGAATATTGATAACTGTAATCGGCGAGTGCCTTAGTGCACGAACCATACCGTAACTTTGCTGCACGGGTTAGAATGGCTAGAACATTGAAAGACAATAGGCGAGCCCCCTAGCGCACAAGCCCCGAATATTGAATGCTAAGTTATATAACATGGATATACGGTCGAAACGTGCCTACGTGCATGGGATAATAAAAGATGGCTTCGTTACGAGAGAATATAGTTGTGGCATGAATGTGGCGAAACTATCGGATATGACATGGTGCCTCGAAAGGTGGTCAAGACCTTCGGATCGTTCGGTTGACAAGCATTGAGTTGAGGCACGATGCCATTGAATCATTGAAACGAAGTATGAAATGTAAGAACATAGAAAGCTAATGAAAGAGATACGAGATGATAAGTCTGAGTCTCGGACTCAAGACTAAGTTTGGTTGTTTGAAGTTAATTGCTTGAATGATAAGGGCGTTGCATGGTCGATTGGAATGGGCTCGAGATAAAATGTGATATCGCCCGTGCACGGGTGTTTCTTCTAAACGGTTAAATGTCGGAGCGCCCCAGAACCGCTTTGGCCTAGGAGGGAATCGAATAATCTTTATAGGCGCACATCCTTAAACAAGATAGGAAAAGCCACAAATGATGGTATGCAGCGGGAACGTTTCGGTTGTTGGGATGTGACCTAACCCATGAAACGCCGGGCAGCCCGACCAAATATTGAGAAAAGAAAGAGAGAGAAGAAAGGAACTCCTTTAGTCCATTTCGGCGCGGATACGCCAACGGCCCTCATATAGTTAAGGAACGATGGGTTGAAAGTGTAGGCACGTATGCGTCCCGCATAGAGATCCTGCTTAGAGATGCACATATAACATGACAGGGAAGGAATGCGGTGTATTCACCTTGCGTCAGTGCAAGGGCGAGTGCATCGACTTGGTAAGTCGTGCCACGAATCAAACACGAGATTGCTTGTTTACTTGCCTATTCAATTCGATAATATGCTGATATGATAACATGCTTTACGCTTTCAAAGATGCCATAAAATTGACCCTAAGGAGAACATAGATCATAAGATATGTTGTATGATTCAACATAAACATTACAATATCGGTTTGGAAAGATGATCTTTGCTTCAGTACATGCGAGGATGAACGTACTGATCCCCCACCAGCTTCATGCAGGGTGCAGGGAATGGATGGCTCACGGCGAAGCGTTGCTTGAACGCGTTAAGGCTTGGAATGCCGAAGCGCATTGAAGCGTGCGATCGCTGGACCCTCGGACTATGCAACTGGATTGATGCGACCGAGATATAGAAGGCATGATGTATGGAACGGTAAAATCCTTTGTGGGCAAGAGAGAACCTGAGTGTTGTAGCTAATCTGGCATATATTGTTAGGCTATCGAAAGCCATTGTAATCTCAGTTTCGGATATCAATAAAGAGAATTGTTTCGTATACTCTGTTTTTCTTTCATTGTTAATATCGAATCAAAAGATAACCATTTGAGAACTTGTCATCTTGCCTTGCACGAGCGCAACTCCAGGCTCGTGCGGCATCACGGCCCCCGCGAGGACGATGATTCGGGTGATTCCGGGTCGGGGCGTGACAAATTAGTATCAGAGCTCTAGGCTCAATTTCCTCTGGACGCTCGCTTCATTACAATTCGAAAAGTTGCCCACCACCACTTGATATCACTCTTGACTCTACTCGATGCCGCACTGGATGTTCCATACAATAAGTCTAATAGAAATCGTGTAATTTTGCCACATGTGTTTTAGAAATTACATGATGTTTGCTAAGAAAGTCGCGAAGGGTATATTGCATTGAATGCAAACGAGCCGTAAAAATGTTAGTTGCTGCAAGCGCAACAAATTATGAAATACGATTTGAGATGTTGCAATGTAACATGTTGAAAGAGAAATAAAATGATGCACGAAGTGCAACGACTAATGGTGAATATGCGTTAAAATAAAAGTGAGAAGTGATAAGCCAACACCGAATGTGTTAAACGGATTTGGGCATTGACTTGGAAAGTCAGGAATAAATCGCTGCACGATGTGCAATACGTGTTGGAAGTAAAATTATTGCACGTGGTGCAACGCATATCAAATTAATCGTTGTACGAAGTGCAAAGAAAATTGGAAATAAATCATTGTACAAAGTGAAATGAAGTGTCAGAAATAAATCGTAGCACGATGTGCAACGCGTATCGAAAGTAAAAATTTGTTGCACGGGGTGCAACGTATATCAAATAAATTATTGCACGAGATGCAACGTAAGGAAGGAATTGAAATTGTAAATCGATAGAATGAATCGTTCGGTTGCACACAAACTAATGTTGGCAAACGAGAACATTGACCGAGTTGCGTCGGATTTGATAGAATCAAAGTTACGGTTGTGATCAAGCACGATCACTGCAGAAATTGTGAGTCGGAAGAGATCGTTGGTTTATACTAAGTATAGCACGAGGGAAATGGCTTGACTTCCGAGTAGTATATGCCATACCACGTAGGCGATGAATGACTCGATTCCGAGTGGTATATGGTGTATCACTTGTACGATGATTTGTATCGAAGCGTTGTGAGAATTGCGAAAGGTTTGTCCGCAACGGACGGGAGTGTATCGAGACTCGATTGGAAATTTGTATGACGGAATGTTGATACAAGTGTTCTTCAAAAATCGGTTGGGACGATAAGGCGAGACTCGTATTGATGAACGATACGTCGGACGAAAGTTATAAGTTGGTCGGACGACCGAGACTAGTGGAACTATTATGCCTTGACGCAATAATCGGATCGACGGGAAAGGAAAACTCGAGCTTACAAATCGAATCGTACGACTTGCGATCTCGGTAGAAATGTTGGGCGAGGCAAATCGAATCGCACGACTTGCGATTTCGATATAAATATTGGGCGATGTGAATTGTAATCAAATCACACGATGTGCGACTTCGATGAAGAGTTGGTTGACGTAAGAAATCGTGCCTAAGAAATAGTTGGTTACGTTATGGCGACACTCATTTGAGTACGACTGATAGCACGTGAAACTTAGAGCGCGAGATTATATGACTTGAGGATTCGATGTTGGATAATCGGTAACTCAGTTACGCGATCAAAGTATAGAGGGATACGGGAATCGGAGAACGAGTAGATGCGTATGAAAAAGTTATTGCGAACTTGGATGTATGCGATGCGAGTTAAGTTGACATTGAAACGGAATTCGAAGTCGACCCTTTTGCTATCGGAATTGATATGAACTATCAAGATCGATACGCAAGAAAACGTAAGCACGATGTGAGAATACAAAATGGAGCGCGCCTTGCGCTATCAAAATTTTGTAAGTAACGATACGAGAATAAACAAACTTGGTTGATCGTAAATTTTGTGATTGATCAAAGACGAGACTATAAGTCATCGACGATTGTTCGATGCATATAGCATTTCGTGTGTCGATCCGCGAATAAGATAGACTCAAACTTGATACGAGTAGATGTTTTGTAAATTGCAAAATCATCGACGGTAGGGCATAACTTGACTCGGAAGATAGTTGCGCATCAGTTGCGCTGATAGAAATGGTTGTGTACGGATTTGGGTTAGTCTGATAGAATCGTCGGAACGTAATTTGGCTCCAAATAAGATATAGCATGGTTCGTAGTAAACTGTCCTTCGGTGATGATCCACAGTTATCGAGCGTAGCATCGGGGCAGCTAACCCTAGAAGACTTGACCGCCAACTCAAATTGAATGCTGCAGACCGTAAGATGACCCATGCGATATCGCATATGAGATTGCACCGATAACAAATATAATACGGTACATGTTGACGATAAGTCTAGGCGATCGAGAATTGTTGGAACAACTTTCGATTGAGAATGATTTAGATAGATCTTGAGTATTCGTCGGATGAATACTTGAATGGTTATGTTGGTCGACAGTCAAACTAGAAACTCACCAACGAACTTGGTGATTCAGATAGGCGAGTGCGAGGATCGTGCGATACACGAGAGGGAATGATAAGGGAATGACTTACGAGTCATGTCATTAAATTCGGATTCACCTTGCAATTGAGCTTGCGTTAATCAAAATTTACATTCGATGTTGCAAGATGGATAAGTTGGGAATTTGGCTAATGAATTCCTACTCGTTAGGAAATTGAATGTAAGACGCGTCGTAAAGACCTTCGTGCTAAGGCGATCGTTGCCTTGAGCACTATCGCCTTGCTGTAAACTTTCATGTCGGATAGATTGTGGCCTTTATGCAATGTCAATTTAAACTTGCGTCGGGAGAATCTAAGCACGGGGACTGTGTAAGTAACCTAGCGGGCGTAGCCCTGAATGTTGATGCATTTGCAAGTCAACGAAGAAAATCGTAATCGAGATAAGTGCATAGCCAGACTTCAGAAATAAGTTGGGTAGCGACGTCGAACGCAAGGCGTTGCGAAGGATCGTTGCTATCGGATGTGCGACGGCTCAACGCAACGCATAGAATTGATAGTTTCAAATGAAACATACGAAATGAGAAAGACGATTTTGAATCGCGTCGTGTGCAGTAACTTTATTGAATGAATCACGTATGTATCGAATATACGTATGCGATGAAATTTCGAGAACAGTTGCTAAGGATAAGTCCGATCGAGAGTACGAGATGGCAAGCATAGGATTGAAATTTACCTGTCAGCTTTGTTCCAATTTGCTACCACTGGAATTGGTCAAAATACATATATCTTCGGGACGCCTTGAATATTGGTATGGATCCAAATAGAGTTTCAAATCGGGCTGCAGTAAAGACTTTGAAATGTTAATGAAAAGCTTGCGTGAAACTGAACAACATTGGTGGGACGAGATCGTGAAACGATCTATAAAACACTTAGTCGGAGTGTTGGTTTTGGTTCGAGAACGAACCTTGTTTTGAGTGGTATATTCTGTAATGTCCCGCTCCACACGGTGCATTACGCTGAAGCGTTGACTCAACGAGTCACGTTGATGCAAGGAAATGTATCGATGCAAAATGATACGAAAGTTAAGTTGTCCCGAGCAACGCATTGAACTAAGTCGATGCGAAGAGTTGCCTTGTCCCAAAAGAATGCATCGAGTTGAATCGATGCGAAGTGCCACGTTGCCCCGAAGGATGAGTGCGTTGAATCGGCTCGAAGATTCTAAAAAATCGAATCGACCAAGGCGCAAGTCCAAATCGATTCAAGAATTGATTTTTAGTTGGTTTCGTGTGCAGGTTATACTTTGACGAAAAAATATTAGAGGTCGATCTTCTGCAGTATTTAGTAAGGGGTCCGCAAAATCAAATCGTCGCCTTGCGACGGGCTGAGACTTGGGCACACTAAGCTAAATCGGATGTATGATTCAATGAAGCACGAAGTGCTCGAATGGCTATGTCAGGAGAGTGGCTGTACAATAAAGTTATGAAATCGAGCTGCATCGGCTCGGCGAAACGACAAAGGCATACCGACTCAAGGTGGGAGGATTGACTTCTTTTTACTCCTTCATTCGATAAGTCAAATATATCACTGTATGCTAAGTTAACCTATCGATGCCACGGGCATGGTCCGATCGGAGATAAATCATAGTGTGAGTCGAGCACTAAGTTAGAATAATTGAAATGAAACGTGCATCATATACACGAGTCGCTGTCGAACATTGGATATTGCAAAGGCGAGCGCCTCGGTGTGCAAGCCGTAAGAACATGGATAACTGTACTCTGCGAGTGCCTTAGTGCACGAACCATACCGTGCCTTTGCTGCACAGGTTAGAATGGCTAGAACATTGAAAGACAATAGACGAGCGCCCTAGCGCGCAAGCTCCGAACGTTGAATGCTAAGTTTTAGAACATGGATATACGGTCGAAACGTGCCTACGTGCACGGGATAATAAAAGACGGCTTCGTTACGAGAGAATACAGTTGTGGCATGAATGTGGCGGAACTGTCAGATATGACATGGTGCCTCGAAAGCTGGTCAAGACCTTCGAGTCGTTCGGTTGACGAGCATTGAGTTGAGGCATGATGCTATTGAATCATTGAAACAAACTATGAAATGTAAGAACACAGAAGCTAACGAAAGAGATGCGAGATGATAAGTCTGAGTCTCGGACTCAAGACTATGTTTGTTTGTTTGAAGTTAATTGCTTGAATGATAAGGGCGTTGCATGGTCGATTGGAATGGGCTCGAGAACAAATGTGATATCGCCCGTGCACGGGTGTTTCCTCCAAACGGTTAAATGCCGGAGCGCCCCGAAACCGCTTTGGCCTAGGAGGGAATCGAATAATCTTTGTAGGCGCATATCCTTAAACAAGATGGGAAAAGCCACAAATGGTGGTATGTAGTGGGAACGTTTCGGTTGTTGGGATGTGACCCAACCCGTGAAACGCCAGAAGCCCGACCAAATATTAAGAAAAGAAGGAGAGAGAAAAAACGAACTCCTTTAGTCCATTTCGGCGCAGATATGCCAACGGCCATCGTATAGTTAAAGAATGATGGGTTGAAAGTGTAGGCACGTATGCGTCCCGCATAGAGATCCTGCTTAGAGATACACATATAATATGACAGGGAAGGAATGCGGCGTATTCACCTTGCGTCGGTGCAAGGGCGAGTGCGTCGACTTAGTAAGTCGTGCCACGAATCAAACACAAGATTGCTTGTTTGCTTGCCTATTCAATTCGATAACATGCTGATATGATAACATGCTTTACGCTTTCAAAGATGCCATAAAATTGACCCTAAGGAGAACATAGCAAGATCATAAGCTAAGTTGCATGATTCAACATAAACATTACAATGTCTGTTTGGAAAGATGATCTTTGCTTCAGTACATACGAGAACGAACGTACTGATCCCCCACCAGCTTCATACATGGTATAGAGAATGGATGGCCCACGGCGAAGCGTTACTTGAACACGTTAAGGCTTAGAATGCCGAAGCACATTGAAGCGTGTGATCGCTGGACGCTCGGACTATGTAACTGGATTGATGCGGCCGGGATATAGAAGGCATGATATATGGAACGGTAAAATCCTTTGTGGACAAGAGAGAACCTGAGTGTTGTAGCCAATCTGGCATATATTGTTAGGCTATCGAAAGCCATTGTAATCTCAGTTTCGGATATCAATAAAGAGAATTGTTTCGTATACTCTGTTTTTCTTTCGTTGTTAATATCGAATCAAAAGATAACCATTTGAGAACTTGTCATCTTGCCTTACACGAGCGCAACTCCAGGCTCGTGCGGCATCACGCCCCCTGTGAGGACGATGATTCGGGTGATTCCGGGTCGGGGCGTGACACACGATATACCAGTTAGCATCGTGTCAGATCGTGACTCGAGGTTTACCTTACGCTTTTGGAGGAGTATATAGGACAGTTTGGGTATGCATTTGAAGTTTAGCACATCGTATCATCCGCAGACCGATGGCCAGTTAGAGCGTACGATTCAGACGCTAGAGGATATGTTAAGAGCGTGCATGCTTGACTTTGGCAGATCATGGGACGACCACCTTCATCTTGTAGAGTTTTCTTACACCAATAGCTATCAAGCGAGCATTCAGATGGCTCTGTTTGAGGCATTGTATGATAGGAAGTTTCGATCTCCTGTCTGTTGGAGTGACATCAAAGAGCGACAGATATTGGGTCCCGAGATGGTTTTGAGCACAGTGGAGAAAGTAAAGAAGATACAAGACCACCTGCAAGCAGCACAGGATCGACAGAAGTAGTAGACAGATAATCATCGTCGACCTTTGGAATTCAAGGAAGGCGACCATGCTTTCTTGAAAATATCTCCCACTAGAGGCAAAATTCGATTCGGAGGACGTGGAAAGTTGAGTCCAAGATACATCGACCCTTTCGATGTCTTGGAACGTGCTGGAGAAGTTGCTTATAGATTGGCCTTTCCACCATCGCTGGAGGGAGTACATGACGTGTTCCACGTGTCTCAGCTGAGGAGGTACGTGGTAGACAGCAATCATGTGCTTGATCACTTCGAGATCACAGTTGGACCGAGTTTGTCGTACGAAGAGCAACCGGTAGGTATCCTCGATCGTCGAATGAAGGTTTTGCGGAATCAATCTATACTGTTGGTTTGCGTGGCATGGAAGCATCACCCGTCAGGAGAGTCTACTTGGGAGCACGAGGACGACATCCGAAATTGTTACCCGCATTTGTTTGACAACCAAGGTATGTCTTGCCCATGTTAGTTCCTTAATAGTTCTTTGCTTGCATTGCATTCGACCCCCTACTTTAGTTTAATTTTGAGGACAAAATTTTTTTTAAGTTAGGTAGGATATAAACCACCATAATTTATTCATGAATTTTTTTACATTTTTTATTAGCTTATGTATTATTAGATATTAGTATACTTAATGTATGTATATATTAAATATTGGTGTGTATGCCTGTGATATGCTATTAAATATAGTCTACATAAGAAATTGAATTTTAGACAGTTATTTATATTTTTTAAAAATTTTCTAGGCTCATTATTGCCTTAAAAGGTTTGCTTATATATATATATATATATATATATATATATATATATATATATATGAAGAAAAGAAAAGAGTTTAAGCAGTATAGCAATGCTACAGTACTCACATTAAACTCGACCCCTGGGCGCGGAGCAGAGACCAGAAGGTTTTGGTTTTGGTTTTGATTCAAATTCAAACTCCACAAATCCTTCATCAAATCTGATCAAATTTGTTCCTATCAAATCCAAGTTTGATTCTCTTCCATATGTCCTAATCCAATCAAGAAATATAGTTTAAATTCGAGATAAATTTGTATCCTAAGTAGGACATATAAGAACCGAAGGGCTCGACGAGTAAACCCTAGTAAATTCTTCCTCAAATCTCATCCTCGACCCCAACCCTCAGATCCTCGAGCACCCCACCACCTGGCGAACCACCCTGAATGACTACAGGCAACCGCCGTCAACAGGACCGCCGTCGGAGCACCCATTTCCGACCAAAAATAGAGTCTCCTCTGTCAAACCCGAACTCAGGTACCCACCTTTCATGACTCATAACTCCAAGTATGCTTGATCGTTTAACCATCTGTAAATTCGTGGTTAAAGCCAATATAAACCTCTCAAAACTCCTTCAGATAGAATCCTGTCAAACCCTTACGATTGCCCAAAAAATCGGAGCAAAGTTGCCTAAATTCTGTTTGAGAAACACGGTGTTGATGGCAGCCAAGGACCCGACTTGGAAGGCCGATATCGATGAAACCAGTACGTATTTTCAAAAACCAATTTAATACTGTTAAAGCTAATATAATTGAGATTGAAACGTATCTTTTAGTTTTACTTATTAATTACTATGCATGTTTATATATGTCGTTGAAGTTAGGCAAAAATTGTTTTATAAATAATGAAAACTCTAAAAAAATTCCTGATACGGCGTACGCCCCGACAAATCGGGCGACGTGGTTGCATACTATATGCATCGAAAGGCGCGTATGGATATTGCCGACGTGTAGGAACTGACGAAACTTGATTTTGTTGCATGTGCGCGACGAAATCAATGCGTATCCGTCAAGATACCCCCGTATTAACGTTTTACAAACTTGACCATAACTTCGTGCACGTTTGTCGGATCGATACGAAACTTATGCCAGCAGAACCGAATTGAAATTCTGGTTTTGTATGCCAAATTTGGTCCGATTCTGAGAAGGTTGATCGGAACGCCAAAATTAGCGAGCCCGAAACCCGATCCAACGGGCGATTTTGTGCATGGCTCATCGAAATCCAAAATTAGACATACTATTGGGTTTGCCTCCTCAAATCGGATCAGTAGACATATAGTTTGATGACTTTAGAGACCGTAGATACTGTCACGTATTTCGGTACAATACGGATCCAACGACGGGCATCGTTTTGACCAAAAATTATGATTTTGCCCATATTTCGGTATTTGACTTTCGGACAGACGTTTCCTAGAGATATCTTTTACCCTGGAAATGTTTTTTATGTTTGTTTCAGCATCCGAAGTCATCTGTGAATTATGAGTTTTTGGTGTTGCCGCTTGCGACTGTTGGATTGCCCTTCTCGGACTACAGGCAAGTATACCATGCAAAAGATTCTGATTGTGCTCATTTATTTTTAGTATATTTTATTATTGCATATTTCTTTCTCTTATTTGTCATTTTGTTTATATTGTGCGTCCAAGTCACACTTAGGTGCAAGCGACTAGATTTAATTATTTTTATTATTTTATATTTTATTATGTATGTCGACCTAGTGTGAGACGACCACCTTATGAGCGTGGGATATTTTCATATCTCCTATGGCCTTGACACATGTGTATCACGAGATGAGTGAGTAAATATAGGACGCGGGCCTGCGTACTCGACTGGCCATCGACACGTATGGGTCATACGACGGATAGGAAGTAACTGCTATTAGTGTGTCGAGTTAGAAGCCATAGCAGTTGCCAACTAGACAGGCTGTGGATACATCTTGGACAAAAGCATCATGGGGAGGGGACAGCTACTAGCGTAGGGGCTATATTTACTTTTTACACACATTTATGGGTTGTAGTGACTCGGATGAGCACTACTTGCTGTCCGACCGATAGTATCTCGGATGAACGCTACTTGACGGCCACTCATTATTACTTGAATAATCCTACAGCCCTTACGTAGAATGTTGTCCTCAAAGTGCATCTCACATAGACGGTTAGAAAAACATGTAGTGTCATAGTGGCATATTTTCATATTTAGTTAATTTGGCATATTTTTCTGTATCATGTTACGTCCCTCTGAGGACCTGGTGATCTCTCAAGGATTGGACAAGCAGAACTATCCCCAGGAGTACGGAGCAGCTTTGGATCCTTCTTACGTCGATGACGAGGCACCTCCCACTGTACTTAGTTTTCCTCTTTATTATCTGAGACTATGTAATGGACATCTTTTCATCTTTATTTTTTTGTTTTGATGAGGTTGGACTCCATTTAGTTGAGACTATTTTCCATAGCTGTTTGGAGTGGGTATGTCCACCGGGCTAACTCTTGATTTCTTTTATTATTGACACTTATTATTCATTCTGTATTAAGCTGTTGATGAGATTTAGTTATTTATATTATGGCTTATCATGTTATATTATTTACAGCTTATGTACAAATACGAGGATACCACATACTGGTGTATTCTTCGTATATGTGCAACTGGCATGCTGACGTACTTAGTCTTATGAATTATAGGACTGGGGCGTTACAACAGGTAGAAAATATACTGATTTCACTGCGGGCACATAACACTCCTTTGGGCGCATAGGGTGTAGGCACATGGACACTAGATGATCGTGGGTAGATTGTGGAGTTGGCGTGGAGACTGACGTAGCCTCATGCTTCGGTGCACGACTGCTCATAGAGACTGATGTGGCCGCATGCTTCAATGCACGATTGATCGTGGAGTTTGACTGAGTCGTAGGGACTTGCTGCCTTGGGCGCATAGTATGGGAGTAGGTTTATGTGCCTATATTTGGGTGCATGTTTGATCTGTATAAATACAATATGGGCGCATAGACCCTCTTCGTTCATGTGGGCGCATAGCTCCTCAATGATCATATGGGCACAAAAACCATGTGGGCGCATAAACCATGTGGGCGCATAGACTCCCTTTGGTTCTATGGACGCATAGCCCCCTTTTGGTTATGTGGGCGCATAGCTTCTTTTGTCCTCTTCATATGGAATACATATGTAGGAACCCTAGAGGGGGGTTGAATAGGGTCAAGCTAACTAATCAAGCACTTAGCACAAGCTAATGGGCAATTTAAAAATATGAGTACAATAGAAGAAGCAACAACAATACCGACACACGATATATCCCGATATCCTCCCAAGGGGAACTCCAGTCCCGGAACTCTCTTCGGCTTTAATCTACTATTTGAGTAAATAGTTACACACGAGTTTGGATCCGAAGAACTCGTCAACTTCAACACGAGTTTGGATCCGAAGAACTCGCCAACTTCAACCGAGAGTTTGGATACAAAGACTCTCCAACTTCAACCAAGAGTTTGGATCCGAAGACTCTCCAACTTCAACCTTTCACAATAGGTTTTGATCTCCTTATACAACAAGATGAAGATCTTACTTTTCAACTCAATTACTCTAACACAATTTGTGGATGACAAATGAAAGCTTTGTAGAGTTGTTTGTGAATAGGCTTTGGTGGTTTACAAATTTTTAGGCTCAAAGCATCAACCTTGAATGAAGGGGTTCAAGGTTATTTATAACCAAAGCATTGAAAAGATCTCAAAGGAAAATTTTCAGTCAGCGATCGGTATACCGTCGGTACGAACTGGTATACCATCGAAATACCGGTCTGGAATTGCAACGGCTAGAAATATAGCCGTTGGAATCATTAAATGTTAGAAATTCGAACGTTAGATTTTCAACGTTACTGAATCGGTATACCGTCGGTATTTTGTCGGTATGCCGATTTTGTAGACAAAACTTTCTGTGAACAAAAATCGGTATACCGTCGGTATAACCGGTATACCGTCGGTATGCCGATTTTCATCCGAAAATGGTCTCGGGCTAATTTCTACCATAGCTTTCAATTTTGCCATCAATTTCTTGTGTTTACAATTATTCCTAAGACTCATTACAGACTCCAGATATACTGTAGCAGGTGTAGGATTCTTCAGAGTCTTGAATTGATGATGGCATGGCATGGCTTCTTTTCCTCGAGTGCGTGGCTAAGGAGATGTCGTCGAGAAGTTCAGGGAAATCTTGTGGGATCTGTCGTCTTTGGTCCACTATGATTTCTTCATTGCATATGTCCACATTGATCTTGCTTATTGCTTTTCTGCATATACATGTTAGACGAACGAAGCAATATACATGTAGCAAATATGATAATATAAAGCACGATAGGACAATGCTAAGTTTAAGTATAAGAGCTATAGTGATAGCATAAATATTAATGATATCATAATATTAACCTTAATTGGATAACTATAATCAAAACATAGTTTTGATTTTGGTAATTCAATTAAATTTAAGATATATATAATGGATACTCATATCACTAATATGTAAAATAATAAGCACATATCACCAAAGGTACAAGTATAAGTAGAAAAGCTATAGTGACAGTATGAAGATTAGTGATAATGAAACGCTAAACTTAACAAATTATCCATATTCAAAAATATGATACAATCATTAGGCCAACAACATAGTCTTGTATTTTTTATGCTTCTACAACATCATTTTGTCACCAGACAATTCCCTATCGCCACTAATGCTATTAGAATTTTTTATTGCAACTTCACATTTGACACTTTTGTTGTTAGAACTTGTGTCGGTGGAATTAGTATCGAGTTCAATGATGTCCTTTTAGCGAAAATCCTTGGTATCCCCATCGAAGGTGCCCCGCTTGATGATATCACTGAATTTGATTTTCCCGTAGGCACGACTCTAAGCAGTTTCAAGAACGAACTCTATTCTCTTTTCCATGCTTATTCTGGTAAGTTCAAGGCTGCTAACTTGAACTTATTCACTATGAGTTGCACCGCATCATCTACTCCACTATCTTACCCAAATCCACCTCAAAAGATGATGTTACCACCCTTGAATTATCTGTCCTTTATCATATTCTTAAGGGTATTCAATTTTTTGTCCCCAAGACTATTATTTAGATGATGGATCGATGTCGTAAAAGGGATTGGAACCTTGCTTGTGCGATGATTATCCTCCTCATTTTCCAGTATTTCGATATTGACTTATCTGCTTGGGCTCTTAAGTCTGAGCCCAAGTATCTTCAGTTGTCACATTGCAGCGCAGCCGTCCCTCCTGCTCCTGCTCCACCTCCTCAAGATTACCCTATGTCATTTGAGGGTGTCTATGAGCATCTCTCGGATTTGCGAGCGTTTATCACTGACACATCTAGGAAACGCGAGTTCTGTGATGCCAGTCGATTTCAGCCTCTCGCCAATTCTTTTGTCGACCTCCGATTCGCTCAGACTGGACATTCTGCCAATTCTTTTCCCAGAGATCCAGCTGTTTTAGGATACTGCTATGAGGATGAGGCGGTATATTCTTTCTTTCAGCTCGGTAACATATATGATTGGTACTGTGGTTCTGGTGCTACTCTACACCCTTCTAGATCTGGCACTTCTGGAGCTGGTCCATCCGGACATGGTGGCACTACCGGCGCTGCTGATGATGATGACTTTGAGGATATGTGATCTAGACGTGATGTATTTTGTCTAGCAGTCATTTAGTGAGACTTTTATTTTTGTCTATATTTACTTGGAAATGCTCTGACATTCCAAGATGCCATTTAGTACTTTATCTTTTTATTTGCATTGAGACTGTATTTGCTGAGTTAATGTACTAAACATTGTTATGCTTTTCTTAGCCTGTTTCTATTTTCAACTTAGCATTATTCTTTATTTCATGCTATAGCACTATATTCTTTTTATGCTTCAACATATAAACTGCCCGTGAAATACACTTTTTATCCCTATATTTTTTTTCAACGTTTGTTTCTTATGCATGAATTGCGGAGGAACTTCTCTACTTGCAATTATTTTGCTAAGTGACAATGGAGAAGAAATAGGATCTAACATCTTTTGCAGGATACAGGAATTTTTTTCAGGACAGTACAATATTTTGATTATTTTCAAATCTCAAACGATCGAGATGTTATATCGGTTAAGGTTTGTCAATTATCAAAATAGGAGAGATTGTTGGCCCATTGGTCATGGTCAAACCTGATTTTAATAATTGATCAAACTCTGTCTCGATATAAGGGCTACTTGTACTATTTGGACAACTTGGACAACTGCTAAAGAACTGCTACCTATTTGTTCAAGACCGAAGCTGATTTTGTCGTATAAGTCTGTATGCAATGTAATTTTTATATTTATTGAGGATAAGAATACTTTGTACACAGATTTATATTGGCAAATAGGCTACCCAAAAAATATTTTCAAAAATATCCTATATTTTGAAAAACAACCCATTTTACAAAAGCTCCTAACTACTTAAACTTTTCAAAAAGCCAAAACCAAAATCTGCTTTTAAAATGACCAAAAATTCAAAATAACCCTAGTAGAATTCGACAAGAATTCATCCAGAATTCGCCCAGAATTCGACCAAAATTCATCCAGAATTCGGCCCGAATTCGCCTCGTGTACGTTGGATTTTGAACTTGGTCTTCCTGCAGTTATGAATGCAACGGCTATTTGCCGAGATTCTCTCATAGAGTTCTATCTGAATTTTGCCTGAATTATGTCAGAGTTCTGACTTTGGAAGACCTATAATTATAGAAGGATTTTAATCATTTCAACTCACTCATTCACTTACACATCTTTTCTTTCTAAGCATAAACGTCTTCCAAAGTGCTCTAAAGCTTTCATTTTCAGATCCCAAGCCAGTTATAGTCCTCTAGTCGATTTGTCAGTACGGTATGGTCTAGAAGCTTCAGAGTGATTGCAATCAGAGGCTTGATTGAAGAAAGACACTACATAATTGAAGTTGGTCGAGTACTTCGTATCAAAGCTTGCGTTGTAGAAGTTGCAAGGACTTCGTATGAAAACTTGCGGTATTTTCCATTAGTGGACTCAACTGGAAGTTAGAGTTCTTTCGACTGGAATAGTTCTTACAAGAGGGAAATCAGTATACATCTTCGTCTTTGTGTTTGCTTTCTGATCTCTGCTTTTACATTTATTTACTTGTGATATATACATTCTCTGTGATCTTGTTGCTAACTTTTTAATTAGCTAAATTTTGCTGCCTACTCTATTCACCCCCTCTAGAGTATTGTGCTTTACGATTCATTCCTACAAGGAGAACAAAGCTAAAACTGAAAATAGAGTATTCAATGCCCTAATGGCCATTTTGACAAACACTTGGGGTGCATATTCGATACGGTACGATACGTCCGTGTTACGCACTCCAAATAGATACAAACTTGACCCAAGGCATTTCTAATGTAAAGGGGGATCCTAAATGAATGCATTTACACTAATGAAAGGAATTTAGAGGGTTTATATGGCTCTTACCAATTGGAAAATGGATTCCCAAGAAACAAATCCTAAATCTAGATCTCCACCAAACTCCATTGACCAAATTGCTTCAAATGCTCCCAAGCTAGCCAATAGAGACTTCTCCTCTTCAAGGAAAATAGATTACAATTAATTTGGGAGAATTTGGATGAGAAATGGATGTAGAAACAATTTAGGAGAAAACTCCTAAAATTAGGGCTTGAAATGAAATGGGAAGAGGAAGAAGATGAAGGGGTACTATTAATAGCAAGAGAGGCTATATGGGCCAGCCACATTAGGGTTAGGTTAGGGTTTGGTTCAAGGGAAAAGTCCAAAGAGTCCTCTCTAAGTTGTCATGACAAGGTTTCAAAAAAAAAAAAAGGCTCCTTCTAACTTAGTGGTTTAGTCAAATCAAATCTAAATGGTTTCATATTAGATTAGAGGCTTAACTAACTAATTAGAAATAGATTTAAAGTTTGTTTAATCTCACTAACTAAGTCTCCCTTGGTCATGACTAATTATCTATTCAATGTGGTTCTAAGGTTTTACCAAAATAATCTTACTAACACAAATAAACACACTAAAATAATATAATTATTAAATTCACACAAAAAGTCAAAAATATCCTCATTTTAGAAAAGTGGTAGTTACAATGATTCTTCTTTCTATGCATATCTATATACAATAAATATTCCATGCAACCAAAAATATCTTAAAAATATTTATTTCATAAATAATCCAAAATACCCAACGATATTTTTATAATTATAATAATAACAATAATAATAATAATAAATCATGATAAGGCAATAATAGATATAGTTTATGGTGACCGCATTATGCTCCTACTATAAATTGGTCCACAGAAAATCGTACAAGTATTCTAGAATTGCCATCTAAATATTAATAACACTATATTATACGTATAACAATATTTAGAAATTGTCAATCCAAAAATTAAAATACGAAGTATATGCATCTACTTAAAATATTTTTACATAGGCATCTTTGGTCTCACTACATGCGTACATGGGCTCGGGTTCGATTCAAGTCCAGTTTGACTAATTTAACACAATCGAGTCTCCTAAAAAGTCAATAATCTAATTAATGAATAATAAATTATCTAAAGGGGTTAAGTCGCAACTTTGACTAGTTTTCCTAGTTAGAACACACCTATGGCTCGATCTTCCCTACCATAGCTAAAACACTAGTCAAAGCACACGACTACACTATCCGTGCCAAAATTCTTGGTCATCTTGTACCCTAAAACTTAACCATGACTAAGGCCTTCTATAATAATAATTACTTTAGAAAAATATTTATAAATTCCATAAATCCCTATTTAAGTAAAATAGATAATAAAATATATATTTTTTCAAAATTTTGGGAAGAGGGGTTACACGAATCGTCATCATCGAAGTCATCTTTTGAAGAGAACTTGATCTCTTTGAGAGCAAGAGATTTTTCTTTTTTTTCTTCGTCTTTTCTTTCTCTTTTTCTTGTATGGAGGCTTCCTCTTGGTCCTTCATATCTAGCTCGTGGATCATCAGCTTTCCCATGAGTGTCTCAAGGTTCATCGTTGTTAGGTCGATCCCTTCGATGATGGCGATAGCTTTGGGATTCCATCCCTTAGTTAATCCTCTAAGAATCTTTTGAATCTTTTCGTGAGGGTGATAAACATTACCAAGAGAAGAGAGGGTTAATGATACTAAAGAATCGAGTAAACATAAAAGTAATAGACTCATCTTGTTTTATTTGAAGTATTCATACTCTTGAGTGAGTCTACTAATCTTTGATTCTTGTACTTGTGATGTTCCCTTGTGTGTGACTTCCAAAAGATTTCATATTTCATTAAAAGTTTTGCAAGTGGAGATTGTATTGAATTTATTACTATCTAGAGTACAATGGAGTGCATTCATAGCCTTTGCATCCTGACTACAGACCTTCTTGTCATTTTCGAAAAAAAATTCTCTAAGAGTTTCTGAAACTACTTCCTTAATAACTATGGAAGATTTAGAGATACCATTTACGAAACAATCCCATAGATCAAAATCTAGAGATTTTAAGTAAAAGTCCATCCAAATCTTCTAGTATTTACAGTTGGTTTCATCAAATAAAGGAGGTCTATTTGTGGGATATCCCTTATTATGAAATGAGTTGAGACTAGAGTTAGTGTCTATTGATCACTCTAAGGAGGTAAATCCAAATTAAGAGACAAGGCTCTGATACCAATTGTAGAACCCTATATGGGGGTGACTAGGATAATAAAATAATTACCAACAATAATGAGCAAATTAAAAGATAATTTAGAGAAGAGAGAATCAAACACTCGATATATCCTGGTATCCTCTCAATGGGCACTCCAGTCTCAGAACTCTCTTCAGCTTTAATCCACAATTTGAGTAAATAGTTTACAACACGAGTTTGGATCCGAAGAACTCGTCAACTTCTTACACACGAGTTTTCGTCTGAAGGCTCGTCAACTTCTTATACACGAATTTTCCTCTGAAGGCTTGTCAACTTCAAACTTGAAGAAAAAAAGGTTTCGATCTTCTTGAACATTTTGAAGATCTAAATTTACAATTCTTGAATACTCTAGCACTTTGATGTATGACAAATAAAAGCTTGTAGAGTAATGGTGGAGCTCTTTGGTAGATAAGAAATTTAAGGTTCAAGTGGATGAGTGCTTAAGAAGAGAGAGTAAGTCTATTTATACAAATCCAAAGTCATAAAGAGCATTCAGCAGCCGAGCAGATTATTTAAAAAAAATCCACAGAAATCCTTTGGATTATCCGGCCAAACAGTAATAGCTAGAAATAGAGCCGTTGGATGCATTAAATGCTTCTGACAGATGCTAATGGATTTAAATTCGAATAATGGCTAGCAGGATATTTGGATTATCCGATGGATTATAGCGGAGATCCACCAGATGATCCGAAAGAGACAACAAAGTAGTTGCTGTCTATGATCGGATTATCCGAAAGATTACCGCAGATATCCGCCGGATGATCCGAAAAGACAACAAATTAGTTGTTGTCTAAATTCGGATTATCCAACGGATTACCGCAAAAATTCTTCTGATGATCCGAAAGTTACAACAAATACTTTTTGTTTACGTTTGGATTATCCGACGGATCCGACGGATTATCCGCCTCTTCATAAAAACAATTTAGAATCTATAGTTTTTTAGTTTGTCATCCATGCTAAAGTATGTACATGATTTCCTAGACATTTACAGACTTTAGAAAGATAGATGAGCTTTTGATCTTGAATTCTTTTGGCATATGTCTTCTTGAGTGCGATAAGGGTTTGCCCTTGTAAGTGTCAGAATCTTCTTTTCTTCTTGCTTCGAAATACTTATTTCTTCTTATAGAGGTTAGAGTCATCTTTCTTTCTATCTTTGACTGACTTGCTAGTTCCAGTAGAATAATAGTGCTAAAATAGTATAGAGGTTAATTATAGTCAATATATCAAAATTAGTGTGCTAATAATGCAATGGCATGAGAAAGCAAAAGAAGAATAGTCGAGAGCAAATACGAAGTTCAAGGACGGTAGAGAAATTTCTAAAATAATTGTCAAGGCAGTTATGGATTGAGATTCCTAATGGTTTAATCATATTCGCAGGCCCCGTCGGTACAATAACATAACCGAAATGGCTAACTCGACTTGTACGGGACACCAAAAAATATGTAACATCCCAGTCCCAAAATACGTAGGACTAGGAGATCGTATACATGCCAGCTACGTATACAGTCAAGTCCTGTCCAGCTCGAATATGTATACGATGTCTAAGTCAAGTAGTTGTAACTCTGTATCACTATGATACTTCTATATCTCAATCCACTAGAGATAAAAATTTTGTAAGACCAAGTGTACTAATATTGGTCATACATTAACACACTGAATCATACAGATAACAAAATAGATAATATATATAATAAAGTGGGCCAAACTTTATTACAATTGTATGAACAAGCTTATAACAAAGAATAAAGCTTACAAAACTAGGCCATGTCAGCAGAAAAAGAAAAAAAATAAGCATACTTGCTGGAGGAATATAATGAAAATATCAACCAAATATACACCTGAGTAGTCATAGCAACACCACCCCGGTCATCGAACTTTCTCTACAGAAGCAACTACATGGAAAGATCACCAGGTCCTCAAGGGACTAGCAAGACACATAATATACAAGCCTACTTTGACAGTAATAACATGCATAGAAAGACAGGGAACAGTACGAGAAATAAAGACTGAAGGATACAAGAAAGAAACATAAAAGAAATGGCATGCCGTTGAGAATTGTGCTAATAACGTGACTATGAGTAAACCGAGATAAAACTGCAACTCGGTGGGAGCTCATGGCCCTATAGATCGTAGCTCAGCGGGGACTCACAACCTATAGTAAGTCTTTATCGCAGATCGGTGGAGGCTCACAATAGAGAGTGGTAAGTATAGTCATCGTCTATAACAAGGTCTTTGCCTAGAACTACGGGTCAAACAAGTGAAGTCAAGTCAAGCAAAGTCAACAAATCAAGTCCAAGTCAATCATGTCAAGAGAACATGGCATTGGATCGGACAAGGATAATCTCAAAAAGTATACAAGAACATAGTAAGATATAACAAACAATAATGAAAACATAGAAACCATTTACATGCACATATAATAATAAAATAAATGACAGGAACATAATGTAATGAAGTATGATTGAAAAGAAATAACAATGTAACAAATGCATGTAAATATTATACAGTTCAGCAAGGTGTACTTGCTTGTAACCTCTGTCTAAGTGTATGTCTGACCAACTCCGATGTCTTCGTTACTCCCTCCAAGTTCACCTATAGTAATACACTATTATTAATTTTCTAACGACTTACTAAATATAGACTAGATTAATATATATACCCAATAGTCGTCACGATGTCGTCACAACACCATACAACATATATAGTACAAACTACCTTATAAAAAAATAATTTATAACTAATAAAAATAATAATTTAATTTTTAGAAAATACTTATAATATCTTTATATTACTAACAAAATTATTTTATTAGTGCAAAAATTAATCATAATAGTCTCATGTTGAAACTACATCATTAATACCACATTTGGCCTACTAATTGAGTCCCAAAATAATAAATAATTAAAATATTAAATTCTAGAAAAATTAAAAAAATTAGTAAAAATAATATTTTTAACATCAAACCTTGTACAACAAATAATTTAGTAAGGATATATGAATTATCAAGGCTTTTGGATATAAAGAACATATAATTTTCAAAGTTACGGTATTGCAGCAAATGTTAAGAATTCTAATAAATACTAAACAAACTCAAAACTCAGCAAAATAAGTGTTGGAAAGATCTTGATGTCTACTTTCTTATAAAAATTATTAGGAAGATTGAATCTGATCAAAAATAAGCAAAAATTTACTCACAACAGATCTGGTTTGTTCTTGATACCTTGCCATAAAATTAACGCCACGGATAAATTGTTTGGAACTGTGGATGGACAATTGGACATGAAAACAGACATAGAGATATTTTTATTAGTTTTGGTTTCACGAGAATATGAGATTGAGAAGTATAGGCAACCCTAGATACAAAACAGAGTACCTGCTATGACGAATTCAGCACAAGTTTGGTCGACTTCGGGTGTCTTTCGTGCCTCATACCGACCAAATTAGGGGATGAAGCTCCTCGAAAAGGTGCTGAGGTGTTAGGGGGTGCCTAGGGTCGAGATGAAGGTGGTAGAAGGTTTGAAAAAGGCCGGAATAATGAGTGTCTGTTGGATGGAATGAAAAGTGCAAAAATAGAAGAAAAAAAATTTGGAGGGATGCTCGATTTGGAGAGATAAGGAAGGGGTGGTGGTAATTTGGAGGGGTTAATATGTAGGGTTTTGATAGGTTTTATATTATGGGGATTTTGGCTTTGGTTTGGATTAATTTGGTTAGGATTTGGCCCTCCAAAGGATTGATTTAGTAATAGGTTTCTTATTGGTAAGTTGTTTGACCAAGTCAAAGATAAGTGCACATGAATTTAATGCACATGGCTGCAATTTATCATTAAAAATCAATTAAATATATATCTAATTGATTTTGACAACCTTAGGTAGGCTCTAACAAGTGGGGTTGGCTAGGTTATGGTCTGAATAAATTTTTTTAGTCGAATTGAACCCAAAAAGTCAACTAATGGATCTCATGGGCCATTTACAAATAAATAGCACATATTGGATGGCACATCCTAGGCATGTGCGTAGTAGGTTCAAAATAGGTCAAAACTATATATTGGGTCAAATGGTTTTGATCTATGTCGAGTCCCAAACTCAAATTTGAAGTTAGGTCTAGAATTACGGTAAACGGTAAAAATGGCCTAAGTTGACCCAAAGTTGTGCGAAGTTAAAAGAATGTCAGGGAAAAAGTTTAGATGGAATATGATTTATGAAATTGAAGGTGGACCTGTCTAGAATTCAAATATGGAATTAGATTTAAAAAATCGATATTATTGCGCTTCAAAAATCAAAACTACGGTAATCTACTACTAGAGTCATTATTAACTTAAAATATATTTTAATATTAAAATAACCATAATAAATAAATAAAAATAAATTTCAAAAATTAGGGTTATATATATATATATATATATATATATATATATATATATATATATACTAGTCATAACCCGTGCCCATCGGGCACGGTTCATTTAAGGTATTCCCCCTCAAAATCTTGGACCCCCAATTTTAAACGAACAATAATAATTATGAGGCCCTCATCAAAATATTAAATCCCAACACTGCTAGATTTGAATTTTCTTTGGATTCCCCATAAAATTTCACTCTCAATAATGCTCATCCACAACCATTATGAGTGCAAATCTCACTCTTTGGATTCCCCATAAAACCCCACTCTCAATAATGCTTATTTCCCATAAAATCTCACTCTCAATAATGCTCATCCACAACCATTATGAGTGCAAACCCCACTCTTTGGATTCCCCATAAAATTCCACTCATCCACAACCGTTGATTCACCAAGATTAAATCCCAACCACTCTTTATCTTGGCACAGTCAGCCCTAGGATTCAAAAACCTTTGTGTTTTGTATAAGAGATATATATTTTTTTTCTTTTATATATATATATATATATATATATATATATATATATATATATATATATATATATATATATATATTTATATATATATATATATATATATATATATATATATATGTTTCGTTTAAATCAACTTTTATGTTATGCTGTAAATATGGATAATTCACATTATTATTTGGTGTATATAACCTATGTCTTTTGGTTATCCATAACCTATTGGTTATCCATAACTTATGTCTTTTAGCATTTCTCTTTTAATTATCATGATGATGTTAAACCTCCATTGTAAGCATATATAAAGGACTCTTCTCAAGATGATTGAGACAAGTGAATGAAGAAATAATTTCCTCCATTTTTTATTTCCATTTCTTTGCTTTACAATACGTTATCAGCACCATGCTCTAAGAAATAAAAAATTGGTGGAATAGTTCTCTTAAAAAAAAGGTATTGAAGACGTAAGTCTAATCTTATAGACTTAGATACATGCATGTTTTAGTAAAATTAATTACACGTTTGATTTATGTCTTTATAGATCGAATAGAATGTAACTTTTCTAGATCTACTTTTTCTTTTAGTTTTAAATCTAAATATGTATTGATCATGTTCAAAATTTTATTCAAAATAGAAAGTTTATGCTAATGTATTTAAGAATATGTATAAATCGCATTTATATATTTCTTTCTTATGAATTTTACCCAAGTATGAAATAATCTAAAATATCTGGAATTTTTTTCACTTATTTGGAATTAGTTAATTTCATTAAATTAAATTAAGTTATGTGAATTTGTTATTTCAATTATTTAATTTATTTGAATAATATAAGGCACTACTTCACATTGTTGTATATGTGAATCGAATTATATAAAAAAATACCTAAAATTTATTATTATATAATGATAACATTGTTGTATATGTGATAAACATAAGATATAATATTTTTTGTAGCATTTTATCACATTGTGGTATATGTGATACACATAAGACATAATATTCTTTGATAGCGTTTTATCACATTGTTGTATATGTGATACACATGAGATAATATTCTTTGATAGTGTTTACCACATTGTTGTATATGTGATACACATAAGTATATTCTTTGATAATGTTTCATCACATTGTGGCATATGTGAAGTTTTGTAATCTTGAAAGCGCTTATCAATTTTATTATTAATTTACATCTAATATAATTATTTCTGTCATGTAGATGTCGAATCTTGCAAAGCTTGAATTCAAAGCTCTTGATGTGAGCAGAGATAATTATTTATCATGGCAATGGATGTAAAGTTGCAATTGCAATCCAACAAGCTTAATGATATTATTAAGAAGAAAATTTAAGTTCTGAAGCCAAGATCAAGGCTTTGATTTGATTTTTCTAAGACATCATATCCATGATAATTTAAAGACAGAATATCTATGTGAGGATGATCCATTGAATTTTTGGAAATCTCTAAATGATAGATTTGACTACTAAAAGATGGTAATCCTTCTGACTGCTCAAAGTGAATGGTTGAATCTAAGATGAAGAACAAATAGGCAATTCTAGCGGGGGTGAATAGAGTTTATGACAATAATGTCAAATTAAAAATTAAACTCTTTCACCAACAGTAAATAATCAGAGTAAATGCGGAAATAGTAAAGAGCGAGAAAGCATACGCAAACACAGCCGATTTTAACCTGGTTTTCCTCATGGAGGACTAGTCCAAGCCTAATAACTCTAGCTCAGGATTAAATCCACTATGTGTGAAATAGTAGTTACACCCCGTGCCTTTTCTTCAGAAGAGCACGTCAACTTCTTACCGAGATCGCAGTGGCGATGCTTGGAATTTTCCAAGCGACTTCTTGAACTCTTGCACAAACTCCTAACTAAAAAGTACTGAGCACTTTGAGGCTAGAGAGCTTGTGGCTAGTAGATGAGAAGGGTATGGCTTGTATAAGGCTTTAGAGAGAAGAGAAGATTGGATGATTAAAAATGAGAGAATTCAAGGCCTATTTATAGGATACCAGGTAGGCAGAATTCTGGGTCAAATATTCAAAAATTTGGTCGTTGGACAACTTGTATCCAGCCAACCCTAAAAATTAGGGTCCTAGATTTTAGGAGGCAGAGTTCGGCCCGAACTCTGTGTGGAGGCAGAGTTCGGCCCGAACTCTGTCTCCAGAGCACAGAACTGGTCCAATGGGTAAATGGGCTTATTTGGATTTTTGTAGAGCTTTTGATTTAAGGTATGGGTATAGGTTAAGTCTCAAATTGCTCAGTCCGACTCAGTTTACATATATTTAGACTCAATAAAAGTGTAAAATACATACTTAAACATTTAACAAAGCAGATGCGAGCTGTCGTTCGTCTTGTACTGAGTTCAGTCTGCATGTGTCGTATTGAAATATTACAAGTATCATTCGTCAATTGTATCAATATTTGGTTGACTGTGATTTTGTGCAACAATCTTTCCCATATTGATAATTGATAAAATAATATTTGTATATTCAATATTCATACCTGGACACATTAAAGAGCAGTAGCGTAGCTCCTCCGTAATCAGTGCAGAGCTATCAATAGCTCCCCCGTAAACATTGCTCTGTTTCTGTTGTCCTGATACAAACATTCTTTTCCAAAGCACAGATACACAATGATATGATATGATGATGAATATAGCAAAATATTTCTCCCCCTTTTGGCATTTATCAAACAACCAAAAATAATGACTGGCAAGCACATCAAGAATAATAATAATAAACTGCATAAACTGATAAACGGCAGAATAAAATATCTCAAGAGTCACATAAAAAGTTCTAATACAACCAAAGAGTAGAATAAAAACAACTACATCAACTAAAAATACAAAAAAATAGAAACTACGATCCTCAGCAGCAGCAGCAAGTAGAAATCCACATCCATCTTCAAGCTCGTGAAGGCCCAGTATCGTCGGATGGATCAGTAAAGGAACGACGAGGGTCCACGAAAGTCGCATCCGGATCCAGGTAGCGGATAACCCAAGGGTCATCGATACGGTATCCATCGCGAGCAGGGTCCTGCTCCATAGGAATAGGCATAGAAGGATACCGGGACATAGAGTATCGAATATCGTGTAGTGAGTTGCTGATGGCACTTATCTGCAGGATGGTCCGATAGTTAAGCTGAGTCCAGAAATCATCCTCTAAAGTGAATCGATCGCGTAGCATAGTCTGTAGTGACTCAAGAGTAGCAGGAGGAGGAGGCACATCCTGTCCAAGAGGAGGTGCGTCGAGCTCATCGTCAGAGTGCTCATACGCAGCAGGTGAGCAAACTGCTGCCTGAAGCCGCCGTGCCTTAGAGAGGAAGGCAGGGGCATGTAGGAATTGGCACTCATCAAGAGGTACACGAAAGGCACGAAAGATCATAGGAAGATAAAGAGCATAAACCAAGGATCTTGGCTTCTTCCTAGCATTAATCATCCAGTCCATCATGGTATATGGAAGATTAAAAGGAACATGAAAATAGAGGTGGTACAAAGCAGAGATTTCAAAGTATATAACCTCATCAGTTGATCCTTTTTTGGGTAGAATCGTGTTAAAAATAATGCAATAAAGTTCATAAAAGTAAGGATTTAGAAACTTGGAGAGAAGCTTGCGAGGACGTGTGTTAGGAGTAAACAAATCGTCCTTAAAGCTTTCTAGGGAAGACCCATCGGGAAATTGGAACTTGCGAGCTTCAACAAGTTTCTCCCATGAGTTTGGCTCCGAAATTTCAAGTTATTCGGCCAAGTCAAAATCATCAAAATAAATATCAATGCCCGCAACACGTGAAAATAGATGTGTATCATTGTGAGTAAGGTTGCAATAAAATATTTGGATGGCATTAAGATATATAACCGAATTGGTAGTGACAAGTTCATCAAGACATAGATCATGAAATAATGAACCATATTGTGAAAAGATAGTAAAATTTATAGGATGACCCACGTATACAGGACGTGATCGAAAATCACTAAATCACTCATTGGAAGCGTCAAGTGATACAAATATCCGGTCATCGTACGTGTTGGGGTCGAGTGGACGAGGTGGGTTGAACAACGGGTGAATACTTTGTTGATTAGGTTGTGCAACGGGTTATTCAACACGAGGAGGAGCATTCGAAGAGGATGCACCCTCGGTTCGAAGTCTCTTCCCTCTATTGAACAACTTGGGAGCCATGAAATAATGAAGAAAATTAAGGAAATTTTGATAGAGAGAAGTGTGAAAATATAGAATGGTGAGAGAATCCTTTTCCTTGAATTTTGAGAAGAAAGATGCACTAGGATGGAAGAACTAGGGTTAAGGTTTGAAGAGAAGTAGGTTTGAAAAGTTTAGAAGGTGGCAATGGAGGAGAAAGAAGAGGAGAACCCGGTTATAATTATAAGGGCTCGAATGGTCGAAACAATTTTGGACCATTGGATCAAAATTTGATCAGCGGCTGAGCCTGCGTTCGGTTCTGGAAGGACCAGACCGAGTTCGGCCCAAATTCTTGTTTCTGTATCCAGAACATAAATCAGACTAAAAGAAGTTTGATCAAATAAGTGAGACTAAGAGGAATTCGATAATGGATAGATGCATATACAAAATGAGAAAACCAAGTAGAGAGTAGCAAAAAGCCAACGCTGAATCAAAGTGAAGTTTGAAAATTTGAATTTTAGCATGTGATAAATAAAAGTATACCATGTAATAAACAAAGAATTATGCCACAATTCAATATTTTGAAGCTGCCATGGGATAGCTGCCGGGGCCGGATCCCAGCTAGCGATAGTCCTGAGGACTAGTGCACCGTGTCGCTTAGGCTTTTACGCCTTGTTGTCAGAAGGACCCTTTCGGCTTGTACCCATAGCAATTTTATCATAAAGAATCAAGACATAATCGATATTTACACAGGTTACTTTAATGAATAACAGCTTCATCCAAAATTCCTAGTTCACGATAAAGAAAGTTGAAACGCTCTTCGGATAGTGGTTTTGTAAAGAAATCTGCTAGCTGATGATCAGTGTCAATAAATTCTAAGTTAATAGTACCATTTTGCTGGTGATCACGCAAAAAGTGGTGACGTATTTCAATGAGCTTCGTGCGTGAGTGACATATGGGGTTCTTAGTAAGATTTATAGCACTAGTATTGTCATAAAATATAGGAATGTGCATAAAAGATAAGTTATAGTCTTCAAGGGTTTGCTTTACCCACAGAATTTGTGCACAACAACGACCAACTGCGATATATTCAGCTTTTGTTGTGGATAGTGCGATAGAATTCTGCTTTTTGCTAAACCAAGAGACTAGAGCCTTTCCTAATAAATGATACGTGTCGCTCGTACTTTTACGGTCAACCTTACAGCCAACAAAATCAGCATCAGAGTAACCAATAAGGTCAAATGATGTTGATTTGGGATACCATAGGCCCACTGTAATCGTACCCTTAAGGTATCGAAAGATACGCTTAACAGCAGACATGTGTGATTCCTTAGGATTAGCTTGATATCTAGCACACACATAAATGCTGAACATAATATCAGGGCGACTAGCAGTTAAATACAGTAGACTACCTATCATACCTAGATACTTACGTTGATCCATAGGTTTGTCACTTTTATCTGGTTCTAGTTTAGTTGTAGTAGCCATTGGAGTGCCGATTGGTTTGACGTTGTCAACGTCAAATTTCTTCAGCATGTCCTTTGTATACTTCGACTGACAGATGAAAGTTCCATTTGATGTTTGTTTGACTTGCAGTCCAAGAAAGTAATTAAGCTCCCCCATCATGCTCATCTCAAACTAGGTCTGCATACACTTGGCAAAATCTTGACAGAGAGTTTCATCAGTAGAACCAAATATAAAATCATCAACGTATAGTTGTACTGAGAGAATAGTGTTTTTGAAAGATTTTATAAAAAGTGTAGTGTCAACTTTCCATTTTGAAAAACCTTTTTCAAGCAAAAAATTGCTTAGCCGTTCATACCAAGCTCTAGGGGCTTGTTTGAGGCCATATAGCGCTTTCTTGAGCTTGAAAAAATGGTCGGGAAATTTATGATTTTCAAAACCAGGGGGTTGTTTTACAAAAACTCTCCTTAATAAATCTATTCAAGAAAGCACTTTTAACATCCATTTGAAACAATTTGAAATTTTGAAAGTTAGCAAATGCGCAAAGCATCCGAATGGATTCCAATCTTGCAACAGGATCATACGTCTCATCATAGTCGATACCTTCCTCTTGGTTGTATTCTTGAGCTACTGGACGAGCTTTGTTGCATGTAACTGAACCATCTTCATTTACTTTGTTTCAAAAAACCTATTTAGTACCAATAATTGAGTGATTTACCGGCCTAGGAACAAGTTCTCAAACTTGGCTCCTCTCGAATTGGTTGAGTTCTTCTTGCATGGCAGAAATCCAAAATTTATTATTAAAAGCTTCTAAAATGTTTTTTGGCTCAATTTGTGAAATGAAGGCAGTACTAGCAATGGAGTCTCTTAATGATGATCTAGTACTTACTCCGCGTGAAATCTCATCTATAACCAAATTTTCTGGATGTGACGGCTTGAAAGAGAATTTTTTTTGCAAGCCCTCTAAAGAATTGGTTTCAGTAGTGGTATTCATTGGAGTAAAAGTTGATGGCTCAACATCATCATCAAGAGTAGTTGCTGCACTATTATCCTCATCAAAAGTCACATTGGTAGACTCTTCCATAATTAATGAGCGTTTGTTGAATACTCTATATCCCTTGCTCTTGGCAGCATAGCCAAGGAAAATACCATCGTCAACTTTGGCATCAAATTTGCCTAAGTTGTCTTTGGTGTTAAGGATAAAATATCGACAACCAAAAACTCTAAAATATAAAACATTTGGAGTTCTTCCAAACCAAAGCTCATAGGGTGTTTTCTTCGTAATAGGACGAATAAGCACCCTATTTAAAATACGGCACGCTGTACTGACAGCTTCAGCCCAAAAATATTTCGAAAGTAAAAATTTATTCAACATGACTCTAGCCATATCGCCAAGAGTCCTATTCTTCCGCTCCACAACACCATTTTGTTGAGGAGTTCTTAGACACAAAAACTCATGATCAAAACCATTTAAATCATAAAAATTTTCAAAATCAGTATTTTTAAATTTGCCTCCATGATCCTTCAGATTCGAGTGATCATGTAGCCTTTTTCGTTTTAAACCTTTTTAGCAAAAAAATTTGAAAACTGAAATGGCATCACTTTTGTTTGTAAGAAAAAAAAACCCAAGTAAATCTAAAAAAGTCATCTACTATAGCAAAAGCGTAGAGTTTTCCACCAAGACTGGCTACTCTACTAGGGCCAAATACATATGAAGTAATTTCAAGGGTCTAGTAGTACTTACAGAGTTTATGGAATGAAATGAGGACTTGGTTGCCTTATTCAACTCACATTCAGCACATATCGTGTCCTTTTTGAATGTGATGTCGGGCAAGCCTCTGACTAGCTTTTTAGTCGATAGCCTGGATATAGTATCCATATTGGCATGACCAAGACGCTGGTGCCATAGTAATCTTTCATCTTTATGAGAATAGAGACATCTTCCTGCACTGTTAGTATCTCTAGATAGATAGAAAATATAAATATTATCCTCTTTTATCCCTTCAAAAGCGATGTCTCCTGTTGACCTATCATAAATATAGCATTTATTTTGTCCAAAGTTAATATCATATCTATGATCAGCAAGATGACTTATGCTGAGCAGGTTATGCTTTAACTCGTCATTAGGCAGACATCCTTTATTACAGGAGAAGGAGGATGACCAATAGTACAATTACCTATAATATACCCTTTTAGGTTATTGTCGAAGGATACATATCCTTCTCTCTTCATCGATATTGATGCGAAAAGATTTGTGTCTCCCGTCATATGTCGCAAGCATCCACTATCGAGAATCCACTAACTCTTAGTTGAGGAGGGAAGGTCCATCTACATCAAGAGTGGATGTGACCTTTGGTACCCAAGTTCTTGAGGGTCCTGAAAAGTTAGTTTTTGGCAACCATGCATATATTCTTATCTACCAATCTCCTAACTCTATATTATGGTGAGATGTGTCCATGTAATCCACAATAAGTAAAAATAGCATTCTTATTTATGTTAGGAGCATGTTGATGATGTCTATATATAGCATGGTAAGAGTAGTGTGGAGTAGCATGATGATGATGTCTATATGTAGCATGGTAAGAATGGTGTAGAGCAGCATGTTGATGACTATATGTGGCTGTAGGATGATGATTATATCTATATACAGTATGGTGGTGATTGTGTTTATGTGCAGCATGGTGATGATTATATCTATGTGTAGCATGGTGATTATGTGTCACATTAGAATGATAGTTATGAAAATGATTTCTACATGCATGTAGTTTCTGTGCTGTATGGAAGTGGGTGTACATGTAAGCATATTTGTGTGCTGCAGGTGGATGACGTGTTTGACTATGTTGAGCAGTGTTGTGCTTTGTGTGTGTCTCATGTGATTGGGTTTGAGGTTGAGCAACCTGTTTTTCCAATCTAGTCTATAATTTCTTAGAGACAGCCTGTAGTTCATTAATCTTAGTATTCAAACCATAAATTTTAGTAATAGAGATCTTGTGTCTATTCTTTTCTTCAGCAATCTCCGAGTTGAGTGCTGTGATCTCTTGTGTTTGCTTTTTAATACGTGCTTCGGTATCATGTAGGCTTAATTTAAGCTTAGACACCTCATTTGTGACTTCCGTAGATGAAGTGTCTCTAATATTATCAAGTAATGAAGAGAGTCTTTGAATCTCGACTTCATAACTTTTGATCTTCTCCTTGACGTGTTTATATTTACTAATGACTTTCTTGTGGTCATTGAGTAAATCATTGAATGCATCGCCAATTTCGTCAAAAGTGAAATTATCGAGAATTTTGCTAGTTACCTTGTCGGATGTAGCCATTAGGCAAACATTGGCGGTGTCTTGAGGAGAGTCATTTTCTTCCTCGGAGTCACTAGCTTCGCTTTCATGCCAAATGCTTGTGTTGGCATATTTTCTTGAGAAAGCCTTCTTGTATGGTTTCTCATATCGGTTGCTCTTCTTTACGAATGGACAGTCTTTTCGGACGTGTCCAGTCTTCTTGCAACCATAGCATGTTGGCTCTTCTTCGGCATCTTCTTGTGGTTCCTTCTTTCTTCGATTGAAGTGAAGGAATTTCTTGAAGTTGCGGACAAGGAGAGCTTGATCATCACCTTCCGAGTTGTCGTCATCCGTCTCTTCAGGATCAGCCCTTCATCGGTGAGCTTTAAGGGCAATCTTATTTGCCTTAGGAGCAGGCTCTTCGAATTCTTTGAGGTCAAGCTCATGAGTCACCAGCTTTCCCATCAAAGTCTCCACTGACATAGTCGTGAGATCATTTCCTTCTATGATGGCTGTCACCTTAGGATTCCAAATCTTTGGTAGCCCCCTAAGTAGCTTGCGAATCTTTTCGTGATTTGTATATTGCTTGCCGAGAGAAGACAAGGGGTTGATGATGTCGAAGAATCTTGTAAACATTTGTGTGATTGTCTCATTTGGCTTCATCTTGAATGCCTCATATTCTTGAGTGAGATGACTTTTTTTTGACTCCTTGACTTGGGTGGTTCCTTCATGCGTCACTTCTAGAAGTCTCCATACTTTGTGGAGGTGGTGCATGTTGAGACCCTGTTAAACTCATTCATGTCTATAGCACAAAATAAAGCATTAATAGCTCTCATGTCTAGACTTGCCTGTTTCTTCTCCTCGTTAGAATATTTGTCATGTGGTTTCTCAACGAGATCACCATTAACAACTATCCTGTCGGCTTTTTGTAACCATCGGTAACAATGGTCCACAGGTCGAAGTCTAGCAACTTAAGATAAAAGCTCATCCTTATTTTTCAATAGGTATAGTTTATCCCATCAAATAGGGGAGGCCTATGAGTGGACTGCCCTTCACCGTGATTGGAAATCATAGATTGTGTGGTTGCCATAGATCAGCTCTAGGATGTTAGTCCTTGTTGAGAGAACAGAGCTCTGATACCAATTGAAGAACAAATAGGCAACTCTAGAGGGGGGTGAATAGAGTTTATGACAATAATGTCCAATTAAAAATTAAACTCTTTCACCAACAGTAAATAGTCAGAGTAAATGCGAAAATAGTAAAGAGCGAGAAAGCATATGCAAACACAGCCGATTTTAACCTGGTTTCCCTCGTGGAGGACTAGTCCAGGCCTGAGAACTCTAGCTCAGGATTAAATCCACTATTTGTGAAATAGTAGTTACACCCCGTGCCTTTTCTTCAGAAAAGTACGTCAACTTCTTACAGAGATCGCAGTGGCGATGCTTGGAATTTTTCAAGCGACTTCTTGAACTCTTGCACAAACTCCTAACTGAAAAGTACTAAGCACTTTGAGGCTTAGAGAGCTTGTGGCTAGTAGATGAGAAGGGTATGGCTTGTATAAGGATTTAGAGAGAAGAGAATAGAAGATTGGATGATTGAAAATGAGAGAATTCAAGGCCTATTTATAGGATACCAGGTAGGTAGAATTCGGCCAGAATTCTGGGTCAAATATTCAAAAATTTGGCCGTTGGACAACTTGCATCCAGCCAACCCTAAAAATTAGGGTCCTAGATTTTAGGAGGCAGAGTTCAGCCCGAACTCTGTGTGGAGGCAGAGTTCAGCCCAAACTCTGTCTCTAGAGCACAGAACTGGTCCAATGGGTAAATAGGCTTATTTTGATTTTTGTGGAGCTTTTCATTTGAGGTATGGGTATAGGTTCAGTCTCAAATTTCTCAGTACGACTCAGTTTACATATGTCTAGACTCAATAAAAGTATAAAATATAGACATAAAATATTTAACAAAGCAGGTGCGAGCTGTCGTCCGTCTTGCACTGAGTTCAGTCTTCATGTGTCGTATTAAAATATTATAAGTATCATGTCGTCAATTGTATCAATATTTGATTGACTGTGATTTTGTGTCAACATAAGATACCTTGACTGTAAAAATATTAAATAATATAATTGTGCTTTGTTTAATATTATTTCTCGCCTTAGATTGTGCGAAGAAAAAGTAACATAGACTCAAATGATTGAGAAAATTCTCTCCATTTTTCATGCAAGTAATGTGCTTTGTAGTAATAATATTGTGAAAGAGATTTCATAAAATACTTTGAACCGGTGACTGTCTCCTTATAGCAGAGGCAAATAGCAACTTCTCATGAAAAACCACAACTCTAGACCAATTGGGTCAATGGAAATTCTTGGAACAAATGCCAATAATTTTGGAATTAACAGAGGTTATAGTGGAGAACGTGAAAGAGGGAATAAAAAATTATGAGATATATGGTCATTATTATCAGCCTTACAAAGGTGAAAATAATGGTTCATAAAAGAATAAATGGAACAAGTGGACAACACCCTCTAACAAAGGGAATCGAGTTACAAATGAACAGTTTGAGAAGATGCTAATGCAATTTTTATTTTTATTTTTATTGTATGAGCACTCGGTCAATATATGTTTATTTCAAGTATTTATAAACTATTTATATTTGAAGTCATGCTTTTGGTTTCCATCATGGAATGTCTAGGCCATGAGAGTTTTGTTTTATTGAAAAAAATATATATTATAAATTTGGAGTTACATTTCTATAATATGATATTATTATTTGAAATGCTTAATTTTTTTTATTATACTTATGCTAGCTAGAATATATAAGTCCATAATATTTTTATTTTGCTTCATGGAGTATTAATGCATGCTTGCGTAAATATGACAAAGATAGACATTGATTTAGCAATGTCGAGCTACTCAAAAAGAGATTGAAAGATTGAAAGAATCTAAGAAAAGTGACTTAGATATGTGTTTGATAGATAGTGCTACAACACATATATCCAAGAAAAATGACTTAGATATGTGTTTGGTAGATAGTACTACAACACACATGAATTTGAAGAATCAAAGTTTTTGCCAAAATTAGTATTTGACAAGCATAAAGTGCTAATAATAGTTGGACCAGCCATATAATTGAGGGCTTTGAAAGAGCACATATCATGTTACCTAATGGTACTCAAACCTATTTGCATAATGTGTTATATTCAAGTAGTTCCGTAAAGGAATTTGTTACGTTTCGAGGATATACACAAAATGGATACCATATTGAAACTCGAAATGATAACAACAAAGAGTCATCATGTAGCACATCTAATGTTGGGAGCAAAAGGCTCACATTAGAGAAATTATCTTATTTTTTGGTAGGTTTGTATTTCACCACCATTGGCATAATTGAATCTAGATTGTGGTAAAATATAAAGCCAATGATCATGTCTTATATAACATTTGGCATGACCCTTTGGGTCATCCGGGACAAACTACGTTCAATCGGATCATTAATAATCTTTGTGGATATTTATTGGAAAATTACGATATTGGCTTATCGAAGAATCAACTATATGTTCCTTGTTTACAAGGGAAGATTATAACTAGACCATCTTTTGTAGAAGTTAAGAATGAGTCTCCTACTTTCTTGTAAAGAACATAAGGACACATTTGTGGTCATATTCACCCTGCTAGTGGTTCTTTTTAAGATATTTTATGGTACTCATAGATGCATCTATTAAGTGGTCATATGTTTGTCTATTGTCTACTAGAAATCTTGTATTTTCTCGTCTTTTAGCCCAAATTATTAAACTTAGATCTCAGTTTCCTAATCACACGACTATATTAATTAGTCTTGATAATGTCGCATAATTCATCTCACAAGCTTTTGATAATTTTTGTACATCATTAGTGACTGAGATAGAGCATCATGTTCCCAGTGCACACACAAAATGGGTTAGCTGAGTCATTTATTAAACATCTTCAACTTATAGCTAGACCTCTACTAGTGCAATCTAATTTGAAAATTGTGGCTTGAGACATGTTATTTTTATATTGCAGCTTTAGTTAAATTTAGACCCATTGCCTACTATATTATTTTATATATACAACTTGTTAGTAGTAAACAACCAAACATTTCATATTTGAGAAAGTTTGGATATACAGTATATGTCCCAGTTTTATCTTCCAAAAGAACTAAGATGGGTCCCCAATAATGTTTGAAAAATATACATTAGTTTTGAATTTTTTCCATAATAAGGTATTTAAAATAATGACCGGTGATGTCTTTACTACAAGATTTAATGATTGCCAATTTGATGATAAAGTCTTCCCGCCGTTAGGGGGAGCTATAAGCAACAAATTATTCATATAGAACAAACTATTGCTAATTAACGACGAGAATTGACAAGGTATACGCCTACTCTATCGATCTCATTAAGTTCCAAGAACTCCACAATGTGATTATGAGATAAGAAGAATGTTACATTTGCAAAAAATTGCAAATCAATTACCTGATGCATTTAATGATCTCGTAAAGGTAACTATATCATATGTGCCAGCCATAATCATTATTCTAGTTGGACAAAATTCAAAAAAGGCGGCAAATGAATCCACTACTACACTCAAAAGCGTGGTAGGCCTATAGGTTCCAAGGATAGCGCTCCTAGAAAGAGGAGAGCTAATAAAACATCTTGTCCTGATAAAAGCCCAATAGTGGCTGGAGCTCCGAAAACAAATAATGAATATGTGCATGTTTTCAAATTCACTAAAATGCCTCTGGATGCCTCTAGAGAGGCACACGTACCTGAAAATGAAGAGATCTCGATATTCCATGCATGTTTAGGTGAATTATGGAATAGAAAAGCACTTGTCATCGATGACATATTTAGCTATACAGTAGCTACTGAAATATCAAAGGACAATGATGATTGTGAAAATGAATGTAACTCCTCTTTCCGAAAATTTTTGAAAATATTTTTTATTATTTATTTGATTTAAATGATAATTTTTAGATTTTTTATAAATAATTATTTAGTTAATTATTACGGTAGATGACTTTAGCGATGGTTGAGTTTTGAAGTACCAGGCGACTAGAAATCATGGCACGGATAGTGCAGTGGCGTGCCTTGACTGGCGTATTAGCCATGCCAAGGAAGACCCAGCCATAAGTGTACTCTAACTAGGAAAATTAGGCCAAGTTGCGACTTGATCTCTATAAATAATTAATTAGCTATTCATTAATATTATTGACTTTAGGAGACCCAGTTGTACCAAACCAGTCCGGACAGGACCCAATCCAAACCCGGGCCCATGTAGTCATGCAGAGTCTTCAAGAAGTCCAGGTAGATGTATATTGTATCTACATATATTTTGTACTTTATTTTCAAGGGTTTGACAATATTCGTTATACCTAAAATATTATTTTATTAATATTTATGTAGCAATTTAGAACTTTTGCATGATTTTCGGTGGACCGAATAGAATAGGATTATATGGTGTTCCCTAATACCATACCTATATTTGGTGATTGAAATGCTAGCATTGTTATTATTGATACAATATTCGGTATATAAAAATCTTATTAAGTAATTGTGTTATTAGGAAATAATATATATATATATTTTATATATATATATATATATATATATATATATATATATATATATATATATATATATATATATATATTTTATTCCATAATTCCTACATATATATATATATATATATATATATATATATATATATATATATATATATATATATATATATATATATATATGTATATATATATATATATATATGTATATATATATATATATATATGTATATATATATATATATATATATATATGTAGGAATTATGGAATAAAATATATATATATATATATATATATATTTTATTCCATAATTCCTATATATATATATATATATATATATATATATATATATATATGTGTGTGTGTGTGTGTGTGTGTGTGTGTGTGTGTGTGTGTGTGTGTGTGGTGTGTGTGTGTGTGTAGGAATTGTGGAATAAACAAAATGATTAATTATTTTGTTTCAACTATACTCTAAATCTTGATATATGTATATATATATATATATATATATATATATATATATATATATATATATATATATATATATATATATGTATGTATTTATCACGCCATATACGATCGCATGCTCGATCGTAAGGGCGTCGGCGTTCGTCGCCAATATGCGCGTCGTGCGCATAGAACGGGCGGCTGGGCGGAATCGGTAGTCGTAGGCGACAAGGAATCAGTGGCCGTCGTACGGGCGGTCACCCTTGGTCGTCGAGGGCGTCACTTCGGCGTCGTGGGCAAAGCGAGGTATTGAGTAACTGCCGTCGAAAGACGGTGTGCTGCTGAGCGGAGCTCTGGAGCGCGCGGAGTGCGCGGGGTGCGTGTGCACGGCGATGATGACAAGGCCAACGGACAACGTCCGTACTCCAAAAGTCGTTCCATACGACAGGCCAAGAATCGTGTGCGTGGGACACACGATTATACTGAGCCCGCACGCGTTGGAAAAAAAAAGAAAAAATATATATATATATATATGTATTTATCATATGTATATGTGGATATATATATATATATATATATATATATATATATATATATATATATATATATATATATATATATATATATATATAAGAAAAAGAATATATAAAGAAAAAGAATAAAATAAGATATAATAAAAACCCAAAACCCTTCCCATGGGCCGAGCCCAACCCGAGCAACCCAACCCAGCCGAGCTCCCCCAAGAGCTCATGGCCCGACCCCAGCTGCTTATACAACAGCATATACAAATGTATCGAGAACGAGAGTTAGAGAGAGGCAAAACCCTAAAAAATCGAAACCGCCACACCATTCCTCACCCCTGACAGCCTCTTCGACCCTGGACGCGCAGCCCGCCGCCGCCACGACCGCCAGAGATGGCTGGACACGTGCACAGGGCTGTAAATTTCACTTCTGTAAATTTCTACGTGTTGTCTCGATAACCCCCTATCCATCCTTTCAACTGGAATTGTTTGGTTTGCCTTAAATAAATTGTAGAAATTCCTGAAACTTCAGGAAAAACCATCAAAAATAGAGTATTAAAACTTTTTTGGAACCCAACTTGGAAGGCTGTTGTTGAACCAACCAGTAGGCATTTTCAAAAACAAACTAAATACAGACCTAGACAACCTATAGGGCTCCACAACCCAATTTACAGAATCTGATTTCATCGACTACTGTCGAGAAATTGGATTTCGAAGATTGGCGAAAAACTGTTTTAAAATATTAAAAATTAGAAAATTCCTTCGATACGGCGTGCGTCCTGCCAATCCGAGCGACGTGGTCGCGAACCAAAAGCATTGAATGGTGCGTATCAGCTTCGTGGACGTGTGGGCTTTGACGAAATTCAAATTGGTTGCATCTGCGCGACAAATTTGATGCGTATCCGTCAAAATTCACCGTATCGGCCTTTTCAAAATTCTCCAATTACTTTGTGCACGTTTGTCAAATCGAGACGAACTTGCGCCAGCAGGACCGTATCATTTTTCTGGTCCTGTATGCCAAGTTTGGTCTGATTCTGAGACAGTTGACCGGATCGCCGTTTTGCGGGCCCCGCGATCCAACTTAACAGGCGATTTCGTGCACTGCCCACCGGAATCCAAAACTGGATATACCGTTGGGTTCATATCATCAAAATAAATCTATAGACATGTAGTTTGACGGCTTTAGAGACCATTGACTCTGGCACACTTTTCGGTGCAAAGCGGGTCCAATAGCGGACACTGTTTTGGTCCAAAATGACCGTTTTGCCCATGTGTCCATGATTGGACTTAAGGATAGGCAATCCTAGCTAATTTGACTATTCTGAGAATGTTGGCAATGTCTATTTCAGTTTTCAAAGACGGTTGTGAGATTTGGACTTTATGCCTTACCAGTTGACGGTATATTATTGGTTCTTCGTGCTACCACCAGACAAGATACCTTGCGTCCCTCCACAGTTTATTTTCATGCTTGATACCTTGCCTCCCTGCACAGTTTATTTTCATGCTTATAGTTTTTCCTATTTTCATATGTTATCATCTTATCCTCTAGTTGATGTGAGTTTATCTATATGTTTCTTGCGTTCCATATTTTACTAGATTATCGTCTTGCTTGTATATCAGCTTCATGATTAGATAGTGTAGTTACACCAAGCTTGTTCACTTTATAGTTTATGCTAGAGTTGTCTGTACCCGTGTTTTGACATGAGTTGTACCTTGTCTCACCTGTGCCTCGACTGAGTCGTGTTTTAGAATAAGTATGTGTAATTGAACTGCTATTCTTGATTTGTCTTCTTAACCCGTGAGTCCACACTCAGGACGAGGGTATTTGTCTTGATTGATTGCACCTGCGAGTCCATATTTGGGGCGAGGGTGATAGTCTTGAACTAACCTGCAAGTCCACGCTCGGGGCGAGGGTTAGTGATTCGTTTGCACCTGCGAGTCCACACGGGACGAGGGTGCCTTATCTTGAACTAACCTGCGAGTCCATACTCAGGACGAGGGTTAGTGATTAGTTCAAACCTGTGAGTCCACTCGGGGCGAGGATTTGGTATTCCATTGATCTCTTGTTTATTCGTTCTTCCAGTAGTTTATTTATGCATAGTTGATCTCGTATCCATGTTCATAGTTACCTATCAGTAGCCACATGTCAATCTTATGTCTAGTTTTCTGTTTATATCCTTTTTATATTCTTATGCATAATTAAACTGCTAGATAGGCATGTTTTTATGTATCTTGCTATGTCCCCTGAGGACCTGATGATCTCTTCAGGTTAGTTATTGCGTGGAGTAGTTAGCAGTTCTGGATGGCGGATAATTATGACACTTGTGGATTTTAGATGATTACGATATTGCTGGCAAGATTCAGGTATTGATACCATGTTTATTATCCAGCTCATACTTTCCTTTCATTATCATGAGATATCCTATTTATTGATTCCGTTTGCAGACTTTTGTTATATTCCTTGGAGTCTTATCGGACATTATGCTATTGGGCTACAGACCACGACCCATAGTTGTTCATTCCTACTTATATTACTATTATGGATTTGAGATATAGATTGCATTGCCATGATTTGGCAGTATACCATAGCCGTGACAGCGTTTACGTGTTCGAGTCGGGCTGGAGTCCGCTTGATGCGTAGCTGGTTTACTCACGTGCTTGAATCCGAAAAGCGGGTACGGGTCGTGACAATGAACTATGTAGTATAAATGAATATTGACAAATAAAAGATTGGCCAATCTGGAAAGATGCTATTCAAGCAGAATTAAATCTTTAGAAAAAATGTAGTATGTTTGGACCTATAGTGGAAACACCAATGGGCATAAACCATGTTGGTTTTAAATAGGTGTTTCATGAGAAAACGAAGTGAAAGGAACAAAGTTGAAAGATATAAATCCCGACTTGTAGCACAAGGTTTCTCTCAAAGACCTGGAATTGACTATGTTGAGACATACTCTCCAGTTATGGATATCATTACCTTTATATATCTAATTAGTCTCGCAATTTCTAAAAATCTTGATATAAGATTTATGGATATTGTAACTGTATATTTGTATGAAGATTTAGATATTGACATCTATATGAAAATTCCAAAAGGATTTATAATGCCAGAGACCAAGTCAAAAGAATGTGTTCAATTAATCTTAGACGAGCATTATATGGGTTGAAATAATCCACAAGAATGTGGTATAATCGCCTTATCATATATTCGACTAAAGAATGATACAAATAGTCAAATTTACCCATGTGTCCTCATTAAGAAATTTGGAAATGAATTCTCAATAGTAGAGTATATATGGATGATATAAAACCTGATCAGGTCTCCTACAGAATTGGAGAAAACAACAAACCATTTGAAAAATGAGTTTAAAATGAAGACTTGGGAAAAGACAAAGCTTGGTCTCGGTTTGTAAATAGAACGAAGATCCAGTGGAATATTAGTGCATCATTTTTGATATATTGAAAAAATTTAAACTGACTCATAATGGATAAAGTAAATCCACTAAGTAGACCGATGGTCGTACGCAGGTTGGATTTGGATAAATGTCTATTACAACCAAAGAGAGAAGATAAAAAAATGTTCTTGGTCCAGAAATATCATATTTAAGTGCGATTAGAGCACTACTATATCTAGCCAATGCATAAGACCAGATATTGCATTTTCTGTTAATTTACTATCTAAATATAGTTCTGCAGCTCCACTTACATATTGAATATAGTTAAACACATATTGAGATATTTTTGTGGAACAACTGGCATGAGATTATTTTATTTATATGATTCCACTAACAATTCTTGTCTAGTTGGTTGTGCAGACTCAAACATATTTCTGACCTTCATAAGGCTTGCTCCAAATGGGTTATAGGTTAATTTATTAATAACCATGCAGCTATATCTTGACTATCAACAAAGCAAATTTCAGTAGCAACTTTCTCTAACCATGCAGAATTAATTGCATTATAAGAAGCAACAAGAGAAAGTATGTGCTTGCGATCAATCATTCATCATATAAGAGTAAATTGTCAACTACTCACAGTTACAGATGAGCCTACAATAATATTCAAAGACAATACGGCTTGTATTACATAATTCCGAGAGAGATTCATCAAAGGAGATCGAATAAGCAACTTTCACCAAAATTATTTTATGCACATGAGCTCTAAAGGACGAAAGTGGTCAAACGAAGTCAAGCAAATCCATTACATCGAGGGGGAGTATGACTTATGAAGAATATTTTTGAGTTTTTTGTGTTGTACCCTTTTTCCTTGACTAAGATTTTTTCCACTGGTTTTTCTTAGTAAGGTTTTAACGAGGCAACAAATGTGCATACACTACCAACTAATTAATGGTGAATATCCAAGAGGGAATATTGTAAATATGGATAATTCATAGTATTATTTGGTGTACATAACCTATGTCTTTTGGTTATCCATAACCTATGACATTTGGTTATCCATAACTTATATCTTTTAGTATTTCTCCTTTAATTATCATGATGATGTTAAACCTCCATTGTAAGCCTATATAAAGGACTCTTCTCAAGATGATTGAGACAAGTGAATGAAGAAATAATATTCTCTATTTTTTCTATCTCCATTTCTTTACTTTATAATATTTTAGATACTTTATAATTTTAGTCACATATATATTGGAAAAAGGTAATTTTTATTCTGTCTCGAAGACTTACAATCACAGTGCGAAGGCCTACAAATCCAGCCCAAAGGCCTTTAGAAACTCAGCCAAAGGCCATATCATGGCATGTCACGACCCGCACCTGCTTTTTCAGATACGATACGTGTCCAAGCCAGCCTACGCCGCAGAGCCGGCGGTAGAACGATGTCAAGCCCGCAAGAAAGAAATGTTCAAAATCACAAAATATAATATTTGCTGCTCATTCATATTTTAAAGTTTATTACAACATTTATAAGATTTATATTTAAAGGAAAATTCAAAGTTCTCACAATTAATAAAAATGACAATTAGTTCCACTATCTATGTCGGCCTCAGCATACCTATGTCTTCCCAGTGCTAAGAGTGATCGCGGCTAAACCTGAAAAATATTGGTTTCCAGTCAGGAATGGAACAAGTACATAAACCGACGACAATGCAAAAACACAATAGAATTAACAAGACATGAAAATAACATATAAGATATAAAAAAACTGGAAAGAACTGATGACATGGCACGGTGGAGAAGAAAAGGAAAAAATAAAAGACAACTACCTATGTGGTGTGAAATATAATTTTCAATATGTGAACGGATAGGGGGTAATCCGGCACACTGCACGTGTCATGTGCAGCTGCTATCATGCAAGAATAGACATTTTAGAGATATTTCTGGGTAGTCCATATGTTTACTAAGATATTTGCCCTCCCGACTACTCTGTGTGATGAGCGTGTCAACAAACAGCAAGATATATGTATAAACATGAAATAAAAAAAACTATTATGAACCAAAAGCAATCAGAAAGTGCACTTGCCTGAGGTCCTTAGCTGGTGAAACCAATAATACTACACCACTCAATGAGCCACGATCAGTCAACACATGCAGAAATCTCCAGATGCTGAAATAAACAGGACCAACGTTCTCAGAATAGTCAAATTAGCTAGGATTGCCTGTCCTTAAGTCTAATTCTGGACACAGGGGCAAAACGATAATTTTGGGTCAAAACGGTGTTCGTCGTTAGACCCGCTTTGCACCGAAAAGCATGCCAGAGTCAACGATCTCTAAATTCATCAAACTATATGTCAACAGGTCTGATTTTTCGATACGAACCCAACCGTATGTCCAAAGTTGGATTTCGGCGGGCCATGCACAAAATCGCCCGTTGAGTTGGACCCTGGGCCCGCAAAACGGCGTTCCGATTCAACTGTCTCAGAATCGGACCAAACTTGGCATATAGGACCAGAAAAACGATATAGTCCTGCTGGCACAAGTTTCGTCTCGATCTGACGAGTGTACACAAGGTAATTGGGAAATTTGCACAGAGGCCGATACGGTGAATTTCGACGGATACGTATCAAATTCGTCATGCACACACGACCAATTTAAATTCCATCAAAGCCCACACGTCCACGAAGCCGTTACGCACCTTTCAATGATTTCGGTTTGCGACCACGTCACCCGGAATGGCGGGACGCACGTCGTGTGGATGAGTTTTCTAGTTTTTTTACTATTCTTGAAAATGGTTTTTCCTAATTTTTAGGTCAATTTATCTTAGCATCTACTAATTATAAAAATAATTTAAAAACAGCGGTTGAATGCTGGTTAGGTTGTCTAAGAGGCAGTTTAGATGGTTTCCTAAAATTATTGATGGATCGACGGATATTCGTCTTCCAAAATAGGGTGATGGGCGGTTCTATACCCTGTCTCGGGACAGGATTCCCATCGACTTTGAGTTGATTTCTCGTCGAATCGGTTTCAACTCTACTCAAACTAGTTAATGGATGTCTGAGAGGGTTGGTTTGGGTATTTACCTGAGCAATTCGTTTGTGAAATGAACGATCGAGGTGGGAGATACATCAGCTCGAAGTTGGGCTCATGGAGTCAGATTACTGTCGCGCTTCCCGTCCCATCAGCGCGCGAGTGCGGCCTGGCCGGCCTCCGACGGTGCGCACGATGGCTGGGGGCTGCGCCAGGAGAGGGGAAGTGTGGCGCGGCTCTGTTAGGGTTTCTAGTTACTTGGCTCTCCGGAGTATATATACATATGTAAGTCTCGGCTGAGACAGAACAGAGGGTAGGGCTTTCCTGCTACTGCTCGGGTTGGGTTCTTTGCAGCTGTGGGGGGTTTGGGCATTAGTAGTTGTGGGCCTGGTTGCTTGGGGAGAGGCTGGGCCGGCCTGCTTTAGCCTGGCCTTGCTTGGGTTTAGGGATAGTTTGGGATGTGTTTTTGATTTATTAATTTAGTCTATTATATGTATATTTATATAAATACACCTATTCACCATGTAAATATATTTATATATATTTACGTATACATTCACATATACATATATATACTTTTATGTACACGTACACATACACAATATATAATATTTATTTATTTATTCATTCACGTATATAATATTTATATTGCCATATTCACATATTACCATATTCACATATATTTATATTTACAAACACACACCCACACATACACACACACACACACACACAGATATATATATATATATAGATATATATATATATCATATATATATATCTTATATATATATATATATATAGGAATTATAATTTGAGAAGATTGTGGTAATAGTGGATTTATTCTTTTACTTATATTTTTGAATTTTAGGCATGGTTATGAGCTAGAATTTCGGGACGAAAATATTTTAAGGTGGGTAGATTTGTAGCTCCCCTTCCCGATAATTTAAAAATATTTTTTATTATTTATTCATTTGAATGGTAATTAATATATGTTCTTAAATTATATTATTAGTATTCGTCTATTTCGATAATTCATTATCAAATGAATTATATGTAATTGTATATATAGATGTGCATATTATAAACTATATACAAGAAATTGTTATAATATTGGTTATGGGTATATATATATATATAGATATAGATATATATATATATATATATATATTATATATATATATATAATATATATGTATATATATATTATATATGTATATAATATATTATATATATATATATATAATATATATATGTACATATATATATATATATATTACATATATATATATATATAATATATATATATATATAATATATATATATATAATACATACATACACATACATACATACATACATATGTATATATATAAAAAAAATGTATATATATTTACATATATATAATATATATACATATATATAAATATATATTTACAATATATATAATAGATATCTATATATATATATATATATAATATATATATATATATATAATATATAATATATATTATATATATAATAAAAATAAAAAATAAAAATATATATATATATATATATATATATATATATATTATATATATATATATATATATACTATACACTATACTTTTATATATGCACATTGTCACGACCGGAACCCACCGTGAGGGTACGAGTACGTAACAACGTCTAGCCTATGCCGCAGTGTCGGCGGTAGAACGCTGTTCTAGGTCATGAACTATAACTAGCAAAATATGAATACTCTCCATAAGGAGGCCAACACAGAGGTACAACTCAATCACAATCTAAGGTAGAATGTAGCACGATAAAATAGATAAGAAATCCTCAACTGAAGTACAACAGAAATGAAATACAAGTCTTATCATCTCTAAAATATACAACTCTGAAAATAAGACAACAGCTAAGCATGAAAAGAAGGAACAGTCTAAGCTATATACACTATACAAGGTATCATCCTGAGCATCTGCCTGAACCTCCCCAGGGGTCCAGGTCGCGAGTGTCAACTAGGCAAACTCCAAGTAAGGGTGCAGGGTTCCTCATCATCCTCTGTAAAATTTTCAACAGGTCCAGTCAGGACGGGAGCGAGCACAAAATATCTCACGCAGTTCATATCATGTTAGGAAATATAAAGCATGCAATAGAGTAAGGTACATAAAATGCTGAAAGAAAGAAGTGTATGAAAAACAGTAGAGATTTGAGAACAGGAAATATCTAAATATGATAAATAAGAACTGTAAGCCTACTGTGATATAGAGTACAATATGGTTATGTAAACGACCTAGAAAAATGCAATGGTATCTCCATTGTACGTGGGTGTACAATAGACAAATATAATAGTTATACAATCTTGTACAATAGGATTTGATTACATAACCAATTCTACTCCCCCTCTCCAATCAATACACAAGGATCCACTCCAGTTACGTTATCTTACACAATAGTGTACAATGTTATATAATGGATGTACAATATTATACAATAGGTGTACAATGTTATATAATAGTTGTACAATATTATACAATAGTGTACAATGGTCTATCCCTGGAACTCATGTGATAATGAGAGTACAATATGCACAATGAGTGTACAAGGATATAAGTATTCAGTAAATATAATATGGAAGTAAAACGCACATCACAATATGTATCTAGTGAATACAAGGGAGTAACATCCCAAAAGAAGATCCTTATAGTACCAATCCGTGATAACAATCGTGTCAGCATCAAGTACAGTAATCTAGAGCAAGAACGTAAATCCAGGCAAGTATGAAACGGTCAGATCTTGTACTCGCCTCGTATCTGAATGTCTAAAGTAAATGTACTACCTGAGGGGAGGTGTATGTCTCCTAATCAGAGCAACACAAGTTATAACATGTCTAAAATAAGGAAATATACTGCTACAATGCATCTACATGCTGTCTAGGTCAAACTAGGCTAAAGTCAACACTTGGTCAACTCTAGTCAACTATCTAGTCAAATTTAGGTCAACATAGACTCAATGAAGTCTCACTAGGCCTAACCAGTCTACCCTAGCTAGTACACACCATACAAATCCAAGGCTATACAAGCCAACACAAGTCACATATCAAGATACATCACATTCATGCATATTCAACATAATATATATATATATATATATATATATATATATATATATATATATATATATATATATATATATATATATAAGAGAAAAGAACTAACATGTAAAGCTATATGTGTGTGTGAACATGGAGGTGTACATGAAAAGAGAAATCAACACTAGTTATGAGTTTACACTACACATGGCACAAAGCTAACCCATCTACATTACACATGTATTATACTTAACATGCATGGCTACAAGTATACATCTATATACATTAGAGTAGAGACTATTTAAGTTATAACTAACATGCATCTATACTTTACATAAATCTATATATATTATAGCAATCATTTAGAGAAGGGTTACATGGCATGGTGGTTGATATAGAGTGGGGTGTCCTTGTGCAGAGGGTGAAGTTCATTCTCAGTTTAGTTTCACATTTACATATAAACTAAAGTGAGCTATCCCATAAACTGGTGTAACTAACCACATAAAATGAACCATGTTATCTGAAATCTGCCATTAAGCCAACATCCCATATGCATACAGCTCATGCATTGTCTAATACTGAAATTAACTAACGTTTCGAATTAAGGGGTTGAAGGTTAATATTACATTCATAGACATTCCACTATATTGAAAACTAAAATTGGCTTGGCAATAGGAAAAGGAAGATATATATGCTTACATGGACAGTTCAGTGTTCGAACAACCTAAAATGAACTAACATTCAATCTAAATATCAGCTATGCATTGGTTCTATGTCTACATATGAAATCTGATATTGCATTTACAATATTTATACATTATGCATTCATATCTATCATTATATATATACCTTGCATTTATATCGAGCATTCATTATATACTTTCATGCATGCATTGTATATCATTCTTTCATTTATGCATTTATGCATTGCTTACATATATTACATTAATTGTATTCCTACATGCTTGCATTCAACCATATATATACATTAATGTAAATAGGATATATATCATATATATATCATTTCATTCATCTAACATATCATGCATTACATACTCTATATTCATTTAATATCCATACTACATAGGCTCATAGGTTACACAAAATGCATATATCGTATAGTCACTCTTTTACTTAAAATCAATACTGTACCAATTAGGCATTCACTAAATTCTAGGATTAAAGTATGTTGTAGTACTTCATGTTAGCTTTCCGAAACTTCAAATGGATCGTATTTTCGTGTCCGGAAGCTCCCGAAATCGCGAAAATACCTAAACGCGTTCATTTTTCGTACAGCTGACACTCAATTAATTCTACAGAAAGTTACAGAAAGAATTTGGCTTATTAAAATATATATTTGGAAAGCTAACTTTGATACAGTTCTTTTAAAAAAAGGAAGATAAATCGGAGTTTTAAGCTAAACGTTATGACATTTCTAAGTTGCTATTGCTACTAAAAACGTGGATAAAAATTATGACGAATTTGGGTAGTTTGAGACAAAAGAACACAAGTATATAACATAATATATCAAGAACTCACTCTCTACACTAATATATATATATGAGACACTATAGAACACATCTCCAATACAAAAATATGAGATTAAATATGTAATAATTCATTCATACATAACAACAACACATAGTGTGTCCAAATTTGTAGTTTTTTGACATGGACACAACCACAACACAAAGGACACTCTTATGACCTCCAAATGGACACGAAATGGACACAAATGGAGATACAACCATGGAGGTCATTCCTATGGGTTCAAAATAGACCTATATGTATGTGGAAATGAAAAAGAGAAGGGATTTATACATCCCGGTAGATCGAATCGAAGAAAAGCCTTCCCGGAGCGACACCGACACGTAGAGATTCTAAAGGACACGAACGAGCTTCGAATCCTCCCAAACTTGGGTAGCTTCCTCCTTGGCTAGAATAGAGAAGGAAAGAAGAAGATTTGGTGGCGAAATGGAAGGATTTGGTGGAGAAATTGCTAGGGATTGCTCTCTAGGAATTTGGAGAAGAACAAGAGAGAGAGTGTGGATGAGAATAATGAAATGAACTTGAGCCTATCCTCTCCAAAAGTGGCTGGCCATATGGGGCTATTTGTCCTATTATCGTAAGGTCCAAAATGCCCCCACTAACCTATTCTATTAGTATTAGGAAAGGGCTAATTGGTTGGGGCTATATTAGTCATTCTAAAGTCTTTAATCACACTAACCTTATCCATAATAATTAGTCTAACCTCTAACTAAAATATTTCTATCATGTGGGACATGGCTAACTAATGTATGGGTCCACTAAAGTCAACACTATCCCTGGGTCCCCGTTTCAAGTCGGATTGAGCTAAAATTCGAACCCGACTCAAATAACCCCAAAACAATATCATAAGTAATAAAATAAATTTCAAAAATATTTCAAAAATACAAAATAACAAAATACTCCTGTTCATGAAAACTGGGGGTGACAAATTCCTCGAAATTAAAACGAAACAATAGTAAAATGTCAAAATCACAAGTCATAATTTTAAATAGTTTAAAAATGATTAAAAATTACCAAAAATTATAATATGAAATAATTATCAATAAATAATAATTATAATTACAAAATTTCAAAATTACCCTCATCTGGAAAACTGGGTGTTACAATCCTACCCATCTTATAAAAATTTCGTCCTCGAAATTAAGATGATCGCACCCCCTTCTAGGTCAAACATAGTCAAGGGTCAATCACTAGTCAATTTCTCAACATCCAAGTACTTGGTCATCAACTGGTCAACTTCTTAGGGTTTTACCTATGCTAGCTATTTAGGTGGTGGCCAGCCTCTCGATAGTATCCCGCGAACCGAAGCGATGAGATCGTATCTTCATAACCATCATGAAAACTGATCAAATAAGAAGCAATTTCTGAGAATGAAGCGAAAAATTCAAAGGAGGACAGTTTATATTCAAGGGAAGTCAATAAGCAACAATTTTTGACAAAAAGGAATCTGATTAAGAGTTTTTCCTAATGTGATTGAGTACCTCCAAAATATCCTAATCCTACTGCTGGCTGTAGTGATACTCTAGTTCGAATACCACTACATAAACTCGACCTGCATGGGCCACCACTAAAAATGTGTCACGACCCGTACCCACCGTGAGGGTACGAGTACGTAACAACGCCCAGCCTACGTCGCAGTGTCGGCGGTAGAACGCTGTTCTAGGTCATGAACTATAACTAGCAAAATATGAATACTCTCCATAAGGAGGCCAACACAGAGGTACAACTCAATCACAATCTAAGGTAGAATGTAGCACGATAAAATAGATAAGAAATCCTCAACTGAAGTACAACAGAAATGAAATACAAGTCTTATCATCTCTAAAATATACAACTCTGAAAATAAAGACAACAGCTAAGCATGAAAGGAAGGAACAGTCTAAGCTATCTACACTATACAAGGTATCATCCTGAGCAGCTGCCTGAACCTCCCCAGGGGTCCAGGTCGCGAGTGTCAACTAGGCAAACTCCAAGTAAGGGTGCAAGGTTCCTCATCATCCTCTGTAAAATTTTTAACAGGTCCAGTCAGGACGGAAGCGAGCACAAAACATCTCACACAGTTCATATCATGTTAGGAAATATAAAGCATGCAATAGAGTAAGGTACATGAAATGCTGAAAGAAAGAAGTGTATAAAAAATAGTAGAGATTTGATAACAGGAAATATCTAAATATGATAAATAAGAACTGTAAGCCTACTATGATTTAGAGTACAATATGGTTATGTAAACGGTCTAGGAAAATGCAATGGTAACTCCATTGTACGTGGGTGTACAATAGACATATACAATAGTTATACAATCTTGTACAATAGGATTTGATTACATAACCAATTCTACTCCCCCTTCCCAATCAATACACAAGGATCCACTCCAGTTACGTTATCGTGCACAATAGTATACAATACTATACAATGGATGTACAATATTATACAATAGGTGTACAATATTATACAATAGTTGTACAATGTTATACAATAGTGTACAATGGTCTATCCCTAGAACTCATGTGATAATAAGAGTACAATATGCACAATGAGTGTACAAGGATATAGGTATTCAGTAAATACAATATGGAAGTGAAACGCATATCACAATATGTATCTAGTGAATACAAGGGGGTAACATCCCAAAAGAAGATCCTTATAGTACCAATCCGTGATAACAATCGTGTCAGCATCAAGTACAGTAATCTAGGGCAAGAATGTAAATCCAGGCAAGTATGAAACGGTCAGAGAATGTACTCGCCTCGTATCTGAATGTCTGAAGTAAATGTACTGCCTGAGGAGAGGTGTCTGTCTCCTAATCAGAGCAACACAAGTTACAACATGTCTAAAATAAAGAAATAGACTGCTACAATGCATCTACATGATGTCTAGGTCAAACTAGGCTAAAGTCAATACTTGGTCAACTCTAGTCAACTATCTAGCCAAAGCTAGGTCAACATAGACTCAATGAAGTCTCACTAGGCCTAACCAGTCTACCCTAGCTAGTACACACCATACAAATCCAAAACTATACAAGCCAACACAAGTCACATATCAAGATACATCACATTCATGCATATTCAACATTATATATATATATATATATATAAGAGAAAAGAACTAACATGTAAAAAAAAAATATATATATATATATATATAAGAGAAAAGAACTAACATGTAAAGCTATATGTGTGTGTGTGTGAACATGGAGGTGTACATGAAAAGAAAAATCAACACTAGTTATGAGTTTACACTACACATGGCACAAAGCTAACCCATCTACATTACACATGTATTATACTTAACATGCATGGCTACAAGTATGCATCTATATACATTAGAGTAGAGACTATTTAAGTTATAACTAACATGCATCTATACTTTACATAAATCTATATATATTATAGCAATCATTTAGAGAAGGGTTACATGGCATGGTGGTTGATATAGAGTGGGGTGTCCTTGTGCAGAGGGTGAAGTTCATTCTCAGTTTAGTTCCACATTTACATATAAACTAAAGTGAGCTATCCCATAAACTGGTGTAACTAACCACATAAAATGAACCATGTTATCTGAAATCTGCCATTAAGCCAATATCCCATATGCATACAGCTCATGCATTGTCTAATACTGAAATTAACTAACATTTCGAATTAAGGGGTTGAAGGTTAACATTACATTCATAGACATTCCACTATATTGAAAACTAAAATTGGCTTGGCAATAGGAAAAGGAAGATATATATGCTTACATGGACAGTTCAGTGTTCGAACAACCTAAAATGAACTAACATTCAATCTAAATATCAGCTATGCATTGGTTCTATGTCTACATATGAAATCTGATATTGTATTTACAATATTTATACATTATGCATTTATATCTATTATTATGTATATACCTTGCATTTATATCTAGCATTCATTATATACTTTCATGCATGCATTGTATATCATTCTTTCATTCATGCATTTATGCATTGCTTACATATATTACATTAATTGCATTCCTACATGCTTGCATTCAACCATATATATACATTAATGTAAATAGGATATATATCATATATATATCATTTCATTCATCTAGCATATCATGCATTACATACTCTATATTCATTTAATATCCATACTACATAGGCTCATAGGTTACACAAAATGCATATATCGTATAGTCACTCTTTTACTTAAACCAATACTGTACAAATTGGGCATTCACTAAATTCTAGGATTAAAGTATGTTGTAGTACTTCATGTTAGCTTTCTGAAACTTCAAATGGATCGCATTTTCGTGTCCGAAAGTTCCCGGAATCACGAAAATACCGAAACACATTTGTTTTTCATACAGCTGACACTCAAATAATTCTACAGAAAGTTATAAAAAGAATTTGTCTTATTAAAATATATATATATATAAAGCTAACTTCGATACGGTTCTTTTAAAAAAACAGGAGAGAAATCGAAGTTTTAAGCTAAAAGTTATGACATTTCTTAGTTGCTATTACTATTAAAAACGTGGATAAAAATTATGACGAATTTGGGTAGTTTGAGACAAAAGAACACAAGTATATAACATAATATATCAAGAACTCACTCTCTACACTAATATATATATATATGAGACACTATAGAACACATCTCCAATATAAAAATATGAGATTAATATGTAATAATTCATTCATACATAACAACAACACATAGTGTGTCCAAATTTGGGGTTTTCCCACATGGACACAACCACAACACAAAGGACACTCCTATGACCTCCAAATGGACACGAAATGGACACAAAATGGACACAAATGGAGATACAACCATGGGAGTCATTCCTATGGGTTCAAAATAGACCTATATGCATGTGGAAATAAAAAGGAGAAGGGATTTATACCTCCCGGTAGATCGAATCGAAAAAAAGCCTTCCCGGAGCGACACTGACACGTAGAGATTCTAAAAGGACACGAACGAGCTCCGAATCCTCCCAAACTTGGGTAGCTTCCTCCTTGGCTAGAATGGAGAAGGAAAGAAGAAGATTCGGTGGCGAAATGGAAGGATTTGGTGGAGAAATTGCTAGGGATTGCTCTCTAGGAATTTGGGGAAGAACAAGAGAGAGTGTGTGGATGAGAATAATGAAATGAAATTGAGCCTATCCTCTCCCAAAGTGGCTGGCCATATGGGACTATTTGTCCTATTATGGTAAGGTCCAAAATGCCCCCACTAACCTATTCTATTAGTATTAGGAAAGGGCTAATTGGTTGGGGCTAAATTAGTCATTCTAAAGTCTTTAATCACACTAACCTTATCCATAATAATTAGTCTAACCTCTAACTAAAATATTTCTATTATGTGGGCCATGGCTAACTAATGTGTGGGTCCACTAAAGTCAACACTACCCCCGGGTCCCCGTTTCAAGTCGGATTGAGCTGAAATTTGAACCCGACTCAAATAACCCCAAAACAATATCATAAATAATAAAATAAATTTCAAAATATTTCAAAAATACAAAATAACAAAAATACTCCTGTTCATGAAAACTGGGGGTGACAAATTCCTCGAAATTAAAACCAAACAATAGTAAAATGTTAAAATCACAAGTCATAATTGTAAATATTTTAAAAATGATTAAAATCACCAAAAATCATAATATAAAATAATTATCAATAAATAATAATTATAATTACAAAATTTCAAATTTACCCTCATCTGGAAAACTGGGTGTTACACACATATACCTTTATATATAATATATTTATATCTATTTACACATGTACACATATATATATTCATACACATACTCATATTTATTATTTATTTATATATGCCTATACAAATCCTTATAACAATACATATCTATATATATATGGATAAATACCCCATAAACAATATTAATAACAATTTCTTGTATATAGTTTATAAATATGCACATCTATATATACATATACGTATAATTCATTTGATAATGAATTATCGAAATAGACGAATACTAATAATATAATTTAAGAACAATATATTAATAACCATTCAAATGAAATAAATAATAAAATAATATTTTTAAATTATCGGAAAGGGGAGCTACAAATCTACCCACCTTAAAAATAATTTCGTCCTCGAAATTCTAGCTCATAACCGTGCCTAAAATTTAAAAATATAAGTAAAAGAATAAATCCACTATTACCACAATCTTCTCAAATTATAATTCCTCAAAATAGTTTGTTTTCTTCTCCTAGCCATATAGCCTCCAGGACTTCTACCCACCTTTGGTCACACTACTCCTCACACTAAAATCTCAAAATCTTCTAACTGGTTGCTAACAACCTACCAACAAATATCTAGGCATATGGTATCTATAATCCTCTCGTATCTGTCAAGCAACCCAAAATTTAGCAAGCAACAAACTTACACAAGTAGCTAAGAAATATTGATAAATTCTAATAAGCATGACCATTCGTCGCTCCGAAATAGAAAGGACATGAAGATAAGGAAGAATAATCGAGATCAGATATGAAGTTTTAAGAGCGGCAGAGTATACCATGATACAGCTAAGAAGAGTGTTTACGAGCCATTAAATTATTTGCAAGATTGGGCTACTCTAGTCCAGTCACTTTTTAAATCGAAGAACACTTGTTTCTTAGAGGGGCTTGCAATCCATGCAATATAGAAAAAAATTTTCTCAAAATTTTATCTGAACAAGATTTCAGAATAGAGCAAAATTTGAGAAATCAAGATTGTGATCTATTCCGTGGTTATTTAAACACACGAGCAAGAAATATAAATGCAATACAAGATCGTATCACGACTTCCTGGTAGATGAAATATTGGTTACGAATGACATCACATTCGAAGAGGTGGCGACTACATAATAGGTACATGGACCTATTTTAATTAGTTCGATTTTATAGTCCAAAAATAGTGGTATGCATGAATGGGTTTTACTGAGTCTTAATGGGTTCCCTAATTGGACATCACTCGTTGGTTGGATGAACCTTGGATTTTAATCTATATTGACTGAACAAGATCCCAAAATAAAACTATGTCTACTAGGTTAGGGTAACCTAGAATAGGATTCCTTCCAAGTAGTTGAGCTAGTTGCTAGTCGGGTTGGTTAACTAGGTCCATAAGCCTAAAATGCACCTTTAGTGACTTTTGTGTTTAAGTAGCACATGAGGCCTCAATTGGGTGGTACACTAGTGGCATGTGCATAGTGGGCTTCGAGTAGACCACAACCATATATTGGGTCAAAGGAATTGAGTCAAGGTTGAGGCTCTAGTGGAAGTCGGGAAGTATACCGATATTAGGGTAAGGGATATAACTAGTCCTCTGACATAAAAGTCGTACCTCAAAAATAGAGTACAAGGGTACGGTTTTGAGTGGGACGTGATATACCTAGATGAAGATGGACTCGTCTAGATCTTGTATATTAATTTTGTTGAAAGGTAACAACTGGCCTCGTACTCTGAATATTAATAACACAGTCGGGGACACAAAATGATCTCAATAGAAAGTGGGAGTCCATGGGGCACTAACATCATTCGAATAGAAAAAATTTATTCTAATCAATCGAAAATCCTCGTATATCCCAAAATTTAGAAGACTTACAGTCTACCCACCTTAGAGTTAGGACAGGGTTTAGGAATAATGAGATTAGAAGAATTCCAATGTCCGGATAGTGTGCCTAAACTCTTGTTAATAAGGAACAAGGCACGATGGGATAAGGTAGATATAAGTCAAGTCAAGGATCGTTCCTCAATAAATGAAAAACGAGTGTGTACAATAACACATGGTCGATAAAAGAAGAACGATCTACTCGTCTATAGTATACAAGAGTTATCGACGGGGTAACCAACTCTAAGACACATCATATGAAAAGATTTCTAACAATCGAGTCACACATTTCTATTTGTGTCAAACCTGCCAGACTATTGTCACAAGGGTTCTAGTTGAAGCAAGCTTCAAACAAATGATTAGTGTCTCACAACCTTTGGTCTCTGGAGAATAGGTAGCCTTTTAGGTTGGCATTTGGTCGAGGAAAAATATCCTAATCATTCTCGGACTCCAATGACCAGAAGATCATGATAGTAGGTTTAGGGTCGCAGAGAGGACGAGTAACTTAAGGCAAGGTTCTAGTCACCTGGCTGGCCGATGGTAGTTACCCTTGTGTATACAACCATCATAGACATGGGGGTACTCTGTATCTATCTACCAATTACGAGCTTTTGTCTTTCCAAATCAGTGAAAGACAAAACCAATAAGGAGTTCAAGAGAGGGGTCACTGAGTACAATTACGTGATTCAAAGGCGAATATATTATTTCAAGAGGGATTGTCAAAGCAGTCGCGGATGAGATCCTAGATACCTCTATATCTCATTCCACGTAGTGTAATTAAATGAAGAGCGAACCAAATGCATCATGGTTGATCAGACCGTAATACAATAATTTTGATTAGACAATATGTTAGCGGGCGTCCCCAATAAACATATGTCTCGAATCAAGCTCGATAAAAGAGTAAGCTTACAAAACTAGGTTATAATAGCAGCATTGGTCAAGATAGTCAAAATACAAGTACGCAAGATTTTTGAAAAGAGATACAAGTAGTTTGAATTTTTGAGAGAATTAAAACCTTACATGGTGTCATTGCTCATATAGGCATCCTACTATCTTCTATCCATAAGGTCTTGGTCGACTAATGGGTTATGGACTTCTGAATTCTATATTATAAGTAAACCTATTAGTGTCAGTCAATTACCTCGTAGATAGATCACAATGACCACATAATAAGAGGTACAGAGACATGCTATAGAACTTCTACTAGTATTGGCTTTGGATCTTATGGGACACACAAGGCATCTTTCTATTCTCTATAGTATCCTAAACTTGTAGTCACGTCTGAAGTCATTTCACCGAGAATTATGCCTCGCCTATATAATCTGGCTGTGACAAACCCTTGGTTTCATGATTCAGGTGTGATAAGATATCAGGTGCTCTACCTTATTTCGACACAAGGGTATCTAAGATCTAAAGAGGTCAATGAGAATAAAGTTTTAGCAATGTTCCATAGACTATGATTCTTCGAAATAATTTCAATTTTGTAGGTTGTGCCTTGCTAGTGCGATGTTGGCTGCAGTGAACCCACACTCTCCGCTCTCAGGTAATTGGCGACAGTCACTACCAAAATATGTCGATTTAGCTACGGCCCGATCCGTCGCCCGTCCGTCGACAATTTGTATTAGCGACCGATCACTGACGGATCTTGGCCAAAATAATCCGTCGGCAATCAGCTCGTCGCTAATAATGATCCATCGAAAAGTAGTCATCAAACGACGGCATTTCGACTTTACAATACGAAGCAGTAGCGATGACTTTCCGACTATCTTTCGTCCATTTCAAGTATTAAATACTGAACTGTGTAGAGGCTAGCGACGTAGTGGTCCGTCGGTAAACCGTCGTAATAGCATATCAGAGTGTATCGTTCTGTCGCTATTCCGTCTATGGTCGTCGCTAACAAAGGACGGATTTGCGACAAAATACTGACGGATTATCCGTCGACCATGTACTGGAAATGCTTGGCATTTCCAGAAACATGGCGACGGATGAGTCATCGCCATTCCGTCAAACTATATACCACCAGAATGTTGCCGACGGATATTCCGTCGACCACCCGTCGATACCTGGAAACATTTGCAAATCTCCAGTTTGCGACGGATATTCCGTTGAATAGTAGTCAGAAACTGAAAATATCCGTCGCTAACCGGTCACTAGTCCGTCACTAAATGAGATTTTTTGAAAAAAATTATAGTACTTTTCCTGTTCGCAAAAATATGCATAAACCAAACCAATATATAATGCACACCAATTATCCAACAATCACATAGACCAAATATATAATGTACACCAATTATCCAAGAATCACATAGACCAAATATGCACATATGAATTTAATGCACACCAATTATCCAAGAATCATATAGACCAAACCAAATTAATATAAAATAGACATCAATTATCCTGAAGAGTAACCTAATATCCGTCGTTATAATCCGATCATAGCACAAATATTCCAAATTCCCACAAATATTCCAAAATTCTAAAACATATAGGAAAATCGACTTTGGCCTCAGCAAAGACCGCAAGTCAGACGATGAATCCTCACAGCCAGGGATGATAGTTGCGTTGAGGCATGTACCATTCTATGAGCCACTTTGCATACGAAGGCTCAATCTGGTTGAGGTCTTCTGTAGGGATAGGAGGGTCGGTCCCGATGCTACTACTCTCTGACGGTGGCTCCTCCTTAACTTCAACCTTGGGAGCAATCTCTTCCCTGATGGTCGTCGGTTCTTCCTTGACCTCGACCTTTGGTAAAACCTCCTCCTTAACAGTCACCGGCTCTTGTTTGAGGACGGGGACTTCCTCCGTGTCGACATCCAAGGGTTTTTTGCCTCGGTCCCTTCCTCGACTAGCAGCACCACCTTGGCAAGTCCTAGGAGTCATCTCTCTGACAACAGAAATTTTCATATAGGATAAAGAAATTTACTCAAATTATAAAAAAATAAGAAGTTTATCAAAATTTTCAGCCACAGATAATATCCACCTCGGGGAGTCTTGGGAGCCTTCTCCTCTCCTCCACCATGGCTCTGGACCCATCTGCTTCTCCCTACTTCCCTTCTTCTTATTTGACTCTCTCAGCCACATATGATATCCAGCTCTAGTGTAGAGTCGGGAAAGAAAAAGTGGGCAGGAAGAGGAGGGGGAACCAGCACAGTCGGCGGAATGATCTGAGGAAGTATAGAGGTTTTGCTGGAGGTGCTGGCGATTTTCCTAGGATGGTGTTGAGGAGCAAGTGTAGAGTCGGCCGAAGAAAGCTATGGCTCCTTCGGCCGACTCTACACTTGCTCCTCAACACCATCCTGGAAAAATTTCCAACACCTCCAGCAAAACCTCTGTACTTCCTTCAGGTCATTCCGCCGGCTGTGCTGGTTTCCCCTCCTCTTCCTGTCCACTTCTTCTCCCCCGACTCTACACTTAAGCTGGATATCATATGTGGCTGAGAGAGTCAATTAAAAAGAAGGAAAGTAGGGAGAAGCAGATGGGTCTTTGATTTTTGTGTTCATCATCATTAGAGGGAGCAGCACTGGAAAAGTTGTGACGTTGGTAGAATGAGAGAGTAAAAATCTGTATCACAAGACTAACAAAATTATTATGTAATCATGTACTCACCAATAACCGGATGTAATTGGAGTCGTTGGGCCTATCGTGCAGTAATTAGTGGATCCACTGGTATAGGCCGAATGTACTTAGTATATAGTGTATCAGATTAGTATCGGTCTATCGGTTTGGTATAGGACGTATCAGATTGGTATTAGCCTTAACAAATTGGTATCGTCCTATCCGATATGTACATGTATCTGCCGTATAGCTAAGATTCATATTGGCCTTATCGATTTGGTATCGGTCATATCCGATAGGTATCGGCCGTGTTGGATTAGTATATACCATTTCAGATTAGTATCGTGAAAGGTTTAGTAACAAATGTACTTGGATTTCTCTCTTCTCGAGCTAAAATACCATTGCAAGAGAGTCTCCAGATCGTGATTGGCCAGTTACAGTAACATACATGCTTTCTTTTCCATCAGAAAAAGCGAGATTGAAAAGAAAGTATGTTGTTCTGTAACTGGCCAGCTACGCTCTCGTGACTCTCTTGCAATGGTAATCTAGCTCTAGAAGAGAGAAATCCAAGTACAGTTGTTACTAAACCTTCTACGATACTAATCCGAAATGGTATATACTAATCCAACACGGCCGATACCTATCGGATATGACCAATAACAAATCGATAAGGCCAATACGAATCCTAGCTATACGGCCGATACATATCAGATAGGACGATACCAATTCACTAAGACCAATACCAACCGATACAGCCCATACCAAAATGATAGATCAATACTAATCCGATACGGTCAATACCTATAAGTACCTACGGTCCAAGAGGTTGATCTGCTAGTACATCCATGTACGATCAACGAAGTAACGATCTATTTCAATTTGGATGTAAAAATCTGTATCGTAAGACAAACTAAACATAATCAGTTCTATTTCATATGCTTAATTGCCAAGTATGGGAACGAATGGCTCAGAACACAACCCAAAATTTATTCTAGCATACATTAGTGTGAATCATCTATGTTCTGTACATATGGTGTAGTATATGTTCTGATCGTATCTAGTATCTGAAGAATGTAACAGAATCAAGATGAACTCACATAATGTAATATTAAGACATCATCTACTACTATATAAGATATAGTGATAGGTTGTCATATCATCATTGACGAGGGATGAGGGTCGGAGGACAGTCAACTTTATCTACGGCTACATAGTTTCTGTCTCGCCAGTCGAATGGCTGCAGGGACTATGTCCTGATCACCATGTCGTACCGTAGATTAATGTAAATGGAGCTGGAGCCAAAATACAGTACTACTTCACCATGTCATACCATTTTACTCTCTCACTCTCTCTCCTCCCTTCCTCTGGTGCTTTCACTCTCTCTGGTGCCCTCACACTACTAATTCCTTTGTATTTTAAGTGTGAGAATGGATGGCTCAGAACACAACCCAAAATTCATTCTACCATACATTAGTGTGAATTATCTATGTTCTGTACATATGGTGTAGTATATGTTCTTATCGTATCTAGTATCTGAAGAATGTAACAGAATCAAGATGAACTCACATAATGTAATACTAAGACATCATCTACTACTATATAAGATATAGTGATAGGTTGTCATATCATCATTGCCTGCCTTCATTCCTCACTCTCTAAAGCACACATACACATATGTATATCACAGTTAGATGTATAGATATATACATCTATATAGAAGCACACAACTGATACACTCTAAGGGTCGATTTTCTAGGAAAAATTTCACTTATTCAGTGACTTTGGTGAAGCGAATATCCCAAGGATATTCTTAACAAAGAAGGCAGATAAAGAACTCGCACTATCCTTGAGACAGTGAACATATACACCATGAATCCAAATCCCATATTCATATTTACTAATCCAAACACCACCAAACTAATGGATAACACCCAATATGGATAACACATTATTTAGCCAATATATAAACTCAGATGAATTTGAGAATCAACGCCCCCTGCCGCCCCCGACCAAAGACCGCCGCCCCAAGCCCGCCGTCCAGCCCCCGACGTCCCCTCCCCAAGCCAAGATCAAACTATTATCGGCAGTATGGCACATATGGCGTGAGCGAAATAGAAGAGTTTTTGAAGGCATATCTATGACTATTCATGGGATTTTAAACAACATTGATACGGAAGCTAGCCTCATAGGAGGATAACAGCATGTAGTGCTTATAGCTTGTAGTGTATTGCTATGGGTTGTAACCAGTAGTCTTTTCGTTTTTTGAATAAAAGTACCCTTTTCTTTAATATATATATATATATATATATATATATATATATATATATATATATATATATATATATATATATATATGTACATCGAGTCGTGGTGTACTGGTAACACCATCGTGCACCGGAGGTGAGGGCCATGTTCGAGCCCTCCCTCCTACGGAGGTGGCTGGGTGGCGGTGGCCACGACCTCCGGATCAAGGTCGGGGGGAGTCGTCCACCGGCTATGGTTTATATATATATATATATATATATATATATAGGTCAAGTGGCTAAGGCTCACTTCCGATTTCATGTGGTCTCTAAAATTTATTCAAACTTAGGTCACAGTTCCCTTCTTCCTGAATTTTGTTTTTTGCTCACTGCCATGCACAGCAATAAGCACACATTATGACTATGAACCCTAATATTGTCCTAATGGTGTTCTTGCCCAGGTTACAATGGACTTAGCAGGAGTCCATTCCCTGCTCTTCCATTGAACTGTCACACACATATATATATACAACCGACGCACAGCCATAAGCACTCTTCATATATATATGGAACCGAACTACTTTGCTCAAATCCTGAAGATTTCTTTATATATATATATATATATATATAAAGAAATCTTCAGGATTTGAGCAAAGTAGTTCGGTTCCATATATATATGAAGAGTGCTTATGGCTGTGCGTATATATATATAAAATATATATAAAGAAATCTTCAGGATTTGAGCAAAGTAGTTCGGTTCCATATATATATGAAGAGTGCTTATGGCTGTGCGTCGGTTGTATATATATATGTGTGTGACAGTTCAATGGAAGAGCAGGGAATGGACTCCTGCTAAGTCCATTGTAACCTGGGCAAGAACACCATTGGGACAATATTAGGATTCATAGTCATAATGTGTGCTTATGGTTGTGCATGGCAGTGAGCAAAAAACAAAATTCAGGAAGAAGGGAACTGTGACCTAAGTTTGAATAAATTTTAGAGACCACATCAAATCGGAAGTGAGCCTTAGCCACTTGACCCCCGCAGCCCCGCCACCCACAATCCCCCGCCCACCGCAGCCCCCCGCCGCCCAGCCCCCGCCCCAAGCCCGCCGCCCATCCCCCGACGCCCCCACCCCAAGCCCGCCGCCCAGCCCCCGACACCCCCGCCCCAAGCCCGCCGCCCACGCCCCAAGCTCGCCGCCCCCCGCAGCCCCGCCACCCACAACCCCCAGCCCACCCCCCCCCCCGCCACCGCCCAGCCCCCGACGCCCCCGTCCCAAGCCCGCCGCCCCCGCTGCCCCTACGACACCGCGAGAGAGAGAGATCGAGAGAGAGAGAGAGAGGGGATTACCTTCGGGAGAGAGAGAGGAGAGGACGCCGACGCCGATCACCGAAGCTGCGGGCGGGAGAGAGAGAGAGAGAATTTGGGGGGAATGCGAAAAGTTCCCTCCGTCGTTTCAATTTAAGTCTGGAATGTATATTTAGCGACGGACAAGCGACGAATTTTTATCCGTCGCCTGTTAGTCGCTCCTTTCGATACTTGCCGACTGAATATCCGTTGCTACGTAGTCGAAGAATTATCTCGCCAATTCTTCACACAATTCCCGCTAAATAATCGACTATATAGCGACGGCTGAATATCCGTCGCTATATCTCCGACGCCCTAGCGACGGATGAGCGACCTTTTCTTGCCCTAAAAATAAAATAAAAAATATAACGGCTTGTTGTCGGTAATCCGTCGGCTAGTTGCCACAAAGTTGTCGCTAACACCGATGGACGATATACGTCGCTAATTTACTGTATTTTGGTAGTGAGTGCGTTGTTGTCTAGTCATCGCAGTCATTTAATTACTCTAACTATATTCCTAAGGACTTCAAGGGGCTGCTAGAGTTTCAAGCTAGTTGATTATGATAGAGAGCGTAAACATCTACCTATGAGTCTCAATCCCCAAAATAAAAGATTGATCGGGGAGAAAATAACTTACGACAAGGAAAAATAAGAACAATCCAAATCTTTATTTCACATACATTTCAAATAGCTGAGGGCAAACTTTGAATCAAATCTAACTCGAGGTTCGTATATGAATAGCAGAATCAAAAATTATAAACCAGTTTCTTATAGCAAAATAGAATTTAAAATAGGCAATTCAAATTTATGATATGATGTTTATATCTAATAGAGCAAAAATAAAATTGAACAGATTTATCAAGATGAAGGCCTAACTAACCAAGCGAATAGTGGATCCACATTGGATCACATTGTCATATCAAAAGTAATAGTGTACCTATAGGGATCTAGCAAGCTATCTAAATTGCATGGCCTATCTAATAACCTTAACTACCCAACGGTCAATTTGAACAAGGGACTCCTAGTCCTAGTTATTCTTCTAAATTATTTTAATCTTAATTGTGAATGAACATTTCCTGGGTGCAGGCTCGCAATGGTACGACTAACTTAAGTACCATCACGAGTTCACAATCTTTTACGAAGACTGACCTGCATGGGCCACCATAAAAACTTGTCACGACCCACATCCGCTTTTTCGGATACGATACGTCTCCAAGCCAGCCTACGCCGCAGAGTCGGCGGTAGAACGCTGTCAAGCCCGCAAGAAATAAATGCTTAAAATCACAAAATATAATATTTGCTGCTCATTCACATTTTTAAGTTTATTACAACATTTATAAGATTTATATTTAAAGAAAAATACAAAGTTCTCACAATTAATAAAAATGACAACTAGTTCTACTATCTAGGTCGGCCTCAGCATACCCATGTCTTTCCAGTGCTAAGAGTGATCGCGGCTAAACCTAAAAAATATTGGTTTCCAGTCAGGAATAGAACAAGTACACAAACCGACGACAATGCCAAAACACAATAGAATTAACAAGACATGAAAATAACATATGAGATATAAAAAAAACTAGAAAGAACTGATGACATGGCACGGTGGAGAAGAAAAGGAAAAAATAAAAGACAACTACCTATGTGGTGTGAAATGTCATTTTCAATATATAAACGGCTGGGGGTAAATTCGGCACACTGCACGTGTCGTGTGCAGCTGCTATCATGCAAGAATAGACATTTTGGGAATATTTCTGGGTAGTCCACATGTTTACTAAGATATTTTCTCTCCCGACTACTCCGTGTGTCGAGCGTGTAAACAAGCAGCAAGATATATATATAAACATGAAATGAAAAAACTACTATGAATCGATAGCAATCAGAAAGTGCACTTGCCTGAGGTCCTTAGCTGGTGAAACCAATAATACTATACCACTCAATGAGCCACAATCAGTCAACACGTGCAAAAATCTCCAGATGCTGAAATAAACAGTACCAATATTCTCAGAATAGTCAAATTAGCTAAGATTGCCTGTCCTTAAGTCCAATTCTGGACACAGGGGCAAAACAATAATTTTGGGTCAAAACGGTGTCCGCCGTTGGACCCGCTTTGCACCGAAAAGCGTACCAGAGTCAACGGTCTCTAAAGTCATCAAACTATATGTCATCAGGTCCGGTTTTTTTATACGAATCCAACCATATGTCCAAAGTTGGATTTCGGTGGGCCGTGCATGAAATTGCCCGTTGAGTCGGACCTTGGGCCCGCAAAACGGCGATCCGATTCAACTGTCTCAGAATCGGACCAAACTTGGCATACAAGACCAAAAAAATGATACGGTCCTGCTGGAATGAGTTTCGTCTCGATCTGACGAGAGTGCACAAAGTAATTGGGAAATTTG